>VYZT01054259.1:736720-959723 GCA_013400735.1 Pomatostomus ruficeps
GGGCGGGGCGCTGAGGGGGAGCGTGTCCTCAGCCCGGCAGGTGCGGGCGCTGCGCCGCCCGGCTCGCACGTCTGCCTCGGGAGTTAGCCATACCGATCTGTCTATCTGTATCTATATCTAGTCCTTCTGAGGGTGGATTTTTTTTTTTTTTTCCCATTAAGGATTCTCTAGTCTGGTCATATCCCAGAGAGCTTGGGATGCTCTCGGGAATGCGCCGGCGTCGCTCCAGCAGTGTCCGCAGCGGGCGCAGGGACCTGCCCGCAGTGTGGGGGATTTGCTGAAGGTGTTCAGCTGAATCTCATGCACAGTCAGTGACCTCCCAGAAAATACGGAGAGGCTTTTGCTGCTCTATTTGTAATAACAAGCAAGCACTCCTGAAAACTAAAGCCTTTAAGTGTGCCTGTCCTTCTCTGTCTCAGGGATATGGAGAAGACTGGATCCTGAAAATTGTTTGGAAGGGATTCTAAACTCTGACTGGGGGAAGAGAAATACTCTGTAGGATGTGTGTCATGAGATAAGGAAAATTCTCAGTTTTCTTGACCTGGGTCAATAGAGTAGTCTTGCTGTTGCTAACAATTGAAGCTGCAAAGCTCACACTCCGTTAAAGTCTGAGTAGTGTTGCCTGAGTCAAGACTACAAGATTCATCTTACCTTGTACTGCTTCTTAAAAGCATACATCCTTACTGCATAACTGAAAGCTACTCGGAGTCTAGAGGTAATTAAACATAAAGTCAAGTTACATTTGAATAGAAAACACATTGTCATGAAAATACTTCAGATTTTGTCTACTCCCATGCTTGGTAGAGGCAATCCGTTTGTAAAGAGAACAGTGTCTCTAGCTGGGGTGAAAAGGAAAAAAACATTTTGATGTTCAGTTGACCTGGTTACACATGAAAGCTATGTAATGTTCATATGCTTCCACTCACTATTCCATAACTTCCTGATTGAAGGCTCTTCCACATGAGATGTGTGATAACTTACAACTGATTTTTGAGTAAGACTTTTTCTTAAATGCATGCAATAGGACTTAAGGGCAAAACCAGCTTGGTGGGGCTTTTTTGTTTTGGTTGTGGTTTTTGTTTGTTTGTTTTAATGAGTGTAACAAAGTCCAACTAATGCCTGAAAAGGGCAGCTGGCTTTTGGATTGGCAGCTGTAATGAGAATGAAAGTTTGATCTAAAGGAAAGTGTTCTCCTGGTTGTGATGGCACAAAGTCTTCAGATAAAGCAGTGTACCTGCAGGAGTGGTTCAGTCGTGCTGGGTACAGACGTGGAGAGTTTTGTTTTTCAGCTCAGTGTTCTGTCACCTAATGAGAGTAAGACTGGCTGTAGCTCTTGTGTAAAATACTCAGTTTGAACTTTGAGCAAGAATCATTCTGCAAGTATCTGCAGATAAGGCCTTCACATTCTTCCTGAAAGCAAATATTTTCACCTGAGTTTTGCTGACAGATTGTTTTACTCACCTGAAATCATTCTTCCTTATTAGTGACTTAAATACCTCACATTAAAGTAATTTTAAGTGCAAGTAACTGTGATTTCTGTACCTGAGACCATGAAAAAAACCTCTCTATTTCATTTAGATATAAAACATAAAATAATAGTAAAAAAATTAAGGGGCCTTCACTCTTTTAATTTCCCTTTTAATTCTTGACCATCTTGTTGCTTTATTCTATTATTTTATTTTCTTTTTAACTCTAAACAGAAGTTCCTCTGCTGGAGTCTGTTTGTTCAGGAATTCCCTCTTTTGGCTTGGCTTTGTGAGAAGGAAACTTCCAGCACCTCAGGAGACTGGCTGCTGTATAGAATCAAAAGCTCTGTTTAATTTATGCTAATAAGCTGCAGCTGGAGCTGCCTTAGGTGGTGTTTTAAGAAGGTGTTAGGAAGGCTGACAGTGCTTTGCTCCTGGCGTGGTCTGGCAGGATGGATTAGATGAACTCTCAAGGCTGTTTGCATCAGGTATGAGGGTGATTGTGCAGCTTTGCCTTCTGCTTGTCCAGGTACAGATCCAGAGGTGTTCAAAGGCTGAGACTTCACGGCAACTGACAGTCTTGCTTCCCTAGGGGTATCTAAATGCTGAACGCTTCTGGCAGTGCATAACTGTCTAAAAAGCTTCTTACGAGTTCAGGTTTGTGTTGCTTTCTCGGTAGCTCTTGTGCTGGGTATTTCTTCAACTTCAAGGTGCCCTGTTGCTGATACATAATCACTTTATAAGAGTTATTAAAAATCTGTAAGGGAGGAATTTTTCTCTTGTGGTATTTTCTTTTAGCTTTCCATATGGTACCGTTCTTGAATTTTCCTGGCACCTGTGTAGGCTGTTTTTGAATCAACATGCGGATCTGCATGTTACATGCTGTGTGCTTTTTGCCCAACGTTTTCTGTGGGTACCTGAATGCATCCTAATCCAACACATTTTTAATACTCTCTGGCTTTTGGTAAGACTTTAACTACCTTAGGGCTGTTGTAATATTATCCATGCTTCCAGAAACTGTGGTATGGGTTTTTAAATTGGAAGTAAAACCAACCAAGCTTGTAACATTATAGCTGTCAGTTTTGCTTCCTTTGAACTGCAGATGCAAATAACGTATGCAATCGTGTGTGCATTTAGCTGCTGAAAGTCACTGTGAGCCTCTTATTATATTCTTATGTTTGCAATATTAAAACCCAATAAACACTGTCTTTTAATCAAAAGGTACGTTTGCATTTGGTGAGGAAGAGTGGAAAGAGCATCCACACTGTTTATTGGTTTTGTTCTTTAGATGCTCAGCAGAGGCCTTGAAAGCAACACCTGATGTAGATTACCTAGCTAGGTCTTCCCAAGTGCCCTCTGAACGTCTCGCTGTTCTCCTGTCTGTACAGGGAATGCATTATGAAAAGAAGTGTGCAAAATAAGACTGAATTTGTCCCCTGTGCAACACGTCACAGTTGGGTGCAATTGAAGCACTGTGTGCAAGTTTCTGGGGTTTAGTTTGGTTTTTTGAGGCTCTAATCATTAACTCTTAAGTACTCCTGTCTCTTGCATAAACACTCAAACGGAACCATTGCTAATTAACCCAATGGCATCTTCTGGTGCAGTTTATCTCTGCGGGCTGTGGCTTGGGCAGTATGGATGTGTTTACTGTGGGTAATTTTGAGACCACAAGTATTTCATTTGCTTTATGCATTTCCAGGCAGCCTGTCAGGACAGATATGAATCACTTGAAGTGGTTATCAATATTCCATCTTACTATCATAACTCTGAGGCATCTCCTCAGCTATGCTTAGTGTGGAAATTTATTTTTATGTTGAGAGAATTTCTTATGTCTAATTGACTTTTAAAAAGCTGAAGATATAAAACAGACCACATAGTTAATAATAACTGGGACTGTATGAAAGACTGATATTCTCCTCCACATTCTCCACCTCCCAATGAGAGTAAAAAGTTGAAAATACAAAATCTTCTGGAAAATTAAAATAAAAATTTTTTTAAAATTCCATACACCCCCCACTTCAGTTTGGCTGCCTTGCATCAGATCTTGGTTTAACACCTGCTCATAATTTGTGTCCACAGGAAAGCCTGTGAAAGTTTCTTGCAGTAATACTTAAACAGCATTAATATTTAAGGTATATGCAGTGTTCTAAAAGTGGCATCAATGGAGGATATCTTGAGAACAAAGTGCTGTCTATGTATTCAGTTGCTAAAATAAACAATGAATAATGTAAGGTTTCTAAGAGGTTGCAGTAAGTTAAAGGATGAGAGGTGATATACAAAGCTCTATGGACTTCATAGTTTCAAACCGGTGACTGAATTATTTGGGATTTGTATTACTCGTAATGAATAATGAAAAGCAAGTAACTGTTGACAATAAATATTTTCCCAAGAGGATTATATGTGCAACAACTGAGTTCTTTGTACTTTCTCTCCAGGGACTGTGAGAGGTCTGTAGAGGTTTCCAGCTGGAGCTTCTCAATGCAGACAGTTGAGGATTGCTGGTTCCTGTGTCAACACTTTGATAAGGAACGTGTGGCTTTTCTCTGGGCTTCAAACTGATCTGCAGGGTGCCGCAGTACATGTTAAAGTGAAATTTCCTTGACTCCTCATATTATAGAGTACTGAGAATCTCTAGGGTTATTTTGGGATGTGAACTGTGTGTTCTGATCTTGCAGACAATGCTGAGATTGTAATAAAGATGTATGCTTGTGAAAGACATCCTCTTCATCCTCCAGCTGCACACAGGATATGAGAAATGGATGTGATGCTGGCCATGCTTAATTATGTTATGCAACAAATACACTGAAAGTGCACTGTGGCTATCCAGTCACACACCTTAGGGCAAGATAAAGGGTGAGATTTGGGCCTAAAGAAACAAATAGTTCTACCCGTGACTTGGTTGCTGGAAAGAGTGCAGATTTTCATAAATTTGGGTATATTTCCTTGAGATTTTGTTGTGCTTGCCTAAGTCATGTCCCACCCATCCATTGGTTTCCCTTTTCCCATCTCCGTCTCCCTAAACTCCTGAATTCCCTCAGTTTAAACAAATGCTGAAGTGCCTTGTACATGTTATGAAAATTCTGGGCAGCATAGAGAAGAGACTTTAATTAGGCCCCCACTAATGGAAAAACTGTGGTGAAAGTTTGGCACAGGAGGGAAATGGATGTCAGTCCCTTCAGTTAGTGGAAGTGATGCTGTTAAGGAGAAAGTTGATGTCCCAAGGGCCATGGCAGCGCAGTAAGAAGGGGACTGAGCAGGTGGCAGCCATGGACAGGTTTTATTCAATGTACTGCTCATGTAACACCTCATACCACAGAAGGGGCTCCGCTCGTGTTACCAGCCTAAAGCACAGAGCAGCTGGTCTTTTGACCTCAGTTTTTTTAATCTAAATTGGAATGGCTGAGTTTGGGTTATCTGCTTTTGCTTGAAAAGCAGAGGGCAATGTTAATTTTGTAGTCATTGAAGGAATGATGAAAAAACTGGTGCTGTGCATTGAGTACAATACAGGGAGAAAGCAGAAGTGGGCACTAATTCCTCTTGAGTGGCAGGTGCTGAGCACCTCTGACAGGTAGCAGTGTCCATGTGTTGTGAGGGTGTGCACAGGAATAAATGAGTTAAATGGTGGTGATATTTGCCAGCAGCGTGATATGGAAATGCTGCCCACTGCATCACACAGATCTGCTACCATCTGTTCACAAAGGTTTGCTACATTAAGACAAGCAGAAAATTGTATCATTTTGCTTATGTTAAAACTTGTGGAAAAACTTGCTTTTGTTTTTTCTCTGGATGTTTATTATCTCTGAATTCAGGTCAATGTCTTTATTCACAATACTTTGAAATTCCATGGATATTGCAAATTTAGGTAAAGGAATCTCAGCTAAGTAAATAATACTTCTTTCTATATCTCAACAACATTGATTTTTTTTTCTCAATTCCAGCAAATACATAATTGCAGTAATTAAGTCAGCAGGACAAGCAGTCTGTTATGTGAATCATGGAGTATTTTTTATATTCTGTTGATAAAGTAACCACAAGGGATCATTTCAGAATGACCTTGTAGTCATTCTGAAATCATATTTTAATCTCTAGAGTTAAGCAGATCAAATAGAATAATTACAATTGTGGCCATATTTGTTACTGATCGGTGTTTGCCATTATTCTTAGCCAAATAACCTATTTAAAACATTTTTATTTTGACTATGCAACCCAATAAAGTCTGTGGCATGCTCTGTTTGTAGAGGGTCTCAGACTACAAGCCTTTATTGTCAGATACTCCATTGCAAAGAGCAGTTTGGGCAGCAGCTGTGCTGGGCTACTGACCTGTGCTAAAAGATCTCATGCACAGCATATGATATCCATAGGAATTATATTCTGATATTCAAATGATTTCTGACTCTCTATCCTAACACTTCTTTGTGCCTCATTAATTTGTTTTGGAGTCATCCGCTTTCACTTAGCTGAAGACTCTGTTTTGCTGGCAATGAGAAGAATAGTTGCTACCTCTTACTTTCTGCCTCTTCTTTCTGGGCGTCCATGGAGCAGGAGACATCTAGGATGAACTTCTGTCTGTTCCAACAGTTTTTACCAGTAGTACCACGCTACAACTTGACTGTTGCTGAAAGCAGTGGATTAGCAAACCTTGAATTTGGCCTGCTTTGTATCGAAGAGTCAAAGTAATGCTCAGGGGCTCAAAAGCAGCAAAGTGGTTTCCATTTTGTTCTTGAACTGGGCCCAGTTCCAGCACAAAGATTAATTATTTCTATTATGTCTCGGTCATAAGTAAATGAATGTTGAAAAGGAGAGATGCTTCGGAGAGTTGGGTCAGCATTGCAAAGGATTGGATTGTTTAGTCTTTCCATCCCCAAGAAATGCAGTAGTTATAAATCATCTACTTTGCAGTCTATTTGTTATGGTTTATACAGCTTAATTTGATGCTTGGGTGCTCAGACCTCTAGCACCAGTGTAAGTTCTCCATCTGTGCAGTTGTACCAATGTAAAGAACCCAGATAAATTTATAGAGCTGGCTGTTGAGCAGGATCTCTGTTCTGAAGAAAAATGAAACATTTTATTGAAAAATTGACCAGAACAACTATTGAACAGGAATTTAAAAACTCAAAGAAATGTGAAATAGTAATTATTTTTATTATTTGTGAGTACCAGACACTGAACTATCTGAAATGTAGTTTCCCCTCCTCCCCACCTAAGGGGAATAACTTGGGACATCTGGGAGCTGATGCTGGAAAAGCACCAGGAATTCTTTCCACTTTCCACTGCAGAGACTAAAATGGACTCTATTTTTTAATTCATAGAAGATGCTTATGGGTTTTTATATTTTGCATTATAGAGCCCAAAGGCCTAAGGGAATTATCCTGTTATTTGCATTTTTGTTCAGTCATTTTACAGTCATGTTCACCTGGCAATGTAATTTGTAATTTTTTTGGTGGTAGAAGACATATATCCAATATATGTATAATTTGCCAATGCATTTAGAAAAGCATATCTACAGTAGGAGTCCATTTTTAAACTGTAGTCTCTTGACTGCTCCAACTCCCAAGGAACAGAGTGGCTCAATGTTGCTGGCTTCTTCTCTTGTTTCCAGCTGAGTGAAACTGAACAGATGGGAGTGGGAGAAAAAATGACGAGCCAGTGCAGACAGTGTGAATAATTTGTTGGGTTTTGGTGTGTTTTCTTTTTTCTTTTTTTTTTTTTTTAAATTAGATTTCTAAGGATAGTGCATTTACTGCAGAAAAGGCAGCAAAAATATGCAGGTGTGTTTGGAGTGGTGTTTATTCATGCCTCAGAATTTTCTTTCTATATCCCTGGGTATAGAGGGAAAGGAAATAGTCTTTGGTGCTGTATTTAGCAAGGGTTGTATCCATAGGGTAATACAACCACCAGTGTCTCAGAGCTCTGCCAGATGGTGGTAGCTGTGAGTAAGTTCTGTGATTCATTTGGTAAAATATTTGTCATGGCAACTGAGGAGCCTCTGACTCATTGGTCCAGTCAGTGGTAGAAACCACCACTGCTCTCACCAGATGTGAGGCTGGACATAAGAAACGTCTCATGATGCTGCTTTTCAGGCTGGTTCCTTTGCCCAGTGAGATGGAATTGTAAATTCTTTTCACTTGGATTTCCATCTCAGGGTTCAGCAGACCTTACATTTTCTATTTCAAAAACCTAACGTGTCTTCTAAAAAATACCAAATATTCACTAAATTTTTTTAATCTTAATGATTACAGTAACCGATCAAAGGAGAATTTCACTTCCATTAAATCCTCTACTCCTCGTTTTTGAACAAGCAGTAGGAAGATTAGACCAGGGATGGAATATCTAGTAGAAGAATCAAAAGGAGGGGTGTAGGCTGGAAAAATGCTGGATTCGTTTCTTCTACTAACTCTTTGGGGACAAGATGTGCAAGGCTGTATTCTGACAGTCTATGCTAGTCAAAACCCCCACAAACCAGCCTCTTTGTATGCTTAGTTCTCAGTTATTCTGTTCTCAAACATTTATTCTTCAGTTTCTAGTTTAGTGTCCCAAAATTCTTATCTATCCCTCCTTGCTAGTAATTAGTAGCAATCTTGCAAAATAGATCAGAATAATTTGCAAAGGAATACTTTGGTAGCTGCCTTGGAAAAATGACTAAGCATCCTCAGAGGCAGCATCACATAGCATGTTATGTTTCAGGAAGGACATATAGTGACAGAATGGGTGTCTAGAGGCACACAGCAGAAGCCTTTCAGACATTTTATAACCTTTCAGAAGTTAAAGGAAATATCTAGGGACTAGATAGCTGCAAACCCTCTCTCCTCTCACCCAGAAAACTGAAAGAGTACAAAACCCACAGAATATATGAGTATTGCAACTTAAATAGTCAGAAGCACCTGTTTAGGAATAGGGCCTCCTATGGCAAGAATTGATTATTCTCAAGAGGAAGACAAGAGCTTCAGCTTTCTCTGTTAGTACCAGTCAGGCTTTTAGCTCTCTTTCTTTCCAGAAGTATGTGGGTTTTGCTTTTCTGGGATGGACTGATGCCAGAGAACCTTCAGTTATGAAGTCTTTTTCTGATCCCAGAATATTTTTCTTCAAACTTTAATGAAGAAAAATGAATTTAGGAAGAACCTGTACCAAAGAGATATTTAGGACTTTGTTGATGTGCAGTGGTACCACTTTGTTGTGTTTGATTGACCTCTATCTGCTTACATCATTTTGGGATCATTCCCCATCTCATAGAAATGTCGTTCAAATATAGATCTGTATTTTCTCTATACATACATATGTATCTCTTCCTTTTGATAGAAACATAACCAACATATAGCTAATGAAAATTGCAGGATAGCTTTGCTAGCTTATCTGTGCTTTGTTTTGACCAGACTCTTTCTGCTTGTGTTATCTTGCAAGGTTTCTTGGCGTGAGTGACGCATGCTGGATGTTCCAGTGCCGTGGCACTGCGTGAGGGGAAGCAGTAACATAAATAAATGGTTGATGTACACATACTTTACGTTTGTGTTGCTCTGACCCTATCGTGTTGTGTGTTAGCTATCTGCTGTTAAAATTCAATCACACAATAGGAGAGGAAAAGGAAAGAAACATTCTGTCTTCTGCCAGTCAGCATTGCAGCTTTCATGTGGGTGTGATGACTTTGGAATGATGCATGAAAGAAATGGAGCTGCTGGTGATGGCACAAAACTACACTGAGGTTTATTGTGAGAGTAACACTTTTTTATTCCTTATGCTTAGTGTATTCTAGAATGGTGGGAAAAAGAAGTAAAAAATTGATTCATTTTAAATAATAATCAATTTTCAAGAATCAAGGGAATGGGTGATGATCCAGTTTTTACAGACTGAAAACATCAAAGAGGATAAAAAGCAGAATTACTAAGGAGAGAGTACTTAAACTGCAACAATAAACTTGATCTCAGTAGTTTTATATTTGAAGTGATGTTTTCACAACTGATCCTTCCAATGCAGAATCAAAGGAGCTATTTAGTAATGCACTTGGAAAACTGAATGTTAAATACAGTTCTACTCTGGGGGAAGCTATGTCCTATTTTATAGTGAGAACATTTAAAAACACTTTAAAAAGGTTGATTTTTGTCCTGAGTGATTTATCATTTGTTAAGTGGTTAGAAAGCTGACAACCAGACACTTGACAAAGCCCTTTCCTAAACCTGATGAAAGGAAACTATTTTAATTAATTTGCTTTATTCAGGCTAAAATAGAGCATTGCTAGTGGAAAGTTAATTTACTGGCAGCAAAAAAAAGAACTAGTTTATAGAGCCTCACCTCTAAACCTCGCTTACAGATCAACCCCACAGACATACAAAGCACAATGAACAGCTCTTGTCTGTGCTGGATTTTAGTATCAGTTGATAAAAAATGATAACAAAGAATCTGTTCATTTTTACCCTAGGAGCACATTGGCTTTGTTGTTCTGTTTGACACCAATTAATTAGGTTGTTCTGTTCTCAGAGTGACTGCATAGAAACAGTTGCTTTCATGTATTGTTGTTCCATGGCAGGATTTTGTCGCTCGCTAAATTGAACCCTATTCAGTCTGAGCTGAGGCAGAGATAGTATTGATTCTCAGGAAAACACAGACCTCCTGAGAGTCTCTACTCCCACTTAGTCATCTGTTTAGATTTAATGCTGGTCCTAAATATGTGGGTATTTTATGAAGGCTCGGGGATTGCCAAAGCACGTGGCAATAATTCCACCAGAAAATACGTGGGAAAGGCAATAACGCGCTGCCTTTTCTATGGAGCATTAGTGACACCCAGTGGTTATATTCGGTTATGGACTAATAGATACTAAAAAGTTTAGAATAAACTTATAAAAATTGGAGGCCAGAGAACCCATAAAAAACCTGGGGCCTGTGGGTCTTTGTCTGGTATATATGCTGCCTGTACTTCAGGCTCCAAAATTTGAGTAAGCTTAAATAATGGGAACAAAGCGGGGGAAATGCACTTCAAACTTGTTAAGGAATGGTTCTCACTTTATCCCGGACTTAGTGACAATGGAGAAAGGGAAGATTTTATGCTGTAAGGAATACACTCCTTTTCCTTCTTTCTTTCTCTTTGCTACCTCCCCTGTTTATCTGACATTATTTGAAAATAGTACACTCTATTAATAGATGATTTATTCTCTTCTGCTGTGGCTTAGGTAACTCTTTACAGAAAACTTGTTTACTGTTTTAGTCTATTATCATTCCCCCTTTGTACCTTGATTGTTTTGCTAGGACTTAATTTGTTGTTTTGCAAATATGTTTAGCAACTGATTAATGTTTTCAAGGTGTTTTGAAATTAAAGGTCATAAATTATTTACCTTCTTGTGTGAACTGCAGCCTTATTCACAAGCAAAACCTGTTCCTGAAGCCAGTCCTACTAAGTTCCTTAGGATTAATTATTTTGATTCAACCTGTAACAGGATGTCTGAGCATTTGTCCAAAAACTTAAACTAACTCTCCTAAATATGGGTGGTCACAAGCAGAGTTATTCCAGCAGAGAATATGGAAAGGCCAGACAGCAGAACTTCATACCCCAGTGACACAATGACGACACATTCTTACTGGTACCCTTCTGGGCTTTGGAAAGTTGAAGGAAAAAGGAAAAGATGAGTTGGGGTGGGGGTGTGGGGTGGAAGGTAACCTAATGCATATAGAAATTTAGCTTATGAGCCTGTCTTTGTACAGCTAGGGAATGATGTAAACTTTAGGCTTTATGAGGGAAGTTTGGGTTCAGTTTCTTACTGTTAAATGCAAGCTGTATTCTAAATACGTCTGGTCATCATGTGTAAAATGGTGATACCAGTGTGTCCCTGGCTTTGAGAATAAAGATGTTAAAGCCTAGAGACAATATTTTTAATGGGAGCCAGGCCAGTGCAGTGTGCACGTGCTTGATTTGGTGGATGTAAACTGTACCTTCTGTCTCATGGAGCAAGAAAAAGAAATCTCCTGCTGATGGGGGATGAGGAGTGGCTTTATGGAACAGAGAGTATGTTTTCATTGATTTTCATCAGGATAAAATCCTACTATTGTTAGGGAAGACTTGCCTGGCAGTGTGCTAGTTCCTTTTTAGGAGATGCTAAGGGTAATCTCAGAGACCAGGGCTGCATTTTTCAGCATCTGTTTCACAAGAGATGATGTTGTTGTGATGGGGCTGATTTTCAGTCTTGGAATGGGCAGCAAAATGCACCGACCACAAACCAGAAAGCCACTCAGATCTCAAAGTTTGTCTCTCAAGCACATAGTATCTGCAGCCCTGACCGTCCATTTCTGTATAATATTGATCAGTTTAGAACAGGCAATATTTCCATTCAGATAGACTACTACTCTGCTTCATGATTGCAGAGGAGAATCCATGAAATTGAAATGAGACCAGTGGGGGATTGATTTTTCTTATATCTGTCTTGCTTTATCAAGACTTGAGCTGAAATATTCAAATACCATGTTTTTTTAAGATTCTTACCTTTAAGTACAGAATATATTTATCATATCTCCCAGAGAAATGAATAATATCATGAGAAACTATTTAATCATGAGCATGGAGATTGCTCTGCAGATGGCAGTGCTCTGACAGTGCCAGTCAACATGGAATACGAAAAATAATGCTGGGAAACAAGGTGCCAGATTCATAGTTTCTTACAAAGCAGTAAACATAGCCTTTCCAAACAACACAAACAGAGATGAATAGAGAGAAGCAACACCATCTGTTCTTATTAACTAAATTTAGAAATACAAATTAAAATTTTAACTTATATTTATTTGTGATGTCTGATATATCTCATATATTAGCAGTACTGGGATCCAGCCTTGTCAGGGAAACTGGAATTAAGAATATTCTGAAGGTGACTGAGTTATTTAATCCTCTTTTACTTTGAAAGAGCATATCTTCAGTTAGGCAACGACATTTGATAGATAGTCACAGTTAGTCAGTTCCAAACCTCTAAAATTTTAAGGCAATTCTGTGTTTTAGCAGTTCTTGATATAGTTGCACAATGTGTTTTGTTTTGCTGTCATGTAAGAATGAGGCTGCTGTCAGCTGCACTTGTGAAGGTGTGACGTGTCCGTGTTCCAGTGTGGCAGCACTAACACACGGGTCATGGAGAGGCTTTCCTCCATGGATGGACAAGGCCTTAGGCTATCAGCCTCTGGCTTGCAAATGTGAGGCCTCCCACGAACAACAGGAATTTTAGTGCAAAAGATGGTTCTGTGTGGGAGAGGGCTTAAAGAAAAGAGATAAGGGAATGGAAGATCAGGTGAGAGATCAGGTGGCAACAACCTGGCTGTGCACCTCAGCAAGAGGAAGCAACATTGCTTTGCAGGGACAGCTACAGGACTTGGTTGCTCAGTGTGACATTTCTCAGTGTTAGAGACAGTCAGTGCTCTGCTTGTGCACAAATTTCATCTGATTGCCTGATCTTTCAAGGGAGACCTTTCTAAATGAAATATCTGCCTGCTGTTGATCACTTGTCATCACCAGAAGAGTGTATGGATGTGTGGAGGCCCACCGGTTTTGTGGGATTAAATGTTTCTGCCATATCCAATGGCTGAGGACAGGTTTGTGTCAAGCTGCAAGACAGCTTGGACAGGAATGCAGGTCTCACTTCAGACAGCACAGACTTATTGCCATTAATGAAATAACATGTTTGCTCTGGCTGATTGTGTGTGCACTTTCTAAGTTTAAATTGGATTTTAATGCTGCTACAGAAGAGCCTTTCTCTTCTCAAATCATGACTGATAAGAAAAAATTTCAATAAACTGACAAGGGAATTTCTTCTGCTTTTGCATAAGAAATCTTCAGCTGAGGAGATGTATTTGAAATTCTTGGCTAGTTTCAACTATTTGGAAGAATGTAATGTGGGTAAGAGACTTTTGGTAACTGAATCTGCACTTGCAGAAGTAAGAAATACAGGAACAGGAGTGTGAAAAGGAACAACTGTGAGGAGGAGCAGGCATCTGCAACAGCACCTCTGCAGCAACCATTTTCTATTTAAAACAGAAACACATCTGAGTGGTGTGGTCTGAATAGCTTTTTATAAGGAGCTTGTGGGTTATTTCAAGAATTTTTTAGACTCTACCAATATTTTAAGTCTTAACTAATGAGCTCTCAGAACATCTTTTTAAAGTGTTGTTACTTTTTTTGGAGTCCAAGTCAGACATAGGCACCAGCCAGCAGAGATGATGAAGTTGGTACCAAGGATCCAGTTTTCAAGCAGTGATGTCTTTCTGTAGGGAAGTGTTTAGAGTTTCTTGGCGCTAGCAGGCGGATATATAAAATGGCTGAGGCAGTGAGATGGGGTTTTTTGGCCAGACTTCATTTTTAGATATAGAGAATGTCTGAAAAATTTCAACCCCATACTTAAAAAAAAAATGCATGTAAGATTGTGGTATGTAAATCAAATGGGTGGAGTTGTTCTGCTGGGTTGGAACCAATGCAACAGAGTCTTTTCAATTTGAATTCTAAACAGCTGCTGGGTTGGTCCTGCATAGGACATTTCTATTTGGTATTTCTGCCTTTGGATACACCAGAATCCAGGCCTTGTTGTATGAAAAGGAAACATGCATGCACGGAACGTGGGTTGCTACCTTTATTTGAAACTATTTTTTCTTATTATCATTCTGAACTCAGAAGAATAAGTCATCCTGTCAAGGGGCAAGTTAGGTAACAATTACACCATATTAAAGGGAGAAGAATGAAAAGCACACAAGTCTTGATCAATCTTTAGGCTCACAAATATTAATTCAAATATTCATTCATTATTCACAATTAATAGTTGCTTAATAATATTCAACATGAACAATTCAGGAAAAGAATGGTTTAAATTTAGCAAAGTACATATTTATTATAAATAATAGTATCCCTAATTTCTGATGTATAGAAACTGTTTCCAAACATATCAGGCACTGCTAGAGACTTCTGAAGTATTTATTTACATTTAATACATATTTCTCAAAGTGAATCAGCAGGCTAAGTTACAAAATTACATGTTTATATATTTTCAAAATATATATTAGCATGTATAAGACATAGCAGTAATTTCAAACTAAATATGCTGTGATGAAATTAAAAATAAAAATCAACCTCAAGATTTAGATGTGAAGTAGTCCTTAAAAAAAAAAAAAGAATTCTGAAGCTATTCATGCATACACAATCTCCTACTGGAGCTAATAATCATGCAATAAGCCCTACTGCTTGTTCTGAATTTCTTCTGTGCACGTTATAAAGAGAAAATATATGAGATTTAGACAGGTGCATAGTCACAGATTTACCCAGCATGGGAGTAGGAGCTGAGTGCCCAGGTACCTTGAGGGAGAAAAATATTTCCAGATTTGAAAATGTAACATAGAAAACCAAATGATGGGACTTGCAATTAAGGTAACTTTTATAAATATTCTCTATTAAATAACAGATTCAGCAAATAATTTGTCTTATTTGTATTGTATTTTAAAATATTTACAGAAACTCTTGGAAAGTACTTATTGATAGGACAAAATCCATTAATGTGATGTATTTTTATGGCACATTCTAACACACCTTACAATGATATTAGGAAAAAGTTCAGCAGCTTTTCTTATATTAGACCTTTATCCAAAGCCTATTTAAATAAAAAAGATTGTTTAGTAATTTGATAGGACTGTGTCTTTTATACTTTATTTTCTGGCATCACCGAGAAATTTTTAAAAGCTCTAAAAATATTGTTTCACAAAAGCTGTAAGTGAAATGCATATTTGAATTATTACTTCTTTGAGTTGGCAGGGCAGCCACTACAACATTCCCTTGAGTGGAATCATACTTGCAATAGAGTGCTTATATAGGTTTGCTAAATGGATTAAACTGCTAATAACTGATGGCTTTTTAAGTCCTCCAAAAAAGAATCCTTGGAAAAAAGAGCCCAAGTTAAAAGTGGCCATCTCTTTTTAATTTGGAAGTCACCTGGCCATGCTTTAAGGTAAAACCCTTTAAAAAAAAGGTTGTCTACAGGAAATGTTCAGATTATTTGGGTGCCCATCTGTGCTATTTATGCAGTCTGAAAAAAACAGGTTTGAAGGGAAACTGATTTTATTTTTTAAATGACAAAATTTGGAAGCAATATAGGGGGACAAGCTGAGGAACGGCAAAGAAATGAAAATCAGTGTTGTTCATTTGAAGAAGTAGCTTGTTGGGTTTTGGTTTTCTCTTGTGAAAATTGTTAGGTCAGTGTAGCTTTCAGAGCCTGTGTGGCGACTTATTGGGAAGTGTAGGCGATGCCTAGACCAGTCCTGTTTCCCAGGTACTGTTTAAGTACCCTTTTTGTTCTTGGATTTATTCACATTTTGGTCAACGACGTGTGGCAGTTTAATGCAGGCTGCCAAAGCACTTACATTGTTTAATGAGTTTTGATTCCTGGTCTAATACCTTACTTGAGCAAATCTGAGGCAATTAGGAAATAAGGAGACTGCCCTGAAAAGCAGCTAAGGAAACTTCTTTTATGGTCGCATTTTCAAGTGGCAGAAAATACTTTATTCTCTTGTATACTTTAAATTAATCTGCAAAATTCTAACCCCCAAACTGCTGCATTTCGGAGCTGGGACTTGCTCTGTAAAAAAGCTCTGCAGAAGAATCCTCTGCTCAGAGGTTTCTGTTTTTAACATTGTGCAGCTGTGTGTGAAACTTGCAGGGTAATTTGTATCCTATTCCTCTCTGGTTTGGTTTACTCTTCATATTTCTGTTGATTTTATTGCAGTTTTCAGATCTCTTTCATTAATTTTTAAGTTCCCCTACCTACTGCTTCTGAGTTGAATGAGTCTGTGAACGCTTTTTCATTTGTTTTTGTTTCCCATTTCCAGTCTATCATACATCCAAAATTCATCAGTTTGAAACTCGTGCTTAAGAGTTGTTGCCTGGACTGAAAAAGTACCAATTGCAAAGCTGCCAATATTCTTGGATGTCCTCAGGGACTTCTACACTATTGCCTGGGTGTGTTCTGGTGAAGCTTGGTTGTCAGTCTTAGAACTGCTCGCCTTGTGTGCCTTGTGAGGATCTTCCATTTGCAAGACGAAACTAGTGATTCAGACAGGTTTGAAATGGAATTTTGTAGTGTTTAATGGTTAATGCTAGACTACAAGCTTTTTCCTTTTAAGGCTTCTGGAGCAGAGATGAGATGTTTTACCTGGCTTCAGCTGAAGAGGGTTTCTGCACTAAATGCTGGTTGTCATTCCCCATGGGTCCTGGCAGTGTGCAATGTAAATCTGTCATCGTGGCTGGCACACGGACCCCAGTCAGTCCCTCCTGTCAGGCTGTTCCATGCCTGCTGCCATGGCCCGTGGCAGCCAAACCCAGCCCTGGTCAGGGGGCACTCAGGGCATGCCAGTCCCAGAGGGCAGCACTGGCAAAGCCTGGCAGGGTCACGCTGAGGAGCACAGCACCGCACCTCGTACATGCTGGGTACTTCATAGGCTGAGCAATGCTTGGGGGACACAAAGAGATTTGGGCTCCCAAAGTATGACAATTTTGTCTTATAAATGGTTTTCAGGTTTACCCCCAGACTAGAGACCTGGGATTGTCACAAGACTTGTGTTCATCCAGATTGAATTTGTGTCTGGCTTATTTGTTTAGGTGAAAAGCAGAAAATACTGAGACCAGAGAAAAGTAAAAATATTTCAAAGTATTTGTCTCTTAGGGCTGAAGTCCTCCTGCCCTTTTAACCTCCCAGCAACAGACCTGGTAGAAGGTGGGCTTTAGCTCAGCTGGCTGCATACCAGTGACCCGTGGCTGCTAGCTGAAGCATTTAAAGGACTGGAGAACTGAAGGATAATAATTTTTTTTCTCTTCAGTTTTCTTTCTTTTTTTTTTTTTTCTACAAGAGGCATAACACAGGAGGGTGTCTGAATCGAGCCTTGCTAATTGAAAGCAATTCTCAGAATTTCATGGGGGACTACTCTTCCATTTAATAAGATCTTTTTGACTTGCAAGTAGGCTACTCTTTTGTGAAGCTCATTGCAGTTTCTTCTTTTCAGAAAATAGGCTCAATCATGATGCAATTTAGATAACTAAGTTGAAGACTGTCATCCTGAAGTGTGTTATGTAGCTATTAAACAAAATAAGTGCACATTTAAGGAATTGCTTTTTGATGTGTTGTTTTTTCCTTCTCTGATTGTTCTTCTGATGAATTGAGTGGAATTTTGAAATTGTTTTTTGGAAACATTGGAATGGTTTGAAATCTGGATGCGTATCCAACCCAGATCCATCACTATCTGGATTTTGGCAGCAGACATTTCCAGCAGCATAAATATGTCTTAAAAAATTAATGTATGCATATGCATTTCCTCTGTTAAGAGGTTTGCTTGCACATGAACCTCCGTACTTTAGTAAGTTAGGGAAGCCTCTTTGCATTGTTAAATAGTGGCATGAGTTCTGCTAGTTGTGAAATATTTCCACAGAGCAACTAATTCCACCCGTCCTTCATCTTAGTAACAGTTTTCTCCAAATTAGTTCTGTTACTTGCTGCACTTTTTACTTATTCCAGACATCATCGGCACCTAAGCATTAGTTTCAGCATCTCCAGAAGCTAAAAATATGAGTTTATCTAGTATTTATCTATGTGTGGAAGTTCTTAGAAAGTAATTGCATACCAACTCATTTTGGACTTACAGAATTTTGCTCAGATACAGCATTCCTTCCCTTCTTTCTGAAAAAAAATCTGTCTGGAAGGAGACAATTTAACCATGAAAATTCAAGCATGATAATTTTTAAAGTTGTCAACAAGTAAGAGTTTGAGTAGAGGCAGTTACAACCCCTTGACTTGAGATTGCAAGTCATTCACAAAAACAAAGCACTTACCCAAATAAATAAATTATTGAGGCAATGCAGCATTCATTATAAAACACTGAGCGGTGTTTAGATTAAAGTCTTTACCTCTCCCAGCAGGAGGAGTCAGAGAAGTATGTTATAATAATACTTCATCTTTATAGCCTTGGATGGTGTAGTTGGGTGGATTTTCCAGCAGAGGGAGAACTATACTGTATTATTGGGAATGGCGCTACAATTTTGCAACCTCTAGTTTAATGAAAATTCCAATACTTTGGTTAGAAGACATACTTATTTGTTCTGACTGCTGTTATTTTGAAATGTCAGTGTATCTCTGCCAAATTTGTTATCGGTAATTTTTATATAACCATAGTTTTGGCATTTTTAAAAAACAATCAAATAGCTAAATGCCTGTTTTATAAGGGTTTTTCCACATCCATAATAGTCTGGTCTAATGAGTTGTACTTCTCACTGATTGCAGTGATAGCTGTTTCTTAATTCTTAATTAAGCTATGTTAAAATATGCATTGAGGGACATATGTGTGATAACATTGTTTGTATAGTCATTATCCGAGTAATCTATGGATAACAGCTGTAAAAACCCAAACCACCAAAACCCAGCGCTGTGTTAGAACAGCATGTTATTGGAAGAGAAATGTGGATGAAGAGTACAGCATGTTCCAGATGAAGAGCAAGGCCCTGGATGTGCCACGCTTGGTGCAGATGTTTTGTCATCACTGTTCTTCCTTTACTGGCCTCAGATCTGTTCTTTCCCTTGCTCCTTGCTCAGTGAAGCACTTTATCCGTGTGCTTTTACTGGTGGTTGGTGATTTGTTGGCAGTGTGTGCTTTAAAGAATGTGTTTTAGTCTGTGGAGCAACTGCATGAAGCATTTTAGGTGCTGTTTTATGAGAAAGAGTAGTGTCATCCCCAAAGACTTTTCAGCAATAGAACATTCTGTTGCAGAACATGATAAATTTTGATCACTGCTGTCTCAGCAATTTCAGCTTTGTTTTAAGAGACTGTCAGAGGGAGAGGGGGTGATGGAGGCTATTTAAGCTTTAGTGAGGCCACTTTTACTCTCTGTAACAAAATTAACCAATATGGAAATAATTATTCTGCAATAACTACATCCTCTGTCCTTCCAGTGCAAGTGGCCATGTTCAGCAGTGAAACTAACGGCACTGGGAATATTACTGGATAACTCATCCTCAGAGAGCAATTCATGTAACACTGTCAAATTACACAATGTCAGTGCAAGGTATTGAAGAACACATTACAATGACAAATTAGAAGTGCAAGGTCCTTTGAATAATGTAGTTCCTGTGAAGGTGGAAACTCATTTCCGAGTAGCTCTTGGGATTCATAGGCTATCTGGGATTTATGAATATGGCAGATATTTTGCTTTTCGAGCCTGTGGGGGACTGTAGCTCTGTAGTAAGGCTCTTGTTTATGTAAGATGAACTTGCCTGTTCATACAAAATGGCAATATATCCCATTGCCACCCTTCTACAGGGAATTTGCATGTAACAACTGTTTAGGTAATTCCAGGCCTTTGCAGGCATATAGCCTGCTTTGGCAGATACTGAGTGTAGTAGCACTGAGCAGGTATTGGATCTCTGTTAGAGGATGCTGAAAACTTTCCTAAAATCATATTGAGAGCTTAGATTGAGCAAAGTAAGATAAAAATCTGGATACATAAAATGATTTAGGAGTCCAGTCCTAAACTGTAGTCCTTAAAAAAAGAAATCCTCATTTGCTTCCCAAGTTCAGAACAGTCTGCTTGAAAGCCAGACAAATACAATTTTTCTTAGTAATGTTTCTCAGGTATCCTTGGTCATGTTTGAAATTCAGTGTTCTTGATAAAGCAAAACAGTCTGGTGCCTATTTCATTTGGGCCTTTTGAGGCTTATTTCAAGATACAGTCTCAGACTAGACCTAACAGATCAAGCTTCTCAGTGTTTCAGAAGTATTTTCCTGGATAATAATTTCCCTAGTGAGTCAGCATTTGTTACACACACCAAACTAGGAAGAAACTATAGTGCAAAACTTCAATGATAATCTTGATTTTCAGAAGGTCCTACTGACCACAACTTGCTATGCTCAAGGCCTCTTTATATTGTCTTATTATCCAGGGACTACTGTTGTAATGATTTGTGCAGGAAAACTGCTGTGACACCTTTTGGCAAAGGGAAACAATGCTCAAAGTGTGTGTAGGTGTAAGTAGAGCCTTGTAATTCTTTGGGCTGCATTTATTTTCACTTGAAGTAGTTAGGTACTAGCTGGAAGATTCTGTTGGCCAGACCATGATCTTCAAAAATCAAAGCAAAATGTCCATATAGATGTTATTGAGGTAATTGTAGGAAATATTGGTTGTTAATCTCAGCCAGAGAAACTCTATTTAGGTAGAAATGATATGAAAATCAAACTTGTAATAAAATGAGGAAAAGGTAGGAAAACAAGCGTTTTAGTGTAGCACCAGATCAGCAATATCTACAGTTCAACGGGAGGATATGTACTGTACCAAAATCTCTTTCTCCTTGAATTCTTGCCAGTATTTGCCAACTCATTTCAGAAAGAAACCTGTATTGTTTTATGTAATGAAACAGCTGACTGAATTCTAATGACAAACATCGCCCTCGGTGTGTGGGCAGCTCATATGATTGATAAAAGAAGTTGTACAGCTTTTTGGGTTCTGTGTTTTATGTTCCAACACTGGCTTGCAATTTCACTTGTGGAAAGTAGAGGTTTTTGTCAGTGGACAAGTATAAAACAGAAAGATTTAAAATTGCTTTAGTCAACAACAGTGTTTTGTTTTATTTAATTAAACTTTGGAACCCTGTTTAAAATACCAGATCAATTTAAATATTTCACATAGTCTTTTCTTTCTTAGTCCATGCAGAATGTTTTCCTTTCTTTGGCCAAAAATATTTGCTCTAGTCATGAATAGTTTTGATTGACTTGAAACTGGCTTTACCAGTGATTCTCTTTCTTTGGGCAATGAGTATTTTTTCTGATTTCACTCAGCCTTCTCATCACTCATGCAGAGTCAAGCTTGGCCTAAGTGCTCTTTGGCAAGGCAGTTCCCTTTAGGACCAGTCTGCAGTATGGTAAATTTAAAGGGAAAGTAACACAAAAGGTGAAAAGAGCGAAATAGCAATCATTTGAGGGAAAACAGGAGGAAAGGACAGAAGTAAAGGGGAAATGTACTTTTTTAGCATCCTTAGTGCTTCCTTAAATATTTGGTAGGCTTTGCCAGGAAGCAGAAGTGGCCAGAATGCCTTGGTGATACTCAAAGAAGATAGATAGCCCTGCTTCTCTGAACTCCTTTTCGTTTCTTCTCTGACCTCTGAGCTTTTATCTAGCCCAGGAACTCATGCCAGGGCTTGTTGAGCTCATCATTTGATCTCACAATCTCTCTCTTTCCTTACACACAGCCCCACTAAACCGAGAATATAATCCTGGCTGCACTGCAAGTGTTGGCATGCATAGCAGGAAGCTGTTGTGTGTAAAGGTGTGACTGCATTGTCACTCTTACCTGCTGTGCTATGCGAGGGGAAGGTACTGAGGTCAGGGTAAGGTTTTGCTATTCTTTGTCAGGCATTACCTGCTTTCCTCTGAATTTTCAGTATGTTGTCATTATTGGTATTAACATTCTTATCATTCACTTAATTTCTTTACTGTTACTAATAAATTACTGTATCCAGATGTACTGTGCTGGCTGAGAATGTTGCTGTGCTTTCATTTTGGAAATCTGCTTTTACATTTTTGGTTTTGCTGCTTTCATTTCTTGCACAATATAGAACAATCTGCAGCTATTTCTGCCTGGAGTCACACTGACTGCCAACTGATTAAACTCTGGCTGTTTTATTCTGCTTAGCATCTGCATGTGTTTCTGTGTTTTGTGTGCTTCATCTGTACATATAAATCTGAATTTTAGCCTGATCTAGAATTTTCTTAGGTTTTTTGGCTGTTTAATACATGGAGAGATACAATTTCCAGCTTGATCTGCTGTGAGATAAAGTACCTGGCATTTGCATTTTGAAGTCTTGGCTAAAAAGGTGTAATGAACATTTAGCCAAATGTCCACCAGTCACATCAAATACCGCTCCAGAGAGGTTACATGTAGCCCTTGCTGTCTCTGTTATCAGGAGACACAAAGACCTCTGACACTGCCAGACTGTCTGACTGCCAGCTGGCAGTGCAATCCCATCACCTCAATTCAGGGGAACTTCAATGCGCTTTATTAATGCTTTGTGCTTCCCTGCTCTGTGAGTGTCTGTTATGTAACTGATTTCTCATCCTGCACAAAGGAAATGCACCCACAGGCACCTCCTTCCAAAAATGCATGTTATATAGCAATTCTGTAAATAATCTCAGGAGCAGTTTTCCCCTCTATTAGGCTCCACTCCTGCTCTCCCAGAGGGAAAGTGAAGGGCAGGGCTGCAGAACGGGGAAATGTGAATGGCTCCTGTGGCCAACATGGCTGGACAGAGGGGGCTGCCACACCAGCACCCAAGGCTGGCAGTTGGGAATGAGAGAAGGCATCTTGTGGACTGTCCTTGGCTAGAAAAGATGCCCTCCCCTGTTCCCTCTGGGAAGGATCAAGGATGAAGGCAGTAAGGTCACGCTGGGCTGGAAGACCTCATGAAGTCTGTGTTATTTGATTTAGACTTCATCCTCTGCTCTTGTGTGCTGAGTGGTTCTTAACAGGGCCACATATGGACTGGAAACGGCTCTTGCCATGTGCTAGTCTAGATTGACTTCTGAGCAATTAAACAGCTCCTGATTTGATGCATTTGTGAGTACTTGGGATCAAAAGAGTCCAATTTGTACAGGTATGGCTGTGGTGACTGCAATGTGTAGTAATTTATCTGAATTCTCAGTTGCAGCCGTGGCAGCACCGAGCCCCAGACAGGCTACAGCTCCGTAGCCAGTTTAATAGGCCATTTTCTTGCACTAATTCTGCCCTTGCACTGCAGCACTTGGCAGCTGCAGAAGCTGCAGTCCAGGTATCTCCTGAGCCACCACATGTGCTGGCTGTAGAAGGAGCTCTATGCCAGCCAGGGATTTCCTCTGTGCTAGGGGAATGCTCAGGGTTGAGAAGGCTGAGCACATTTCTAGCTGCTTTTTGCCATTTTGTGTAGGATAAAACTCTTGGAACGAATTGAGTCTTGTTCTCATGGGCTCTCATTGTTACATTGTTGTGAGCAGAGCAATTTTTCTTAGCTTAAATTCAGTCTAGACAAGATTTTTACGGTGAGGGTGATGTAAGTTTTTCACTACAATTGCTTGGTCATATTTGTAATGGGATATTTCACTCTTGCATATGGCTGAATAGGTATTAAAAGCTGGGAGGTATTAAAGTATGAATGAAGTAATTTTGACTGTAAGAGCTATGTTAGGAGCAGGCTATCAAGTTGTATTCCTCGAGAAAAGGATCAACTTTGTGAGAAAAACTAGGCGTGATCTCAGTGATAAAAATGTGTTTGCTGGTGCAAAACTTTCTGTATCAGTTACTCTTGCAAGTTTTCTCTCCCTAGTGTGCTGGATTGCCTCTGCAACAGCCTCTTTCTGCAGTTTCACAGTAGCTGTGACTATATTATACATTATATACATGGAATAAAAGGAAAGAGATTTCTGATAAGTTTAAAGATATGAGAAACTATTTTTTTGGTGTTTCCCTAACACTTTTGGTTAGTGATCAAATTAGTACTAATCCACTGTGTACTGCATTAAACTAATTCACCATGTGAATTTCACCATGTGAAATTGTCCACACCTTGCATATGGCAAAATAAAGATAAACTCATCTATGTTTGAAATAGCAGCTATTGGGATTTAGGTTGAATTGTTTCTGGAGTAATCACTCCTTGGTACTTGTTGCACAATGAAACTCATATAGTTTCCTATTTCCTCCTTGTTCCTCTGAGGGGGAATTACCTCTGAATCCATCTGGATTGCTCTTTCTCATATTCCTCAGTCAGCATTTAAAGAAGAGAAGAGAAACAAGTGATGAATGAAGGAAAAATGTGTGAGGATGAATACAGATGAAAAACAAAGTTTTCCTTTGACAAATGGATGGCTTCAGTTCATTTCTCACTGGCATCCCAGAAAGAACAGATCTCCCAGGGCCTTGAGTTTTCTCTTGGGCTTATATAGAGTTCACAGTCAGGATGCTTAACTTGTGCAAATCAGCATAGTGCTGCTGAAGATGAGAGATGTGGCTGAGGAACTGCTCTGGGAGGAATTCTTCTGGTGCATATGTGGTGTAAGTAAGAAGAAAATGATGGGTGCCTTCATTTAGATCTGGTCCATGAACAAAGGGATGGACAACAGATGAATAATGTTCTTAGCCGTGCCTCCAGCACTCCTTGGCATGAAAGACAGTGCAAGTGATAAAAAGAGCAGAAACATGGAAGCAGAAGCAGGCAATGAATGGGGTAGAATCACTAAGCAAGAAACACTTTGGTGAAGGCAATCAATACCTTAAGGTAAATTACAGTTAATGTAAAGGAGCTGGAAATGCAGGAAATACCTGGCCGTGTTCTTAGTCTGATGGTACTGTCTCTCTGAGGCAGCTGGCCTTTTGCTTATCCCAGAGCTTGAAATGTGACCTGCCTCTGTTGAAAAAGGTTCTCCATACAATTATGTGTCACAAACCTATTTTCATATAACAAGAGCTACATTTCGAGTGCATCTGAAGGGCTAACTGTGCTGTTTGAATGTATTTAAATGATCCTTCATCTATAATTTATGTGCATTGCTGGTGTCAGGTATGTATTGATTACCCTTCTGATGGGTGTCAATTCACTCTCTCCAGAGATGCACGGAGCAAAGCAGAGAGCTGGTCCTTCTGGCAGAGCTCTATTAAGCTGTAATGATTTGCAGTGGTCCACACCACAGAAGCCGTGTAAGGTCATGGAATGGGACTAGGGCACGCTGACCTGTGCAGTCTGGAGTTCCGCCTCTCTGTGGAAATGCTTTGCTGTTTCTTTTCACATATCCTGGCCACTCAGACCTGGGGAACATTTTGCTCCAGAAGATCAGTTGTTGTACACAGCTGTATTACTCGGATGTTTTTAAATGTGGGCAGCTACTCCTTGGAGTTACGGAGTGCTGTTATTCCCATATCTGGCTAGGCAGGTGTATGACCTGGATCATGTTTTTTAAAGAATCATAGCACCCCCATAATTTCCACTCCCCTTCCCTGGTTAGTCACAAGATGTGAAATCAACAGTCTTAGGCTGGGGGTTTTTTGTTCCTTTTTCTTCATAAGCAGGAAAGATTAAATGTTTTCAAGATATAATTTGTTTAAAAGCTTATTTGAAAGTTGCTGTGACTTTAGCTGTTATTACTGGTCCTTCTCATATGCAGTAGCACTGAGGGCTTAAATGAAATCAGGGACCCCATGTGCAAAATTATGTATAAATACAAAGCAAAACTCAGCTGATCACAGAATCGCAGAATCACCAGGCTGGAAGAGACCTCCAAGATCATAGAGTCCAACCTATGCCCTAACATCTCAACTAAACCATGGCACCGAGTGCCACATCCAGTCTTTTTTTAAACACATCCAGGCATGGTGGCTCCACTACCTCCCCAGGCAGACGAGGTTAGCATTAAAGAGTTTATTATCTGGGTAGAGTGACAAGCTGACATTGTAGGTGCTCTCCCTGAAATGCCACAAAGCAGTCTGTTGCCAGCTGCATGTAATCAATGCTACATAATCCACGGCTGTGGTGGGCAACTGCAGGTAGTTTTCCCTGCATTGTTTTGAGGTGTTCCATCACCTGAGGAACCAAGGTGATCCTGCTGTGGTCACATGTACCAAAATTGAAAGGAGGCATTATGACAGAAATTCTGGAGGGTGCAGTAGTTTACCATATACCATAAGACCAGGGACACAACACTTTCGGGTGTTTATTTTATACTCTCTAGCCAAGCTAGGTAAATATCTCTGGCCTGTGTAAAGCAGGTTTCCCTTGCAGTGGGGAGCCGTGCAGGAGATGCACCTTGCAGAGCTTAGCAGGAGTTGTTGCCCCGTGTGCAGCACTGCACTGATGTTCTCCTGCAGGGCGGCACTGGGCTGTGCTGTGTAGAAGTGCTGCTTGGATCAGCTCCCATACAAATGTGTCCTTAGCTCTCTGCTCCTCACTGCTATGAGTCCATTAAGAGTTTTTCAGACTCAGCTTGTCAGGTAAGAAAAGCAGGTCTTGTCAGGCGTCTGGAGGCGCTTTGTGCTTTTCCACGGATGAATTTTTAGTATCTGAAGTGCTGAGTCATGCAACTTTGTAGCTCAAGTACAATTAGAGTTAATTTTGTTTTGCCTCCAGTCTTGACTGCAATCCTGAAAAGAAAGCTTGGATTAAAAGAATTTTTCAAAAACATATCCAGAGGGAACAAATACCACTGATTAACTTAATAGGTGAATGAGCATCATTGCACTACAGAAATATACCTCTAAAGTGGATTCTCAGTGCTGGAAATCCAAGGCAAGGAGCTTGACAATGACAGATATTTTTTTTGTGTGGTTTATTTGTCGACCATAAGCAGTTGTGGGTTTTGGGTCTTTTTTTAAAATGGGGTTGTTGGTTGGTTTTGGTGGTTTTTTTGTTGGGTCTTTTTTTTTAATTAATTCTTTTCTAAAAATAAGGAGAGCCTGGGTGTTTTGATTTTTTTTTTTATACCAGTTTTTATGCTTTATATGTTCAAAGTCAGCAATATTGTTATTTAAAATGAAACAGAATCAGTATAAGCAGCTGGGTGTAGGAAAAGTGGGGAAAATGCCAATTTTTGTTTGGTGCCATTTTTGGTATTTCTGAGACCCCCATCATTCCTTGCAGCTAGCCAGCTACAGCTGGTCGCATGTTAAAACTCCTCTTCTGGCTGGTGTCTCTGTGTTTGACACCAGGCAGCAGAGCTCGTGCATCAGCTTTCCTGGGCCTATCTGAGCACCCAGGCAAGGATGCCACGCTCAGGTTTGGCAATGCCAGCCTGTGCTGCGCATGCAGCTGGGCAGCACCAACACTGAGATCACACTTCTGGCTATGAATGTCGTGAGACCTTCACAGAAATAGAGCTCTAACTTCTGAAATTTGCTCACTTGGTGGCTTCTTAAGACCAAGGGATTTCTGTGCTGCTTCTAGGCAGGCAGGCAGCGGGGACATGTCCCACGTGTCCTGATATTGGGGCTGAAAATGTTAAGTAAAACAAAAGACTATGACAGGGTTAT
This sequence comes from Pomatostomus ruficeps, assembly GCA_013400735.1. Classification (NCBI taxonomy): domain Eukaryota; kingdom Metazoa; phylum Chordata; class Aves; order Passeriformes; family Timaliidae; genus Pomatostomus; species Pomatostomus ruficeps. The sequence continues at coordinate 764,204 of VYZT01054259.1, forward strand.
GTACCAAGTTAAAATCTAGCTTCTGAGCTTATGTCCTTTACTACATCTAGCATTCCATCTCCTGCAAACAGTAAATTATATGCACTGGGACACATTACAATTTCTTAATTTTCAGTACCTTTTACCTTAACTTAGAGACTACTGATTTATTTCAGAGATAGGTTGTCTCTCCATCAAATATCTGTTGGTTTGTTTTTCTTTTTTTTCCCCTAGATATGACTGTAAATATCTGAATGATATAGAAATTTTTGTTTCTGGTACTCTGCAATGAAGTATCACTGCTTGTTACTGTGCTCAACAAACCTTTTATTTCATGCCTGAGCAATGCCTAGGACAACTCACATGAGAAATGCTAACACAGTTCTAACTTGTTTGAGATTTGCCCTTGACTTTTTGTTGTACATCTACAGGCATTTTTCTCTGCTTCAGGGAACTCAAGCAAGTGGCTTATAGAAATCAAAGTTATTTTTTTTCTTCCCTTTCGCACTAAGCTTTTGGCATAATATACCTTGTACTTGTGGAAATCCAGTGAAGATTTTCCTTTTTTGCCACGTAAGTTTTATCTGTAGCCTACCTGAGCAAAGATGTATGTTGATAATTTCTGGTGTTTCTGCACCAGTAAACATCCTAGTTAATGTTGCAAACAGTCTTTTATTAGAGACCTCTTTTTATCGCATCAACTACATTTTTAAAAAATTTTGCTGTCTCAAAACTGCCGTCATTAGTCTCAGCTCAAAAGTTTTAAAGGAAGGTTTCAATTAAATGCAGTCAGCTATTATGCACGTGGGAGGAGAATACAAAATTTCTATTACTTTTGTTTTGCCCACAATCACTTGGAAATAGTTACTTATGTGCTTAAACTGTGGTGAAGCAGGATTTACAAACGCAGAGCTGTTCATCCTGTCAAAGCTTATGGCTGGATTTTCTTTCTTCCTATCACAGTAATTAAAAACGAAACTAACCTAAAATCCTATCAAGCTGCTATCCCCCATTTTAGAAGCATTGCTATGGAATAGGAAATGTGTTGTTCTTTCTCTTGTATGGGTGGATTAGAAAGGCATTCAGGTGTACATCAAATTATTTTTTCACGGTATCCTACTAAGATGGTATTATGGGGACAGGAGATCAAATACCTTATTATGTTTTCCATGATTTCCTGATGTGTCAGTAGTATTGGCACAGGAGAAGATATACCTGGGACACTGCACTGGGATACATGATGTCCTTTTGCTGACATTTCCTGACAAAGAAACAGACAAGCTATTATATTTTTATTTTTTTTTTCTGATGTCCACATCTTAGCACTCACTGCAATATCCTATAATTAAAATCAAGATCTCACATTTGTATTTGTAATGATAAAACCTTTTCTTTTGACACTTGATGAAAAAATAGATACTGAACTAGAGGCAAAGCTGTCTTCCAAACCTTTGTGTTAGCTCATAATATCCTAAATGTTTTGAAAACTGTTGTTGGTTTTGTTTTTTTTTAATTTTCCCAAAAAGACTACGAATCATATTAAACTTTGAATTTATTTTGGAAGTGGCATTTTTTTCCCACAGTAGCTTGGGAATTTTTTCAGTTCTGTCTTTTTTTGGTGGGGAAGCAACATTGGCAAGTTTTGCTGAACTCTTTTTGTAGCACTAATCTGGAGAAAACAGGTATTCTGTAGTTTGTTTTAATTATTTTACCCATAATGCAACTACAGAATTCTTGGACTTTACAAAGTTCACACTAGTATTTAAGCTCTTTCAGTGGTACATTAGGAAGACAACAAGTGGAAGGTTGATTAACTTTATGATTTTTTTAACATGCTTTCCCTTAATTTTTAATATGAGATCAGTGTTGATGTTGATAGTGGAGTATTCCATTTATCTGCTTCAAAATCTATGCTATTTACATTACTGTAGGTTTGGGTTTTTTTAAGAAAGTGAGTTTGCAGTAAACATTAAAACCCTTAGTTCATCCTGAACATTTTTTATGCTTTTAATATATAATGTATGCCTGTATAACAAATACACCTGTTTTTAAATCTGGCAATGTTTTCTTTGGTGCTCAAAAGGTTTTCTGCAGGAATGGCCTGGTAGTCAAAAGAGTGAAGGAACCCATGTGAATCTCTGCAGCCTGTGACATGTACCTCACTCAGGATAGAAATAAGCTGAGACACCTCCTTCAGGCGCTGAATGCTAGTCCTCTTTGCAGAGATCTCCCCTTTTCAGCACCCTTCTGCCTCTTTCTCTGCTTTGTATCATGGTCAGTCGGTATCTTCCGTGATGGCAGATTTCTTACTAATCTGAGCATGGTCCTGCATTCAATTTTCAGTGCCCTGAACTCTCAGAACTCTTTTAATTAGTTGCTGTCCTTGGGCTGGTAAGGGACAGCAAGTATTCTCTCTGTGTCCTTTCCCCAGTGGCAGCAGTGTTTCCCCAAGGCTTGCTGCAGAAATCTGCCGGGCGGCCCAAGCAGTCGGAACTGGCAGTGCAGAGGCTCAGCTGGGACTCCCGAGGGAGCAGGAACTTTCCTGCCTCGGTGCTGCTGCAGCCCTGAGTGACCCAAAGGCCCCTAGGTTCTTGACTGGTACATTTTCTCAGTGCCTCCGTCGACCTGCCCAATGTCACAGACAAACACTGGGCCCTGCCCACGTAAAACAAGCGTGGCCTTGGTCCCCTTCTTGTTGAAAAGAGAGCCCAGCCCCTTCTCACTGCGAGGCTTTGAGCTTCAGCTCAGAGAAATAACAATTCTGCTGGTTCAGAGTGTTTGCATGTTTCTTTTGCTTCAGAACAATGAGAAGCAATGCTATTGGCAGTTTCATATGTGATTCCTGCTCTGTCTCTTAGGGTTTCCTGATAAAATTTGACTCACAAAAGTAAAATTGTACTTTATTAATCTATGACCTTCAAAAGAATCTCCATTTCAAGTACACCTAAACAGCAAGTGTTCTCCAGGTGCGGTACATTTCTGCAGATCAGAGAGTCCACAGCTCTGCTGCTGAAATAGCTGCCACTTGCTGGGATTGGAGCAGGTGTTTCTCTCATCACTCAGAGCCACCCTCTTGACATCTGATTTCCAGATGCTCTTAAATGGTATCTTGTAACAGCCTATTTTGTGCAGTCCTGCTTTTGTTCTTACCTTTATTCATTGTTTTCAGGGCATACATTAGTTTCCTCTTACAAAAAATAAAGAAAAAGGTTTGATTTGAAATGAGCTCATACAGCTTTTTAGGATGTTATATGATGTATATGATGGTATTTACATCAGGCTGCAGCTTTTGGAGCTTATTTCTGTGGCTGCAAATGATTATACTCATGCGGTGGGCATCTCAGCAGTGTTTATCTGCAAGCTTTTAATTTCATCTGTCTGATTAGCACTGTTTATTTTTTCACCTGGCACCCTGTTACTTTTCAAGCTTTCACCTGTGTTTGTCCTCTTGGATGTCCCTAATTTCTCTCAATTTTCTTGACATCTACAGCAGGTGTCTTTGGCCTGAGTGCTCCTCAACACCTGCTACCTTCTTGCTGATTCCCTTTTAATACGTATCTCAACTGCTACATACTTGGGGGGGCAGGGGGTAAGGTAATTGTTTTTATGTTATGTGAAAAGTTGTTGTGATTTTTTTTTTTAATAGACAAGCTAATCTTCCAGTGGAAAATGAATAGATTCCTTCCCCACCTCATTTTCACTGTTGCTTTTTTTCCTTTCCTGTCTGTATGTGAAAAACCCCCAACACTTTCCATTTCTCTCCTAGTAAATAAATGGGAAATGACCAATGAGAAATAAGCTAAGATGCTGAGAAAGACTCGTTTGCTTTCTTCTCCAGGAATGAAGTGTCAGTATTACGTTTTTTTGCCCTTTCTTGTTTAAGAGATAAGATGTAAAATACACAGGTTTTTGAAATGCCTTTTTCCTTGCATTATAGTAGGTGAAGAAACACAACCTTGAGGCATTGGTTTGCTATCTGCTTCACCAAAAATAAACAATACAGCGGTGTAACGCTGGGAGGGTTATACTACCCTGAGATTCTGAATATACAGTTGTGCCTCTGTGAAACAGTAAGACATCAAAAGGAAGTTACTGCAGGTTCTAGACACGGCAGTAATGTTGTGTCAGGGATGGCCTAGGATTTAAGAATTGCAATGTTCATAGGGACAGATAAAGTCCTTTATGAGATCAGCTAGAATATTTTCCTTTCCAGCTTGATGACTGATCTAATGAAAGATAGCTTGTTATTACAAGTCTCTAGACTAAGGCCTTTTTCCAGTTTTTTTTTTTTTTTTCCATCAACCTCCTTCATTCAACATGTCATGAACCCGTTCTCTCAGAGCAGGGTTTTTCAGAGAAAGTGCAGGGATGACTCCCATGGATTTCAGTGAAAACTGTTTATGTCCATCACCTCTGAAAAGCAGTTCTGTCCATTCTGGCCCAGGCTGATCACATGGAAGCCCAGAGCTCATAATTTCATATTTCATAATAATTTCATGGTCTGTAAACTTTTTATTAAAACCAAAACAAAATCAAAAACAAGCAAAAAAAAGAGAGAAAGAAAAGCAATAGTTTTAGAACAAGCAAACCTTTCCTCCCCAAACCACAGATGGCAAGGGGGAGAAGGGCACCTTTCGTTTTTATCTGCCACAACCAGCTCTGTCCAAACCTTGCTACAGAGCTTTTTGAGCCCTCTGTTTTCTCACAGGGAATATTTTGATTCATAACAATAAATGTTCACTAGTATAGTAATAGAGAGAAATAAATGGGAAAAGTATGGGAAATATCTGCTTCATAAGAGTGCTGTGGTTTGAGCAACATGTCTGACTGGTATCCATGTGTTAAATAAACAATTTGTCTCCTGAATGTTTACAGAGAAGGAACGTGGCTGATTTATTTTGTGAAGCAACTGTGGTTGTTCTACCTTGTCATCAGAGTCCTCATGGACTTGCAATACTAGGTCATAAATTAAGAGTGTTTCCTGATGGGTCTTGAAGGAAAACATAACACACAAAAAACCCAACAGTGTGTGATTTGCACCCTTGGAAGTTCTAAACTCTGAGAGATGTCATTTAAAAATATTTCCTGTTTTCTCTTACTTAGTCTCAATACGTCAGGCTCAGCTAAACGAAGAACTAAATTAAAACTGTCATTTCAGCTCATAAATAACAGATGTCTCACCCATTTAATTATTTATAGTCTTGAATCTTTCAAAAATGAAAATGGCTATACACATTTTTAATGTAGTTCTTGGTAATTTGCTGCATGAATGATAAGATTCCAGATAATCCCAGCACACAAACATGAAAAATAAAACTTTGACTGACTCGCTTATCTTATGTGACTGCTTCTTCAATCCCCTGTGACTTTTTTTAAATTAAAATTTAAGTGAAATCTAATCACAACAAAATGATGTTCATACACTTGCATTAATAATTTATCTGCTAGAGATCACAGTGAAGGTAGTATGGACATTAGAGATTCATTTGCTGCCTGAAAATCAATGCTTTCTCTTTTTGCTAAGATTTATCTTTTCATCGCTGTGAACTGTGTTTGGATGGATCACAACTCTGAAGTAACAACGGTGAAAGAAATTAAGACTGTGCCAACATTAAAGCCAATACCCTGCCCCCAGGAAAACCACCAAACCCCACTCTCCTTGGTTGATGCTAAAATTGTGTCACTTGCCTTAATGACTTCTCTTGTTATGAGCACAGGTAATCCAGTGAAAGATGAATTTAGTGGATTAACAAGGATCCCTGGGCAGAGCTCGGTGTGCTGTGTGTGAGCTCAGAGAGGAAACATGGGTGTGGAGTGACTGCAGAAAATGCAACCCGAGTGCTCTGGGGAAGGTGGGACTGCCAAGGACAGGAGGAAGATGTCAACGAGCTGAGGAGAGCTGCTGGGCCTGGCTTGTGGGTGTAAAAGGCAGTTTTATGTTTTCAATGTGAGTGACTGGAATACCCCCATAAACTGATTAAGACTTCCTTGGTGCTTAATCAGCTGAACCAATATTGGTGAATAAATGTATAGAAGCATTTTTATGCATGCCAGGTGACAGAGCCAGAAAAATCAATCTTTTGCAAACACCACCCATCCAAACTTGGCTTCCGGCTCAGTGGGTTTTGTAAATATTATGACAACATGATACTGCATAACAAAGGAAAAATAATATACTGGCATCCATTTTCTCAGCTGTAGGGAAATCTAGCTGGCTATTGTAATTGAAGAATGACAAATCAGGATTACAGATTTCTGTTCTCAGAAATCTTTGTGTAAGGATTGACAAAGGTAAGTAAAATAATGATTTAAAAAATCTAATTCAATTTGTGGCAGTGTCCCTTTAATGATGTTTTGCACTAGTGCAGAATTACATATTGCAGCTTCTTACTAGACACTGCCCTTTGCAACTTTCTAGAAAATATTTTCCATCATTTTGACATTTCATTTAAAATGAAATATAGAAGATATTAGAAATTCATGTTCATGACAGGTATTATTTGTTTGACTTTGAAATATACAGAGAACACACATTAATGCACAGTGACTGAAGTGTTACCAGGGTGTGCGTCTGCATATTCATGGGACTCTTCTTTTACTCAACAAGAAAGTGTTGTGGAATCAGAAGAAGACTGACCTTTTATAGAACTAAAAATATGTCTGTGCAACAATGAATAATTTAAAAAGGGGCCAGCTGAAATGCCCTCCTTCCCTATATATGTGTGTATAACCAAGAAAGAATGTTGTTTTTCCTTACAAAGGTGCACAATTTCACTATGTTTTCTAAGTTCTGTTTACACATTCAGCACAGAAATTCTTATCCAAACTGTTTTGTCATACAGGTATCTGCTCTTTTTGGAGGTTCACTTAGGGAATATGAAGGTATTCTACGTCTGGGCTGCAAAATGGGTCATTTTAAGTTTATACTGAAGTGAGGGTTATTAAAGTGGAGCTTTCTGTTAAACTTTCATACTGTTTCTTAATTCTTTGAGAAAGATTATTTGGTTAGGAGCCCTTTTAACATGGGGCAAATTATATTTCTTTTATATTAGACAGGAAACAGGGACACTGGAGTTTTATTAAATGCACATATGTACATATATGATGAGAACAGTGAGTAAGTTGGTTGAAACTGTTATGAGTGTAAAGGAGTTTGGATTGACAACCCCTGTCTGTTGAGAGGGGAATAAAAAGCCAATTTGAATTTGAATTGACAGTTGCCTTCCTTTTTGGATTAACTGCTGTGTGAACAGCTACTCTTCGCAGTTTGTGATGACCTGATCAACTGTTTCACAAATCCAACACATATTGCAGGGTGGTGAGGGACACATTTTCATCTTTCCTTTTCTTCCTATCAAGCATTTTGTAAAGAATATATTGTTACTGAGGAAACTTATTTTGATTTATACAGCTTCTCTCAATTTGTCAATAGTTTGTATTGAACCTTGAGCACAGCTGAGTTCCACATTTAACGTAGTTACAAAATTTAGTATATAAACCTAAAGCTTTCTTAATTCTGATCCTGAGCTTGCACCTGTGAGTGTTGAACTGTGTGGCATAGCATCTGTAGTCTTTGTAAAACAGAGTGGGAAGTTTGTTTATACAGCTGGAAGAATCACAAGCTTTCCTCCTTTGCTGAGGTGTTACTACTTTTTCCTCCTGAAACTCTCATCTGTTGAATGAGAAATTCTTATTGTATTGATCAATACTAAAAAAAAAAATTAATTCTGTTTCTCCTCAACTATCAACACCGAAACTTTGTTAGTTGCCAGAAAAGGTGCAAGACTTTGTTGTTTGTATTGGGAATTGACTCAACTTGGTGACACTTGTTCTTTTGTCCTAAAAATGGCTTTTATCATTCTACTCCATGTATCCATTTGTCTATGCAGTCATTGCAAGTGCACATGAATAGTGAAAAATGACCCAAGTCAATTATTAACTGCTTATGTGCAACCACAGGATTTCCATGCGCAGTTGTACAGTTAGGCAATACCTGCGTTTGGTGATGCAGATGATGTTTGCTGGTGATGTGCATCATAGGAGAGATGCATGAACTAATGCAGAATAAATGACTATATCTTTACAAGGGTGTAAAATCCTTCTCAAACAGGATTAATAAGTAGGTGTCTTTTTAACTGGGATTTACTTTTTAAAATGTTTGATGGAGAAGGAACTGGACCCAGCCTGACTGTTACCATCTGGAATTGATGTCTGTCTTTAGCTCTGACATCATATTTGTAGGGTCCCTAAGAACCGCTGAATAAAAGAAAGAGTCAGTAGGGAAGAGACTGCATCTGTCTGGTATGTTGGTAGAAGTCAAAGATGATAAATCTATTCAGCAAATTTGCAACAAAAGCCCATAGACCAAACCACTGGATTAAGTCAATCATGTCTTCTCAGTCTGAAGCTTATAAACCTTGTGTGATTGTATTATTTTGTTCAAATTAAAATAGTATAATTTTCCAACTTTCCTTTGATATTTTCCCCATAACTTCAGTTTCCAGTTGCAATTGTCACAGACCTTACACTTTTGAAAGCCAGTGCTGGATTTTTTCTCAGGCAGAATGGTCTGTGATCAAGAGCAACTGATTATGTACTCTCCCCGCATGCATCAGCATGTTGATTATGTGAAATCTCATGAAGAATTACAGTCAATGCCAATCACTGTCTAGCTGAAGGTCAAATTTTACATTCCTCTACTGATGTCATCATTTTTTTTTCTATAGTAATCTATAAACCATGTAAGGAAACCTTGGAATAGATGTTCTTAACAAAATGTATTTATGCTTTCAACTACTGTTTTGGCATGCAAAACCAGGGTCTGTTCTAGTTCAGCATGCTATTTCTCTAACGTTTATTGATACCCGAGGAATGAAACACACGAAGAGCCCCCCAGGGCAAGGAGTGTTAAAGCTGAAGAGTGATGCTCAGCTCTTAGGCCTGTTTTGTGCAAGTGGGTGCTGCAGAGGGATGTATCCCTGCTCAGTGCAGTTCCCATGCCATTATTCACATTCATGTTGACTCTGCTCTGCTTGAGCATCTGGATTGTGTCACCACTGCAGATGTTGCTTTGAGGGGTCAGTGCCATGTTTGTGCCCTGAAAGTCCCAGGAGCTCAGCTCACGGACTCAAAAGCGATGAGCCAAGAGAAGTGTATTGTTCAAATATCCTTACCCGGTGCTATATTTCTGATTTATTTCATTCCCATTTAGCATATCTGACTAATTGCTGCCTAGCAATTGCTTTGTATTGGGCTCCCACATGAAGCAGTCACATACAGCAGATTGAGGCAGTCAGCAAACACTTCAATGAGCTTGACCAATAGAAGGGAATGTTTGTGGAAATAGCCACACAGTGTAGTGGGGCACTGTTAACTGATGCAATGTCTGCCCAGTTACGCTTGTAGGAGATTTGGAAAGTCAAAAAAATGCAGAATAACACCCCCTGTACCCCCAATAGGAACAGGTGCTAGAGAATTCATTTCATGTCCGTTCACTGTATTTGAAGTGTCAAGGCTAGAGATTCTGAGAAGGCAGTTAAGCTGTATCATATATGTGATATCTACATGTTAATTGCAAATGCGGTATCTTAGATTAATAGTGTTTAATATGGGGACTGTAAATGTAGGATAGAAAGATTTCCCTCTGATACTTTATTTCTGTTAATATGAAATAAAAGGTTACTCTGTCTGCCAGCCCCATTCCCAGTTATCACCTGCATAAGGACTAAATTTTCCCTTCCAGTTTTTAATATAATAATATCTACCAGTTATCAGAATACAAAATAAGTAGTAAATAAATTTTGCACTCTTTTTCATAATATTATAGCAACCCCACTGTGTCTATATGGTAGAAGTGCAACATTTTCCCTGGCAAAATGGATATGCTTTTATTTTGCTTTCTGTCCTGAAGTACAGAGTTGTGAATGGGAAGCTCACTTAAAGGGCTGGCTGGAAACGTTGTCCTAACAAGATTGCGTAAGGATTTGTGCCCTGACTCGTGTCTCTGCACTTACAGGGGCATACACAGGGAAGGAACTGCATTCAAAGGTAACAATCAATTGTTGCAGTGGGATGCGGCGATTGCAGCAACTCACAGAGTAGAGGTGAATAAAGATTGCTATGCAACACTTCTCAGTCAGAAATGGAATTTTATTTCAATTTTTGTCTTCCCTTAGATGAGAGAGAGATAAAGGAGACTGTAGTGACTTGACCAGTATTCCTCTAGCAGATCATTGACGTATTTTTGTGTTAGATGCTTTAAAGTTGCTGATAAGGAAAAAGCTTGGAGCATTTGAAATATCCGCTTTGAAATCACTCTTAATGGAAGAATGGAGTTTTATTATTTTGTACTTTTAGGTAATTTTAAGTATGTGCTGGAAATAAACTTTCAAAAAAATCCAAAACCCACCAATCCTGAAATCAGATTGGATTCTGACTGCTCTCTGATGTATAGAAATTGTAAGCTGGGTAGTTTTTCCATCCATGGTAGATTTTATTCCTGAGGTTTCAGTGTGAGCTCAGTTGATTAGAGCATGGTGCTAAGAGCATCAAGGTTATGGATGCAATCCCTGTAAGGCCATTCCCTTAAGAGTTGGACTCAATGATCCTTGTGGATCCCCTCCCACTCACTTCTGTGATTGTGGGATCAGAGTCCCAGTCACCAATGCGCTTTATAAGAAGGGAAAGTGGTTTATTGTGGGAGGTAAAATCCATCTGGAGGTACCATTTCACATTTCCTTACACATCCTCACAGTACTTGTAGTACACCAGCAGTCATGTTCTAATAAATATTTGTCCCATGCTCAGTAGTGGAGATGAATGGATATTTTACTGAACAGTCAAGATTTCATGAAGAAGAGACATTTTCTTAGTAATTCTACATATACCAGATCTTATGGTGTTGCTCAAAGGAGGATGTGGTGAGAGAAATACTTCTGTATTTCTTATGAGAGCAAAGTCCACAGAAATACAGGTTCTGTTGTGTGTCAGCAGGCATGGCCAGATTAAACCCTACACTGTCTTCCTGCAATTTTATAAATAAGCCAGAATTTTACCTAAACAAAACATTTATACTCCAATGGAGGTTTGTCCTGATGTGATTTATGCCAATCTGATTCTTAGAACTGGTTTTCAGTGAGAATCTTTTTTCTAGTTAATATTTCATGCTGGTGTGAAAGGAAGGCAGAAATAGTATTTTTCCTTTATTAAGTTGTATGGTCAAATTGATGCCACTCTAAGAGAGATGGTATTTCTCATTTAATTTCATTATTTGCATAATTGAGATATTAAAAGTCAATCTGATAAAGAGTGTGGTACCTTAGTGTGGTCTCTTTTGAGACTTCTCTGTCCAGTGTCAGTCAGCAGCATGATGGATATGTCTGTTCAGTCTAGAACTGGGAATTCAGGACTATGAATTTTTATCAATTTAACCATTCCCAGGATTACATTGTACCTAGCCCCAGTATCCTAGCTGCATGATTGGAAAAATTAGATTTGAATTCTTAACCTTTGTATGGAGGCAGTATTGTTGAAATAATTATTTTCTTGTCTTAGGGAAATATCCAAGGTCACAGCTGGAGGAATTCATATCTTTAAGAAAAGCATAAAGAAGAAAAAAAAAAAGACTTAAGGGTTAAAAAATGCCAGGATATGTGAAAATGCTCATTGTGTGTTTCAATTTTAACCTGAATTTTGCATACAATGTTTGTGTAATTAATTGTAATTACACAAGAAAATTACATCAGAGAATTTTTCAACATATCCAGTGATTTTCATTTTTCAATGCATGTAATAACATTTATAGGAAGCTCTCATATATTTTTTGAGATTTGAAAATATTCTGTAACTTTTGTGGAAGAACCTGCCTGGCTCATGAAGTTGATCTGAGCCAGCCAGACTCAAGGTACGTCTGTATCCAGGCCTGGGAAAGCCCCACAGCAGGAATCTGCAGCCTCACCCTGAATTAATCTTTTCTGAGTCCTCACCCTTAGAAAATTTACAGGTTTTCAAGCAGCTCTACATTATCCACTTAGATCCATGTCTGACATGTTCATACTCCATTGTGTCCTGGCACAGGTAGTTTTGTTGTTAAGTAATAACCTGTGCAAACCTGCTTCACAATGGGCCAGACTTTATAAAATCCATTTTGCTTGTGTAAGTTTTCTTTGGACATTTATGATGTTTGTTTAGATTCTTATTAAGTAGACCTTTGGTGTGTTTTTTTCCCCCTTTATTAAAGGGAATTGTCTCATCAGGGCATATCAATGAAACATTTTGTATGAGCTTTTGGAAAAATCAAACTGCGAATATGCAATGACTATACTTTTTTACAGGACCAAGGAAGTCGCTATAAAAATATTGACTATTAGGAAAAAAAGATCAAAATATAGAAGTAGGAATTGTCTATACATAGTAGTCCTTTAAGCAACTCAATAAGATAGTTGAATTGTTTAGTAAGTTATTAATCAAAAACTATTTATTTGTTGGGATTTAAAATTCCTGCTTCTGTACTGTAACTGAACGTGCATCTACCTTGTGGCTTTTTAAGTATACTCATCAATTCAACTTAACAGAAAGTGATTATGGCAGATGGCAACTCAAAAGCTCTCAATGATATTCCAGTATTACTCACAGAAGATGGGTAAGATGAGAAAAATGTCACTAGGTCACACCAAAGATCTATCTAGTCCAGCAACAGATTCTTACAGAAAAATATTGAAAGACCCTTTTGAGAAAAGGGTCATTTTATATTCTTAGAGCTTATGGCAATCAATAGTTTAAGGACTTCTAAGTCAAAAGTTATATCCGATCTGTCATATCAAATATCCAATGATGGACCTGTCCTTCAGGAGTTTATCTAAACCTTTCTTCAAGACATTTATAGTTTAGCCCCTGCAACGCAGATGCAATTTTTCACAGTTCAGTTGTATGTTGTGTGAAGAAATATTTCTCTTGGTATTATCGATGCTTAATACTTGATAACCCAGGTGCATAGTCCTGCTCGTGCTGTCTGTGCCCTTGTCCTTGCCCTGCTCCAGTGGGAGCCAGCCTGGCCCTTGCCAGGGCACGTGTGCTTTTAGCTGCTCAGCCCACACTGGTGAACATTGGAGCTTGGATTTCATCGTGGGTGAAGTCTCACAGAGAAACTTTGCTCTGTCCTCATAGATATACCTGTTGTTGCTGGGTTGTGACACTGGCCTTCGTTGGGATTATTAAGGATGAAGGTCTGAAAATTCTGCGATTGTGCAAACAGTGCCTGTGATTTGCATACTGTTCAATATGCAGAACTCTACTGCATTAAAAGCACTGCGCTGCAGATTTGCACTGTAAACACTCTGTGAGATTGTCCCCTGGGTCACTTCATCCCCACAGCCCATCAGATCATTTTGACTGGACAGACTTTCCCTTTAAGCATTTATTTTTGCAGATATGCAAGTTTTGCCTCCTAAGACATTATTTCCCTTGAGGTTACTTTCCCTCGCAGAGGAAATTATTTATGGCTGCAATAGCTTTGATGATTGTTAATGGCGTATACTGCTTTTATAAAATGCTTTCCCCCCCACCAGATGTTTCAGGATAAATTGTTCATGGCTCCAGAACTCCCTACCCTTCTCCCTGTGCCAGGAAGACTCAGAAGAGTCAGTGTTTCTCAATAGCAGCTTTGTGTGAAGCTGAGGATGAACGAGAGGATAATGTGCCTGTTTCAAGTTCAGCAGTTCTGGGCCACCATACAGATTTCAGCAGCTGCACAAAATCCTCACTCAAGCCACTTTGGGTTTGACTCAAATCCTTCTAGAGAATGATTTCACAATTTAGATGATATTTAAAGTCATCCTTGCTCTTCTGCTTTTCATCATGATTTGATTTGGCCCGGGTTTCCCACCTCCAGTCAGTCAGGTTCATTCCAGGAAAAGGCTGTCTCCCACGGGAGAGCACCCAGTGCAGGCCAAGAACATTGAGGCTACGATGAGTTGCTCCCTCAGTGTTTAACCAGAGGAGAATTATCCATGGAAGTGTAGATGGGTTTCTACTGCTGGCTGCAGCAGGAGTGCTGCTGCTCTGCTCTGCACAGTTTTACTCCTTTCTGGAGAATTAAAAGGGAACTGTAAGTGTGAGTCTATCAAAATAATGCGGCACAAGGAACATGTAGTAAATACCTGAGTGGACAAAAAAAGTGTTCATCTTACTAATTCAAAACTTTCATCATATTTCTTCCATTTTATTGATTCATATGATATGCCCCTACTTCTAATTAAAAATGTTTCATTCCTACTACGTGTGGATAATATGTGAGATGTAAACAGGCACCGACTTCTAGTACAGTTTGTTTAAAATGTCAATTTTAGTTTCATTGGATTTGTCTGTGTGTGTAGCTTTGGGCGGTTTTTTTGGTGTGTTGTTATTGTTGTTGATCATTCCATAAATATCTTCATTCCATAAATTCATAATCCCAATTTGAAAGACAGTTAAAGTTAACACAAGTTTTAGAGTTTGGTAAATTGCAGATAAGAACTGCATAACACTATTGTGGCAGTATGGAATAAGGAGTGAATTAGGAAATCTGAATTTAAAATAAGCAAATTGCTCAGTATCTGTGCTTTGCTAGTGGGTAATTTGAAACATTACTTATTTATTGCCATAATAATTTATTAATAAAAATGTTATTTATTTATGACAAGTCCATGCATTTGCTAGACAACTCATAAAATAAGACTGATATTTACCAAGAAGCGCTTACCTGCTTAGATTGCATAAAATCTCATAGTGATAAATGGCCATATATCATCTGTAAATCCAGGATTTTGGTGATGGAAGACTGGTGTAAAGTGTAGAAAAAATGTAATTTTTTTCTTAGTGGTGGAATTCTATTAATTTACTTTTGGATTTCTGTTTCATCATTCTGATTTTCTAGTTCTTATTTGATCTCTTTGGATATTTTTCCTAATACAATACTTGATTCTCATCTTTACTCTGGGGGGGAGGGCATATAAAAGAGGGACAGTCATTTTTGTATTTAAGGCTAGAAATGCCTTAAAAATTGCTACAAATTTAATGAGTGGTGAATTCAAATAGTATTATATCCATTACTTTTGAATCAGCATTTTGAGAACAAATCTGAGACAAAAAAAAGCTGAAAAGTTGAAAAGCTGTCAGGTTGGGGTTTTCTTGCTTGGTTGGTTTTGTTTTGTGTGGGTTTTTTGTTGCTTTTGTTTGCTTTGGGTTTTTTTGGGCATGCTCCGATGTTTATTTTGGGCCAAGGACTAGAAAAGTGGAAGTAAATACATAAGGTGATGATTCTTTTGTATTTCAGTAAATATAGGGGTTTTTTGGTTAAGACAGCTTTGGTCCAGTAAAATGAATGCTATGGGAATTAACTTTACATATCCATTTTTCAACTGATAAGAACACTGGGATTGGTAAAATCAGACTTCCCTTCCTGTGGCTCAGAAAATACCATGTAACAACAGATCTCTACCTTGATAGTTAGATGATTAATCTTTTATGTTTCAAAAACCACAGTAAAAATGCTGTTTGCTTTAAACTAAGGTTTTTAGTAAGAATCTAAGGGGCTTTTTTCGGAAGAGTGTCTTAAAGCCACAGTGCAACTGTTGGTGAGAAGCAGAGGGAAATGGCAGCGCTCAGGTCGGAGTACCGCGTAGTTTTCAGTTAGGATGCTGATTTACAGGCTCTGGAATCAAACCATATTCTTTCTGAATTGTATAAAATCTTTAGCACAAATCTTCACATCCCAGGTAAATTCTACAGCTCTGATCGGTTTCTGTGTTTATAGATGCACTGAAAGAAAGTTCCATCTGACCCACTCTTAAATGTTTACTTTAGGATGAAATGAATTACTAAACTCCATTGACTTTCAACTAGATTTCTATTTATTTTGAAGAGTGCCCAGGGTGAGAAAAATCTACAGCCTGTTTACAAAATGTTAAAGGTATTCTTAAGTCACCTTAATGGTGACCTGTGAGTTTTATTGTGTTATCATGTATTTTAAATTGCATAAATCTCCAATTATCTTCAGACTGATAACCATGTAAGAGTCTAGGGATGTATTTTATGTATTGAAGCATTTTAAATGCAGGTGTGGCCACCTGATGATCTCTTGAGTGAATCAAGCCTTCCTGTTTGATGGCATGGACAGCCCTTCCTGTCGGTGAGACAACGAGAGGCCTGGGCACCTCCAGCTGTGAGTGACCCAGTGCTCGCTCATATCCCACAGCCTGAGCTGCCACATCCGATCATGGAATAGCCTGCCCAGCTGCTGGGGTACCTTCAGTCAGTGCAGGTAGTGGGAAACTTTGTGACTGGCCCTGGTAGCGGAGACATTATTTTGATTTTTGGAAAGGACTGCAGGATGGAGGTCACTGAATCAGTACCAGACTGTCCTTTAGTAGATATGGGTTCATGATATGACAGTTGTTTGCACTATTTTTTATCTGCCATTACAGCCAATAGCTTTTGATTTTTTATTTTTTTCAAATTAAATGATAAAACCAATTTAAATCCACAGAATCTGCCCTTGCTCTTCTTCTTTTCTAAAGTTAAATTGATCAAGAACCAAAGAGATACACAGTTAAATGCAATCTTATTCTAAATGCTTTTGCAAATAGGTATTTGTTTGCATGGCCAAAGTGGTTGCCCGAAGCCCAAGATAACCATAATCTGAAATGAAAGAGTAGTTAGCTCTCTTCTTGCTGAGATGGGAATTCATTAACGCTGCTAACAGACTTTGCTGCCTACTAACCTTACTCTAAAATTATCAAGTCTTTTAAATGCCTTCCTTAACTCATGAATGCATGACACAATCTGACTTTAAAGGCCTTCTGGTAAAAGAAAATTCCTCTTCACTAGGTTGTATCTTGTGAACAAGTGATTATAATAAATTGATATACTGGGTATTGCATGCCTTTAAATATCTGTACTATTATGAAATCAGTTACGACTCGAATGAAGAAGACAGAGAGGACAGAAAAAGAATAGAATCATCCATGTCAGAGAGAGAAGGAATGTGTATTCTGTGTAGCTTTCTTAGTATTTGACATAGATTTTGATTGTTTTCTGACACTTTTGCAGCTTCTAGCCACCTCACTTATTTACAATGTAGCAATTGATAGAGAATTTATTTAATAAATGCAATTCATTTAATCATTGACTATGCTAATGCCAAAACAAATCCACCTTACAACTGTGAATCACAAACCCACTGGGATGTATCAGTCTATCTCTGGCACTAAAGCTCACAGAAAAGATGGCCTTTGCAAAGTGCCTTGAATATTAATGAATCAGGCCCTAAATTTTACAAAGCCACTGCAGTTGGAAACGAACATCATCCTTGACTGACATAATTCTGCTCTGCCTTGGAAGTCAGTTCCCACCAAATGAGAATTTGACTCACTGAACGTTAAGTTTGTGAACTAACATCTCATCTGCTGCACTAAAAAATGTTTACTCTTGCCCTTCTGATGCTAGGATCTACCTGTGTATCTTTCTGATATAATTCCAGTCTTCACATATTTATATGCAGGCTCAAATAATCCCGTTTTCTCTAAAGACATTCTGGAATCCTCCCCTGGCAATTCCCAAAACCAGTACTTGCTTTGGTCTTAAAGCAGCATTGGGGAAGTTAAATAGAAGCAATGGGGTGCCCTGGTCTGATGTGCTGGGCCTGGTGTGCTGCTCCTGTGTGTGCCTGGGAAGAGTTTGATGGAGAAGAGTGGATGAAAAGCAGTGAGTCTTTTTAGGTATCCAAGAACTGCAGATAGAAAAGAATGTAAGAGATTTCTACCCCATCTTCATAAGATGTAAGAGTCATTAAATGGCAGCATGATTCAGTGTTCTATGTTTTCAAAGCATGTTTTGCTTTGATGTTGCCTCTGTGTACAGAATTGTTCCTTACTGCCAAAATCACAATGGTACTTCAGCCATGGCAGCGCTGCCTGATGAGCTTGACCAAAGCACACCCAGGGTGAAGGAACCTGCACCCCTCATTACACACTGAATTTCACACTGCAGAATTGTTTCCTGGTGGTTTTCAATCTTCCTTCCTACAATCAGCATGGGGTCATAAAGTTGTTTTTAGAGGTGGTAGTTTGTGAGGGGGTTTCATCAAGGCCCTACAAGAATTTTTGTGTATTTAAAAACAGTTATCTTAATAATGGTGTTCTTGCAGCCATTCTTTTTTTTTTCCTTCATTGTTCATTTTTGTGTTAGAATGACAGCCCTGTCTGAGAAGTAAATTAGATGCAAAGGAAGCAAAACATAATTTCTGAATTCCTGACTGGCAAGCAAAGTGAAAATGCAGAGGGTAGAGAAGTTTCAAGGGCTATGACATTGAGAGTCTTTTGGGGCATCTGTCAGTACTGCACAGTGTCAGCTGGCAAGATTGCAAATCTGAATGTCTCAGCTTTTGGTCCTGAATCTGGACAGAACTGGGTGGTACAGGGGGATAAGTCAGCCAGCTTCTCTCTGGTTAAGTCATGGTAGGATTAAAAAAATCTTTGGTCTTCCTGCTCTGTGTGAGGTTTTCTGTTGCATTCATCCCTGTTCAGTCTGAGTACAGAGCAGACAGGTGCTCATGGAGATCATACACTCTGGGCACGGGTGACAAAAGTGCCTGATGAGAATGTGCGCTACTAAAATGCGAGATGTAATTAAAACAAATGTGGCCTCACTGAAGTCATACAAAATGCAAAATAAAAGCTGCTAATGAAAACATTTTATCTTTTTAAATTGTTCATTCATGACCACAGGCTAATGTAGCAGAGCCAGGGGCACAGGCTGGGATACAGGAAGACAGGATGATAACAATGGTATTGCAGAGCCTTTTCTCCCCCCCTTCATTTCTGCACAGTGACACCACAAGGCTTGGCCTTGTTTATAGGCAGCAAGTAAGATATTTTGCCATTGGAGCATAAACATGTTCAATTTCCTAGTTATCATAAAATTGCCAACTGTTCTTTCTGGAAATTCTCTGCTTGTTTTTATCCGCAAGACATGCATTTTGAATGTTTCTGTTGGTGGTCATGCTGTGGTAACAAGATGCTTCCACCTCAAGGCACTCAGAGCTACCCACAGTAACAAATACCTGCATAATTACCCTGAAGACACAACTTCCTCCTTTTTAGGCCCTGTACAAGGACAGAAAGGCAAAATAAGCACTGCTTATCTCTGCTTTCTCACACAAATGAATGACAGGTCTAATGCGAGCAACAAAGGCAATGCTAAAATTATTACAATTAATCAGTCATTCAATCTGTGCTGAAGGGGTGAAGGCAATTCAGAGGAAAAGAGAGAAAGCAGAATGTGCAGATGTCAGGAACTGAAGACAGATTTATTGAATGAACTTAGCTAAGAGTCACATGTAGAGTGGAAGTGTACCCCACTGCATAAGAGGCAGTATGGAAAGCTTTTTCCTGGTTAGCAGTTACTGCATAAGAGAGCTGAAACAGTTACTGGTTTTTGTCTTATCCTTGCAGTTTTGTCGTTGATCATTAATCTTTCGTATGATTGAGGGGCCTGATTCAGGACACAATTACAGTGGACACTTACACAAACATATACCACCTCCCTTCTGTTTTGTGGGAAGACTTTACTATTACCGTGAAATACAAAAGGCCTGGAAGGAATATCCTGTGAGGAGCAGCTAAGGACTGGGGATTATTTAGTTTGAAGAAATGAAGACTGAGGAGTGACCTTATTGCTCTATACAGCTTTCTGGAGAGGGAAGTAAGGGAGGGACATGCTGAACATTTCTTGATACCCAGTGATAGGATGTGTGGGAATTGTTCAGATCTATGCTGGGGGAGGTTTAGACTGGATATTAGGAAGAATTTCTGTACCAAGAGGGTGGTCAAACTCTGGAACAGGTTTCCTAGATCTTGGAGTCCACTACAAGTAAAATTCTGTTATGGAAATTACAAGTTACCGTTTCAGAGAACTACCATATCTTTTGGTCTGAGTGGAGGTTTTGTGAATGTTGTTGTTGTTGTTAAATTTAAAAGTAATTAGCTTGATTTAAAATACTTTTTGTTTATATCACTTTGCTGCTTTCAGTTTGTGTGGTTCCTCTTGAGATCTGGCTGTGCAGTTTTCTAGAACTTTACTGTTTGTGTTTGAACTCCTTTGTACTTGGCAAGTCTTAAGGGTGCACTCGCTCCCTCTAAAGGAAAGGAATGTCCTACAACATCACAAACAGTATTGTCATTTGTCAGCAATTCTTGGATGACTTCCAATATCATTTACTTATCTGAATAGAATTATTCTAGGCTCTAAATCCCAAAACTAAAGTGCCCAGGTAATACTTTCTTTGGGAATGCTGAAATAATAGCTCAATTAGGAATTTAAAATTGGAATCAAGGAGCAGTATCGTACCCATAGCTAAATATCAGTGCACTGCATTTTTCGGCAGGAGCCTCAGTTCTGCTGAGGTCATCAGTCATAGTGGGAGTTTCCCTTACTAGAGGTGCACAGCCCAGTAATGTGCCTGCCCACCTCATGTCCTTCACACCTGGAGTTTTGTTCGTTTTTAAGTGCATTACATGGAAGTTGTCTCCTTTTAAAAGACAAGTAGGGGTGGGTGGTGTTTCTGGAAGCCGCAGTGTTTGAACATCCAGAACATTATACGTGTGGTAGAATTGGTTGGTTGAATGTCAAGGGTCACCAGAGTCAGTGGCCTCGATGATCAGCATCAGCTGGAGACGGGACTGAATGAAATGTTTCACAATGTTTCTCCTCTCCTGCAGAAATTGAAGTGCAGGGAATGGGTGTAGCTGAGCAGAAAACCTCTCCTCAGTTCTGCATTGACACTGTTTTGTCTCCTTGGTTTCCTGAGCCACCTCACCCCTTGCCCTTGCAAGTTCTCCCTGCCTTTGGGCCGGGTACCAGGTGCTGATGGTATTGCCCTTGCACCTTGCAGTCAGAATGTGGAGAGATCAAGATTTTATGCTCATAACCCCTCTCCTTCCCACCTCTTTTATCTACTCACGGTGGAGTGGATACAATATTCAGAATATCTGGAAATATTCTAATGTATGACTAAGGACAGAAAAGTTAGAAGCTGTATATATTTAGAGAGCCATACAATTTATGAATCTGGTTTCTGCATTCCCCATTCTTGGTTTCTTCCCTCAGCTCAAAGCTCTTCTGAGATAACGCTGTTTATTTATCTTTATTTCATGAACTAGATGTTACTTTTATAAACACAATATAGAGTGAGTTGCTGTATATTTTGGGGCATAGTTCTTTGGCTTTGTGAGTGGATTTCTTAAATAATTCTAGAATTATGTAATGAGGGTGTGGGAATGTCCTGCAAAAAACTGTGTCAATATAAAGGAAGATTGTTAGTTTATTTAAATTTCACCAGAATCCCACTACGTAACTACAGGCAGGAGAGAACTTAGATCTAATCTGAAATTGCTTATGACCTTTTTGGGGGAAGACATAGGGACATGAGTGTTTCTGTTAGTTTACCAAGGACAGCCTAGTGTTTACCAGATTAATAATGTAATTTCTGAACATCCATAAAAAAGTAAAAAACTGAATGATATCTCAGATTTTTCTAGATTTTTCCAATGTCACCTTCAGTCACTGATTGCAGGGAAAATGCCAGATGCCCAGCAAGTAAATAATTTAGCTCAGGCTGTGACTGTTAATTACAATCAGTACTAAAGAATTTGGTAGAGATGATGATCTCTTCAACCCATGAGGAAGAAAAATAAATCAAAGGGATTAGACCAAGAATGTTCCAAAAAGAAGAATAAAAGAAAAAAATCCAAAAACTTTAGTCTATGAAAAATTATTGCAATGAACTTTTTATTATAAAGTACTGAGGGACAAGTGTTAAGGGGTAATTCCCTGAAGGACCCTTCCCAAACTCTAAATTCTTTATGCAAAAGAAAGTGCTAAAAGGTAATAATTAATCATTCCCATTCAAATCTTGCAGGCATTGCATGAACAAGATTTAGCTGCATAAGACCTATGGCTAAATCCTATGCCATGTTGGAAAGGTACATGATATTATCTCCATCAAAAAACCCAGTGCTGTGGCAGAAATATTGGAGCCAGTTCCTGTGGGGAAGTGGTAGTGATCTAAGGGCTGTCAGCTGCTCTAAGATATCGTTCTCAGTTTTGTGTCTTCACGTTGCTCTCAGGTTTTGGCTACAGCACAATGTGGTTCGTGTTTTCTGTTTGCTGTGATGCATTTGATCACACAGGAGAAGAAGGAAGAATAGATAAAATACATGATGGACTCTTTCATGTGTAGACTCTCAGTTATAGGGTAATCACATTAAGAATTATTATTTCTTCATGTGGCTACCTGAAAGATTGATGTCATGTGACCTCAGAAGTGACTACAATTCCATAACATTAAAGTGTTTGTGCTCTGGCTCTTTTTTTGTTTTGTACATTCTAAGGCAAATCTGTGATGTAATATTGTGATTAAAATGTCCATAAGTTGTGTTCCTGACATGTTATTGGCATATTAGCAGAGTAGAATTATGTAATGCTGCTTTTGTTTGTCAAAATGTCTTATTCTGTTGGCAAAGGAAAAACCTATTCTTTTTGCTGCTGGAACTTCCTTATCCCATGGACCCATGTGGTAGGTGGTAGTGTTTCCACGGAGAAAACGTAGAGGTTTCTGTCCTGTTTCACTCTCTCTCACTTGTTCTCACAAAAATGTTTTTGGAAACTTTTGTAGTTGGAATGAATGTGGAGTAGTAGTAATTGTACATTGCTACCATTCACACAGGCATGATGGGAATGCATACTTGGCTAGCACCATCAACACACTGCCTCATCTGGTTTTATTAGAAAGGGTCCTCTGAAAAGTGTTCTAGTGAATCCAAGATGTGGAGTTCCTGTCAGGAGATGGGGACAGTCCTCTGCAGATGATCTATTTAGTCTTTTAAAACTGTGGTTTTTCGTCACCAAATCAGGCAGGAAAGATTGTGCTACTTAAAAAATGATGCACAGAGTTAATATATAGGCTGAACTTTGGGGTCCAGAGGATCTAAAACTCCCTATGAAATGTCAGCTTGATATTAGTGTCTGACTGCTAATTGCTTATTTAGTATTGAAGTACAGCCTTGATTATATATCTTTCAGTATTTAAATGACAAAAATATAAGAGAAATAATAATGAGGCTTGTAATGGTGAACAGTGCATCCTGTCCCTCATCTGCTTCTGCCAGAGTGCAGCCCACGCTGCCACCTACTCGAAGCAGATTGCAGTGTCCTGGAAGTTTGACCAAGCTTCAGAGCTTTGACTATCGCAGTGGAGAACGTGGCTCTCAGCAGACATGTTAGAAAGCTTCTGCACTTTTCAGAGTGGTGATTTCAGTCTAAATGGCCAAGAGCATTTCCATTGCATTCTGTGTATTTTTACTTCTGGATTTCATTGTCCTACATCAAGAACGCCTGGAATTGGAAAGATAATGGCACTGAAATAAATGCTATTAAAGCACTCTAAGAGCTTCTGGTAAACTGATTTATATGCAGCAGCTGTGAGGTAAACTGAATCAGTAATTGACCCCCTTGCCCTTTTCTGGTTGTTCAAGGTGGAGTAATCTCTGGGGGATCTGTTCATCTCGGCCCCTTGGTGCGAGATGACTGCAGATTCATTGCAAGGAATTCGGGTTTGGGCTTATACAGATTTGTCACTAGCCACTGGATATCTCTGGGCTCAATAAAATCAACAAGCTTATAATTAGTCTGAACTATCTAACAGTAACCTAATTTAAAAATGCAAATAATAAAAACATCTACCATAACATTAAAAATGTCTTAAAATATTACAGATTCAAGTCACAGGAAAGAGTGCTGATCTTGAAAAGCTTGATGCCAATTATGTGCTTCACTGAATTAAAATGAACTCATATTATTAATAAAGACTCAAATGATCTAGTCTGCTAGTCCAACCTTTCATCACCTCATACTTTCATTAGAAATGAACTTTTCAATTACAAACTGTCTTCCAAAACTTAGTACTGAGTTCCAAAATTAAGTTTTCCAGACTGTGATTCAGTCACATGAACTTAACTAATACAGAACAATCTTGCAGAATTTGACACTGTTACATGTCATTCCCTCTTGCTGCTTCATGGGTCTTTTCACATTAAGTGATCATCTTGTTCAGGCCACTGACAGTGAAAACTAAAGCCAACTGAGCAGGGACTTTTAGAAGAATAAGGCTCAGAAATAATCCAGAGATATACAAAGAATAAGATCTATCAAAGGCAATATTGAAATCTGAAAATTGAAATGCAGCTGTCAGCTCTTCTGATGACTGCCAGAAGCAACGGATGGAATGAAAAATAATTGAGAAAGCTTTGTGCTTTTTTTTTTACAGTTGAAGAACACTTTCTTATTGGAATATTTTATTCTAATAATCCTAAAGGAAATCCCATTGATTAAGTTGAGAACATTTGACATGTGAGCCATTCCTGGACTTAGAGGTATTCTTGTGCTGGGAATTGGTAGATGAGGGTTCTGCAGCTAATTTTGTACTGGACTTTTTGTTCAGTGTTGAACAAAATCTCTGAAGATTTATATAAATATTCAAGCTACCTGCAACATTCCTCATTACTTTTAATATCTATTTTTTATCAGAATACTTTAATATTACATACCAGAGTTGGTGGGATTTGTTTTAAGTGGGTCAGATACTGTTAATCTGGAAGGTGTTTTAGTTATAACCAAATAATAGAAAATAAAAATTAAAAAAGATTGTCAACTTGTTACTACATATATTTACACCCATATCTGCTATGATGCTCAAGGAATTATAATAAAAGAATGGAAATGTTGGAGTGTTTTGCAAAGAGCTTCTCTGTATCAAATAGCTCTGTGGAAGCAGTTGCATTTTCTCTCCCAAAGCAGTTCAAACACTGCATTTGAGCTAAGTAGATTTACTGTAAAAGTAAATGTTGATCTATAAAGGAGAGAACCAAAAAAGTTACTTTGGCATGTTCCTAGAAGTTCCTTTGAGCTAAGTTCATGTGCCCCCATGGAAGTAAAAATTTTTATTGAAAGTCTATTTTTTAATTTGAACGTTGTATTTTTGTTTAAAACATAGTCAAAAATTTGTTATGTCAGAAAACAGTAAAAGACTTTAGAAAATACTCAAATAACAATTTCCTTAAAAAGTAATACAAGTGCTATTTGCCTCAGAGAAAAGTAGTAAAATTATATAAATAATGAATCTAAAAGGAAGGAAAAAAACCACCTTAGAACAAAAGCTTTAGTGTTATAGAATGATATTAAATTGGATGTTTTGGTGGGGGGTGGAGGGTACTGTAAGAGACACAGCTTGTGTTGCCTCTTACTCTTCCAGCCTCATTCCCAGATATCTCCTGGCTGGGAGTTGTTCTTCAAGAGCATTTTGTCTTCCTTCTCCTGGATTTTCCTCTTGTCTCTCTGCCCAGCAGTCTACTTGGTCTCCATTTGGTCTCCATCTTCTTTCTTCTGGCCCAAGATTTCCTGGCCTCAATCTGTCTTTTCCCTACACTTACCCAGTTTCTTCCTCATTTCTTGAGCTCCTCTTCCCAGTCTGTTCCCTGGAGGATTGGTGCTCTCCCTGGATATTTGTGTTTCAGAGCTGCCTCTTGTGTATTACTTGGACTTAGCAAGGAAAGCATTGAAATGGCAGCAAAGACCTCTTGCCCTATTTCAGATTTGGCACTGAGCTGTAATTGCAGAGAAAGACCTTCTCAGGCCCCTGGAGCACGTCCAACACAGACAGAAAGGTTGGGAAGCACAGCAGCTGAGGTCCAGGAAGTACTGGCTGTGCACAAACCACAAGGCTCAAAGTTGGACATTTTTGAGCGGCTTTTCATTGAGAGTGCAAAAGGCACAAGATCTCTGCCAACTTGCAAGTCCTTATTCTAAAGCATGGGACTTTTTAAAGAAAGGTCTTCAGAATCTTTTAACATTCTAAGCAAATCCCCCATTGCCCTTTTCTCAGGAATGGCTGCAGTATTTTGACTGAAATTTTCCAGGAAAATTCAGGCCAGGGGAGACACATCACCCAGATGATCACAGCTTGCTCAATGGTGCAAGTGATTGAGAACAGGGCCTTTACTAGGTACACTCTGTCAACTTTAATTGACTTATATTCTGTCAGGGGAAGTTTTTTCTGTCTTTATATGTAGGTGTTTGGTTTTTTTCTTAATTCTTCTACTTTTAATACCTGTTCCTTAAAGCTTGTTATTTTCTTCCTCTTTCAGTAAGCAAGCAGCGACAGGAAAATGCTTGAGAGTGAAGCCTGACTGTCACAGTTTCATTTGAAATCCAACAGACGAGACTTTATCAGAGTCCTTTTGAGTAAAAATTATTATTATGTAGGAGGAGCTCAACTTGATTGTTAGATTGCCAAGCTTTGTGCAAAATTGTTTACATTTACAAGCCAGCAAAATTGATGTGGAACACTGTGATACATAACCAAGAACTGCTTTTTTTCCCAGTCTCTTTCAAGACAGACTTTTTCCCGATGTCTATTTTTCATTAACAGCCAAATGATTGCCATTATTTATCTGTTATTTCAGAAAATGTTAAAGGTTATATTGGAGAAGAGTTTTTGATCTGAATTTTAGGTTTTTTTGTAGCACCTTGCTTCAGAATTGCTGTTTTCATGCTGGGAACACTTGAAATCACTCCTAGATACATTGCATTGAAAATATTTTTTTATACATGTTTAAATTAGCATGTTTGTTTCTACTTTGATAAACACAACCGAGTATAGCAAGCTGGTGTTGCATGTGCTGTTCCACGTGTGGCTGTGCAAAACACTCAGTGCTCCTCTACCTATGTGAAATATCTGAAACATGTTTATGGAAAGATACTAAATTTAATAAGTTTCTAATTCCCAGTTATAAAGTCTTGAGGGTTTTTTCTATATAACCTTATTTGTCTTTCCCTGGACTTGGAATAACAAGAAAGTCTGAGTAACTACAAAGAATTTGGAGGCACAAGAAGGACTGAAAAATCCTTCATTTAAATAGTACAGATTGGAGATTTGGCAATGGGGTATATGGGCATCTGTTCCTAGACAAGCCTGGTGCTTTAGGCAGGGCTGACAGTGATTGAGTTTGTGGTCCTCAGTTTGTGTAGAGCCCCCAGTTAAACCCAGATCACCTGGCACTGATTGACAGAGTTGAACTGAGACCTGGAGGAATGACAGGGTGTGGAGGCTGGCTGACCTCCCCACAGGGCCCATATTGTTGAGCTTTTTGATTGGTTTATATATATTGAAGACAATAAAAAATATTTGTCTATTCTGTACTCCCTATGTACCTAAATGAAGTATTTTGTCCTCCAGAATTATTACTGAAAGCTTGTTCCTCTGCTTGTTGTGGCATCATGAGAAGATCTGCTTTGTCCTGTCTGCATACTGGGGTTTCCTATTATCAAAATGTACCCTAACATTATTTTAAATGAACGATAAAGACTGAAAATGTAGCTTTGTCTATTATAATTTTTTCAACTTTATAGTGTGGTTTTCTAAAAGGCTGAAGGTATTTGGTGACATTTACTGTATGTGAAAGAAGTTGGAACTAGTAAAAGATGTCAACAGAGGGTAGAGAGCACGTATGCATCATAAACTTTTTCATAATTTAAAGTTTGTCATTTTGGGGCAGTTCATCTTATAATTTAATGTCATGATGACACCAAGAGTGAAAATGCTTCAGCTTTCATTATTAAATTGTTTGAGCTTTAATAGCAAGTGGCTGTGATGACAATTTCCAGATCTCCTGGGGAAGTGTGGTATGATTCAGGAATGTCTGTCACCCCGTGCTGCCTTGCTTATGGTGTGGGTATTTTTTTCTGAGCAGTAACACTTGTCCTGGATGGCTATGTGAATTACTCCTTAAGAAAAGACATAAAATATTTCTATCATTTATTTGCAATTACTTGTATTAAAACATTTATTGCAGCATTTACTATTTCAAAGGCTCTAAATGGAATTATCTGTGAAAAAGTTCATTATTCACAAAAACTATTTTTGGAGATGTTTATGGTCAATCAATATCTTTTTCTATATCATTTACATTAGAAATGAGTACATGCCTGAAAGATAAAATGTTGTGTAAATTGATGAGTTCCCATAGCTGGCAGTGGAAAAAGGAGCTTGTACAGTTTGTAGCATCCCCCCTGCCTCCACTGGGAACTGCTTCTGCAGTTTTTCATTCTGGACTCATAACTCTGAACTTCCAGACTGATTCTTGGATTGGAACTGCCAGTTGATGGGCAGGGGGAAGGGAGTTTATTCATCCCTATGAAATATCAAATAACATCCCGAGATGTCACCTCGTAACATTTTGCCTAAATGCCATGATATTCTAAACAGTTGCCTGAAAAGCGCGTTGAACTGGAGCCATTTGCAAGTTTGCAGACGTCTATTAATCGTTCCTGCTGGTAAATGACAATGAATAAATTACTTGATGAATTGCAACTTTTTCTTAGTGTAATATGTTCTAAGACCTGCAACTTCCTCCACTGAAAGTTTTTTTCTGTAAGGAGAGTTCGTGTGCTTTGAGCTGAGCACAG
The DNA here is from genome assembly GCA_013400735.1 of Pomatostomus ruficeps. Taxonomy (NCBI): domain Eukaryota; kingdom Metazoa; phylum Chordata; class Aves; order Passeriformes; family Timaliidae; genus Pomatostomus; species Pomatostomus ruficeps. The sequence goes on from VYZT01054259.1 coordinate 792,737, forward strand.
GCATTCCCTTACTGCTCTGCAGTGGGTAGTGCTGAGCAGTGTCTGTGCTGCCACAGAAGTCTGAACTGCTGATCTGTGCAGGGCAGGAAGGCCTTTTGTCAGGGGCTCTGAGCTCAGGGGCAGGGCCCCCTGAGAAAATTGTCAGTTTGTTTGCGACATGGGAAACAGTCTTGTGCATGTTCATATCCCGATACACCCAACAAGATAAATTCCATTATTTTACTGAGAGATAAACACCCTCACCTGTTTATGAGCTGAAAACATGCACAGTTACCATGGAATAAGTGATGCAAATTTGTTTCCTCTTTAGCAAAGTGTGTATGTGTCTATTGTCCCTCTGATAATATTGCTTCAGCATATAGTACCACCCGGCAATTATGGAACTAATATGGGAAGGAGAAGTTTCTCTTTAATCTCCAGCCAATGCTATTTATAGAGCAAAGGAGTATCAGTTCTAGATTTATTTTTGTAATGCTTTGAAGCATGAGGATGCATGCTTTTTATTCAGTTCTCACTAATAAACTTGTATTTCTCCTCATTATCCATAGATGTCTAACCTGTCTAGTGGCTGGTATGACTACCTGAAAGAAGGAAATTAAAAATTCACTTTCTGTGGTCTTTCATGCTGATGAAACTCAATGAAATGAATACTCATTTAAGGAAAATACAAAAAAAAAAAAAGTAAATTTAACAAAGTTCAGATGTATTTAAAATTTCAAACCCTTTCTTTTATTTTTTCTTTTGCAGTATTTGCTGTCTCTCTTAGAAATACAAAGAGAACATATGGGTTATCAGGAAATGGATGAATCAGTACCCTCCAGAGGCAGAGTTCAGTGGGGGAAAAACTCCAAGATATGGAGAACAGATATCAGGGAACATAAACAAAACTGCTGTGAGAAGAGGGATTGGGACTGCTCAAGACTGACATGAATTCCTACAGTAAGTACAGCTTGAAGGTTAAAGGGGCTCCTTTGGGCAGAAAAATCTTTGCATAGTGTATTTTTAAACAAAGTCATTTTCCTAAGTGTTGAATCTGAATCTCAAAGCCAACTTGATCTGTGTAAAATTCAGCCAGAGGATATCCTAGTAAGTTCAAAGTGAAGCTTAATGGAATTGCACCTTGATGCAGAAACCTTTGGCATTTTTGTGGCTAACAGTATTTTAGGAGCAATATGGCATTTAGATAAAATCATTAGAAAGGGAATGAACAGTGTGAATTGTGAAATACTTTGTTATTTGGCAATACTAAAAAGCAGATGTGAAACACATGGCTGAGACAGATATTATGCAGGGGTTTTGGGGGCATTTTTAATTTAAATAAAAAGAATTTCAACTCTTTTGCAAAGGTCAGATCTGTAAAGAAATACAAATATGAGATGGTTTTTTGGAACAAATAATAGAATTAAAAATAAAATTTATATTTAAAAATGTTAGAAATCAGTTCAGTATTGTTTTGATATTTCCTTCTTTTTGTCTTGGCTGGGCCACACTTTTTCAGTCAAATCACTGTCCAGTGAGTGGGGTTTTTTTAAATTTGGTTAAAGCCTGGATGAGGCTTAATTTTATATCTGGACCTATGAATCTTTATGATATGAGCTCAAGTTCCAATAGCTAAACATGATTTCAGTTTTGGTTGATTGGCATATGAGGGGCAGGTACAATGCTTATGATAAAAGTTATTAAAAAAACTTCCTACTTTTCTAGAGCTGTTATCCATACTCAGAGTACAGAGGTCTGCGTTTCAGTTTGAAAAGCAGTGGCCTGTGACCTTGACCTCAAGAGGTGATTTATACCAACTTTGTGGTGTATGTTCTTTTAAACTTCTCTTTATTTTAAAACTCCCTCCTCTTGAACACAGTGAACTCTCTATGCTCTCTTTAACTATTTTTCATCAGGGCTGCTGTGTTATCAAACCAGTGAGAGCTCAATAAGGTGTGATAATATATGATAAAGTCGCTGAGAGTAGAAAGTGCCAGATTAGTTGATTTCTTGCAGTATTTTGTATCACAACTGTAATTTGAAGGTCTAAAGGAATATTTGTTTTCCATTAGGTGCTCATGTTTTATTTGTTTCCTATGGAATATCTGTTTGGTTTTTATAATCTGTTTGCATCTGTTATAAAGTGATTATGTATTTAGGACCTCAGGATAAACCAGTAATTATCCTAAAGGTGTCATTGACACTCTGCACTGGTAAGAGTACCAGAAAAGCTGTTCTGATAGGTACAGTGGATAATCTGCTGCCCTTTTAATTAAAGAACCTCAGGCTTTTGTATTGACTTTTTAACAGTCATATATGTTTGGAAAACCCTTTTGCCTCATGGTTAGCTACTATGATTAAAAGATAGAGATAACAATGCAGAACACATCTCCTGTGTACACTCTCCTGTGCAACGGCAGCACTGTTCCTGCTTTAGATCCCTCTAGTGTACAAACACAGGAAGATGCTTTTGGAAGGCGGTTTTACCTTAGGATGTCCATTAGCATTTCCCAAAGCAATTTGTGTCCTTTCTGGTGTGACAGAGATATCGATCAAACGCCTGGTGAGTTAAATGGCTGCAGCTTAATCATGTAAACTTGTGCATTGTGCATTCTACTGCTGGGAGTTGGCGCTGTAATATTTCTCTACCCTTGACAGAGAAATCAGCATCCTGATTTCTCCCTGCCTTCCAGTTGATTTTTCCAAACTCTGTGCCATAGAACCGTATACCATTATGGAATCCTTAAGAGATTTTGTTGCTGTATTTTTTCTGGCTGCTGTAGCTACTGTAGCCTGTAGAGACTTGCCTTGCCTCTCTTTTCTGTTGGCTGTTCTGAGAAGGGAGAAAACCTTCCTGCTGCTAAGTGTGTTATCTGCACAGATGATCTATCTGTAGAGTTCTGAGGAAAAGTCAAATGACAATATGTCAGCTTTTCGGTTCTGGAGAAATTATCCCACATTACCTTGGCAGTGGTAATAGTTTACAACGTTCATGGTCTGTAATGGGCTGTTTGCCTTAAAGGGCTTTGACAGTTTTGCTGAACTTAACATGTACTCAGCTAAGGGATGATCTTTCTTCACTACATCACTTGCAGTTTGAATAGGTCACATTTTGATGTGTTTGATTTACTAACTGTGAAACTGCTGTATAAAACTTCCTTTTTGCTTACACATTTCTCAGAAGATTCACTGTATTATTCTGAGAGCAAATACCTAATTATTTGCTGCTGAAAGCCATGTAAGAACACCTCTCTATTTCTGAAATCTTTTGGTGACATCTGACACGGTGAGTTTACATCCAAAATTAATAGTGCAATGGAAAGTGATTTCATTTTGTGGGTTTGTTGAGCTGGAGTCTAGTTTTGTCATAAGACCAAAAAAAAAAAGTAAAATTGAAGTCAGTGCCTGGTGGGGGAGGTGTGAGTTGGGGGCTGTCTTCAGTGACTTGTTTGACTCCATTATATCCAGGTCTGGAACTGAGCATTTGTTGATGCCATTGATATCAGGTCAAGCTGTACAGGTACTTCTACACCTTTCTAACACAGGCCTCCTGACAGAGTACCTCTGAAATAGATTCTGCTTACAGTGAAATTTCTTCCAATTACATATAGCAGAAAATAATATTTAGAAGAAAAAACATTGCTGGCATAATGGATGGAGCTTGCCTGTGCTCTTCTGACCAGTATCACCAGATACCATTTGTAGGGCTGCCAGAAAGAAGTGTTTTTGGTAAGTCTCGCACTGCAGAATGATCTGGGCTTTTCTGCAGGATTTGGATGTCTCTTACACTTGTGTTCAGGGAGAAAATATTGGTTATGACAGGACAGACCAGCACAATGAGGTGATGAATCAGCAGCACCATAATGTCTGTGATTATAACACCTGGACCGGGATCCTTGCATAGAGTTCAAGGCCTGTGAAAGTTTGTGTAAAGAGAAAAAAGCAAAATGAAGAAGATATGTTTAAGAACATCTTCTGTCATGTAAAATTTCTCTGATGGTGGATATAAGGTTAATATGAGGCTGACTCTTCACACATAAGCATTTGAAGCAAAGTTGTCTGAAGCTGTCATGACAGCACTAAGCTCCAGAATAGCTCGCTTTGTTTGCCATTTTGAAGATTATCTTACCTGGGCACCACCATACTGGGAACATGAATAATGAAAAATAATGCTGCATGAACATACTGCACGAGAGAAGGTAATGAGTATTTTAATGCTCAAGGAAAGGTTAATGGACAAGGTAATGAAAAAGCTTTACAACAGAGAGTAACCTGTTTCCCTGAGTTGGTATCTGAATCCCATGCATAGCTCTCTGGCTGTGTCTTTGGCTATCCTCCAACTGGCAAAGCCACTTGTGAATCATAGCTCTTTGTTTTTAAATGCACATAAAGTCCATATCCCAACTCCTGGGTCTGCAAGCAGAGCAGCTGAGCAGAGCAGCCCCATTGTCTGAGCATCTGACAATGCCCATAAAATATCGTAAGAAAATGATGCTAATTCTGTTCCACCTGTTGTTTGGATCTAAAAGGGGAATTTTCTGAGATTGGGCCTTCAGCCATCCATGCTTATGTTTGAGAAATGGTAACAGACATTCTGTTTATCACTTGTAATAGTTGCCCATATGCCATGTGTTAGGTGTCAGGTGGAAGCATCCTTACTTCTCTGTATCAGAGCAAGAAATACCGTGAATTTCAACCTGGCTGAATTCAGAACCCACAGAGTATGTTCATTTGGCCAGAGGGCATCCCATTAAGTGGCATAAGGAAAGTCTCTTTCAATCACTAAAGACCTTTCTTGCTGTAATCCCTGCTGCTCCTGGGAATTTGAGGTGGGAAGTGAAACCAAACCCTTTTCTGGCAGTTCTGTGACAATGCCTCCAGGGCTGCTAATGTATTAGGGAAAAATTCTGCCAAGCTTTCCACAATGTAACATTTTTGTTCATGAATATACCAGCTGGTTTTAATGACACTTGTGAGATACTGATGCAGAAAGTCAGGGTGGCAGAATTTTTGTTCATGAGTGGCAGCTCATGAACAGCTTTAATTCCAGTTGCTTAGAAAGAACAAGAAACATCCAAAGTGAGAAATGAATCAGAAAGTTTTTGCAGATAAATGAAACACCTGACTTTCCCTTTCACTTCCATGACACCCCTAATGATCTGATATTTGCTATACCAGGCACATCATCCCTGTGAGCTGATGGGTGAGTATGTCCATTCACAGTTCTGCACCTGTTTCAGTTTTGGACATAACTAGTCTTGATATTTCCTCTTGTTGGGCTCTTTTATTCCATATCAGTCTAGTACTTCCACAGTCATCAGGAGTCTCTAGTTCTTTACTAATTATTTATCAAGCTGCTCCTTGATAAATAATTAGTAAAGAACACATCAGCTGCTGACATCTTGCTTTATCCTTTTGATTCATATAGGGAAAAATTTAAATGTAGCAAGCATTCATTAATGAATGTCTGTGCTGGGTTTATGATCCATTTCGATTTCCATAATAGGTCTGAGTGAATGGAATATTTCTGTTCTGAAAATGACTAGTGAGATTCATGTGTTTGCTTTTCTTCACTCTGTTTCTGCTCACCATTCTTTCATAACAAAGCTGTCCCCTAGCTTGCTTTTTAGTGTTTCAGATCACATAAAGGTGCTGACATTCAACACAGAGATAGTACATTTGTTTATTTTTCAGTTTACTGAATGCATCTCCCAACATAAATTTCAGTAGGTGAAAAAGATAACGGAGAATATTGAGCGTAACAGGAACAGCGTTACAGCCAGTGAGTTCCCCAAATCACTTGTACCAGAGCTAATGGATGCCCTTGCAGACGTGCTGACAAAAGGGCTGCTTTAAGTCCTGCCCTGGCTGTGCTGCCACCAGCCACGCTGACGGCCGGGTGATGGCCTCCAGAGTCCGCAGGCAAAGGCTCAAAGGGCGAGGGCAAGCCACAGCTACCTACTGCAGTGACCTGCAGCTGCAGCCATTGATTTCCCGGTGCACAAATGACAGATGACATCAGATGAGCTTTGTGCTGGAGATCTGACTAAATTGAATGCTGCACCAGGCAGAAAGGACTGCAGTGACGTTAGGTTTCTAAGAAAACGTAGCACACAAGGCTAGGCTGTACCTCTGTCAGTTGAATCTGACAGCATCGGTCTGCCAGAAAAACTTTTGAAGGTAAAGACTCCAGTCTGACGTACTTTGTTTACATCGAGCTTATGGTTGTTTAAAATCTGGGTTTGGTGCTGCATATGTTTGGATAGAACAGTCTGACTGACTTCTGCTATTTCAGATCTTAACACTGATTTAGCTTCTTATTACATATGCACAACCCACCAAGTGCACATTCCTGCCTAGGTGCTGTAAATTAGCTCCAGTATATGAAACTCAGCATGTAATGCGATAGCATTTTATTCGTGTTGGAAGTAATGACTGCATTATGTATTTCATGCCCAAAGAGAAATAGCATGACTTCAGGCAACAGAAATTAACAGTATGAAGCATTATTGTTTGTGATGTTGTTGATGTTTTAATTGCTGATCATTAATCTGTGTTCTTCAACTCCAGTGTTGGTGAAATTATAATTAGTCCAGTGTGTTTTGCTGAAATGTAGAAAACAATCAGTCTGCCACTAATGATAGGGCACTTGGGACTCTGAAACTGAGTATCAAGTCAGTACTTCTGTTCCACAGTGCATAATATTTTTTTTTTTAAATATTTCTGGCGTAAAATACACTTATCGGGAAAATAACTTATACTAAAGAAAACTTAGAGAATTAAAAAAAATCATATAAATAGTTGCATATTATATTTATTTATGTTTAGATGCTAATGACATAATGATGCAATTCCTGTGCTATGGTACACTGGAAAAAAACTTTGGACATACATCTTTCTGGAAATGTAAATAATGTCATTGTAGATCCTAAGTGTGGCCTTTATTCTCTCATATGTGTGTTTGCCTAGTCAATTGGAAGTACAAATACTCCACTTATTGTGTTACTTTTTTATTCAGGCAAAGATGAATTTCCTGACAAGCTGGCTCTCATCATAATGCATGTGCACTTGTGCATTCCTGAAATTTAAATACTGTGTATGTGTTTCAGGATTACTTAGGCTGTCAATCCAAATGCAGCTCTGCTCCAGCATCATACCCCATCCAGTGAAGTCAGTGCAAAAGGAGCTGAGAAACTGCAGATGAGCCGTGTGCCTGTACAACTTGGTCAGTATGAGGCAGGTTCACAGAGGAAATACCTAAGGACTACAAAGCAGCCAGGATGATTTTGGCTTGTCTGTAGCGGCCAGGCTTTGCCTGTGTGGGAAAGATACTCCAGCAAACCAAGGTATGACTGTAAACATCCAAAAGTGAGTTGATGTAAAGCCAAGTGTGGAAGACCCTTATTTTATTCAGTTTAGCTGAAATCAACTGGAAACAGGTTTTAATTAAGCAAAACAAAAGAGCCCTTCAGAGGTGACTGATGAGTGTCCCACTGAGGGTTTTTCACACTGCAAATACAATGCTTCAACTGCACTGAGCTCACACTGCTACATTTTGCCTTTACAACATCTATAACCTGATCTGAGTCGAGATGAAGTCACAGTGAGATATTGCCACCTGTAACAAGAGAGAGGCCTGACTCATTCTTTTAATGAGGCAGGGGCCAGTTCTCATTTGGCATGAACCTGTGTTTAAATAATTTATCCTGACTAGGAATCCATCCCCTTCTGTTTAAAGAATAAACTTATTTCCTATTTAACACTGACTCTGTAAAATTCCATGAACCTACTTGCTGCAGTTAAAAAAACCCCCAAAACTGTATTCAGGTTTAGCACAGAAGCAAACAAGTGTTTATTGAAAAATTATTTCGTATAATTCTAAACCCAGATGTTTCCACACTAATCTCTATAATCAGTGATGACATTCGTATTGCCAGAAGATGCACGAATATCAAGCTCTTAGTGACTGATGTGTTCTGGTTGGAAGTGTCAAGAGAGGGGAACAAATGTGTGACTTAGGAATTGTTAAAAGATGCCACTGTTGGTGATAATCCATCCCATCTTCAAAGAAGATTGAGATTGGGTAGCTCTTCAAATGAAAATTGAAGTTGTAACAAACCTCGACAGATGTATGTCTTTTGCTGGTATTGTTAAGACAACACTCATTTCCTTGATTCATTCAGTATTCTCATGCTGATTATAGGTGCTGCAGAACATCTACACAACCTAATCAGTTCTTTCCTTCCTTGGCAAGTACATTTTTTGTGTTTCTGTGAGATTGCCCAGCTCCCTGAGTGCTGAGCAGTGGCATTTCTTGGCAGGCTGTGACATTGCTTTTAATAAGATACACTTCAAAGCATTGTGCCACACCACACCAAATATCACTTGAAAACAGCATAAAACCTTTCACTTTCATTTCTTTGCTTTTCATTTTTTACACCTTATCTTGGAAGCATTAAAGGCAACCAGCTTTTTGGCTTTCATGCCTGCCTGAAGATGTAAGTACAACAATGCTAATGCCAAAATGACTAAAGAATCAGAATGAAAAAGTCCCTGAATGGAGAAAGGGTGGGAGGGAAGCAGGAAAATGAGCAAAGGAGAAGATGAAAGAGGAGCACTGAGGAGAAAAACTATTTCTTAATTACACTATGAACTTTCTCTTGTGAATCTTGGATCTCACCCTAATTAAAGTAATTGGCATGTAGCAGTGTGATACAGATGGAATTCAGACACATTCTTTACTGGGCAAAGAGGCTTTAAATTTGCATTTGCTAGCTAGCTTGTAAAAAAAGTTCCTTTTTTTCCTCTTCTCTTCCATTATGTGCAAAAGGAAGAGGGGGATTACATGGCTGTTAAGAAAGAGAAGGCACGTGAATGCAAATATCTGAATTTTCCTTTAGGGTCAGTATGTTCACCTTGCATTCAGAAGGAGTTAGAGCTCCTACAGGGATATTCCTTTAGTAAATCCTCAAAATACCTTAGACTATTTAGTCATTCAGGGGAGCTTTTTCCCAGTATGGAAGTGTTGAAATAAAGTACCGTGAAAAGGTTAAAAATTGACTGAAGTATAGTACAGGACAAATAAAAGAACTTACAGAAAATGAGGAATAACCAAACCTGCAGGAAACAAGAGCCATGACCCAAGAAGTAAGAGCAGGAGGACACAATAAATCAAACTACAAAGCCAAAGAACAACTTTGCTTGGACTTTGTGCTCATGAACATAAGATCCCTTCGAACCCAGTGTGCTCTGTGGTTCTGTGAAAATACCCACCTACAGGCTGCCCCTTCCTCACATAAACCCCTTCCTCACTGAGTGTGTGTGGTAAAATAAGTGTGCATTATATCTTTAAACAGATGAGGCTGAAAAGACAATGGCCAGGGGGCTTTAGGTTGTTACATACATGGAAAATACCAAATTTGTATTGTTCCAAATGTGTAAAAATGAGCACCTGGCCTAATGTGGAGGTGTGCTAGCTTTGTGGATTCTCCACTTAACACCCATCTCTGTGCAGATGTGAAACGAAATCAAATCTCTCAGCTCTGTGTGGGGACCAGCTTATTGCACAGGGTGAAAGAACCCTTATTTGGGACAAGCGAAGCAGACAGGCATCGTTGGGGGCTAACACACTTAGGTCATCTCTGTCCATGAGTTAAACACAGAAACTGTCATCAAAAACCTCAGGACAGTTTCTTGGTAAAAAAGGATCATTCTCACAAGTGACAGTACCCTTTTTCTTCCCCTTTTAACAGCAGTTAGGACAACACAGTGAATCCCTTGAAAGGTAAGGAATTTGAATATGGGCATGCTCCCTTAATTCCATCCTGTCACCTCTGCAGGGGCAGAAATGCCAGGAAGTGCACTGTTGTCTCTTCTGCTTGTCAGCTCTTCTGTCTCTGCAAGCAAAGAAAGCCTTAGCTCTTTCTTCTTCCACTGAGCCATTGTCAGTTTTTAATTTCTCTGAACCTGTTGTGAGATCAAAGGAAGGGGTCAGAGGATGGGAGAGCTGCTGCAGTGCAAGCTCAGCCATGGAAAACCAGCAGAGTAGTGCAGCTTCCCTGTGCTCAGTGACCCTTCTGCCAGAGGTGAGGTCAAAACACTTGACCCTGCCATGGATGTACAAAGCTGAAAAAAGAGCTTGCACAGGAGTGCCTGGAAGGAGACTCAGCCCTCAGCCCTTCTCACTGGGAGCAGGAGCTCTGCTGAAACCTAGTGCAGCTCACCAGGGGTTTAATTAAAATTACACTAATCTAAAAAACTACCAATTCTGATTAACAGATAAAAAACTGCATATAAATATTTATAAAACTTTTTCTCTCAGACACTATTCCTTATTAAATGTTTTCTAAACCTTGTTTTTGATGAAGCAGAATCAATGGTGATTAGTGGTAGAGGTCAGACAAGCTCTGCACAAGTTGAGCATATTTCCTGGATCTAACTGTTTATTAGAACTGCAGATAGATTTAAGCTCAGTTGGAGCCAGGCAGACACAAACTCAGGTGTGCTTTCATATGTTTTTTTCTGGCCTGGACCTGTATATACAGGTGAGATTTTTCTTCTGATCATGCTGCACAGATTTTTGTAAATTCCTTAAAAGGCATCCATGGTTGGCATCAAAATTTGTTTTATTTTAAAAAGCTTGAACGGAGTAGAATGGCTGTTACTAGAATGCTCCATGCTACTTACAGGAAGTAGTCACTGCCTGATTCCTGATCTGTTGTTGCAGGGTGCCTTGGCTTGGGCATCCAAGCAACCCACGCTTATTATGTGCAAAGTGAGTGTGTAACATTTGGTAAGCTGGGTCTGGTAGGTTTTGGAATGTTTGGGTTTTTTTGTTTTGTTGCTTTTTAAAGATACTGTTTTTATGGCACTCAGAGTTCTGAACGTAAGCAGAAAGCTGTGAGGTGAATAGACGGTACTCTTGGTGCTTGGAGCAGCATTTCCTGTTGTCCTTTTGTGTGTCTGACAGGTCTGGTATTTTATGGGGGAAAAAGTTATGATTTTTTTTTAAGTTAGGAAAATAAGTCCAATGAATCCTGCTAAAAGGCAGCCTCATACTGTTGTCATTAATGGCTTCCCCTGAGAAACTGGCAAATTGATAAATTAAGCTTTCCCTCTGTGACAGCCTTTCACACACGCAAGATGTAGCCCTACTTTAGTCTGCAGCAGCAGTAAATCAATCTACTATAGAAATACTTTGCTTTCCTACCCAGGTACAAAATATATCCAGAGACTTGGTGCATCAGTTCTCTGTGTTTAGCTCTAAGTCATTTTGGCAATCACAGGAGGCATAAATTTTGTATTTATGTTGAAATGCATCCCTAATTGAGATGTCTATATTGCTTCAAGCATCTCTTTTTGAAAACCAATTAATAAATTTCACACTAGAACACAGTCTTTTTTATTAAGACTCAATTAAGGAAGATATAATGAGGCCAAACTAGGTGAAGCTTTTAGCGTGTATTATACACAGCAGATCTTGAAAGATAGATACAAAGTCAAATCTCACTTTGAACCTGCTTTCATCTAGCAGCAGTAAAAAGTCCTATATGGTGCCTGTACCAACAAGAAGTTCATAAATAAAAACCTAAGCAAACTGAAATTACCATCCACAAGTAAGAGATGAAGTTTAGTTGTGTCCCCTGTGAACATGGGAAACCGATCCTTTGGTTTCAAACTTTTTTATAGAAGCTGATGTCTCATTTCATTAACCATTAACAGTCGCTACTAAATAATTATAATTTGTCTGCATTTCCTTTTTTTTTTTCTTTTTTTATTCTCCTCCATTTGCAAAGACTGTTGTAACTGTTGCTTAGCCGAATTGTCTTCATATAAATACCAAGATGTAGTATGGTTTCTCAACCTTACATGGGCTGTTTAGCTTTACAAATACAGAGGGTGGTCCTTTGAAAATGCCATGATATTGTTTATTACTGTGCCCTGTGACACCCAGAGATCCAAGATGCTGGTGGGAGACCCCTCCTGTGAGAGGATGGCAGCAACAGCTGCTACTGACTGATCTTAGTCTGTTGGCCAGGCTGACAGAAAACGTGGCAAATTTACCTAAACGTTTGTCATAAATCTGGGCCTAGGCTACAGGATTTAAGAAAGTTGAAAGTAATGTGGTTGATTATGATGTTATTAATGTTTTCAGGCAGAATGTGTCTGAATTAAACACGTTTATGTATTATAATTGGGTTACAGTATATGTTTTATCAATCTAGGCTATGAATAAGTAGAGTAAGAAATGTAATGAAAAACTTAAAAAGAGAAGCTGGGGTGGAAGGCAAATTGCATAGGTCATCCCTACAAATCACAGAAGTGTGGACTCACAACAATTCTGGGTTTACTGGGAGCTGCTGATCCAGATCTATTAAGTTTTTGCCAGGTCTGAACCTCACAATATAAATCCAGAATGTTGCTGGAACTGGGATTTTGGAGATCTTCGGAGATCTATTAAATTTTATAATGAGGCTTTGGTAGCAAGTTTCATTGTAGTTGCAAACAACATCTCTCACTGTAGGATGGATTCCTTCCCAGGATTTCTTAAGTTATACATACAGAATTCTCACTGTTTTCCATTTAAAATATAGAATAATTTCTGCGTAGTCTTGGCAGATACTCACAATTTCTCCTTATGGATAAATGTTGGGGTGATCTTAACACCAGTCACTTGTTTGAAAGGGATTAATTTCTCCCTAAAATGTGGTCTTTTTGAAGACATGACATTAAACATTAGCCTAAGCACAAAAAAGGGGTGACATTGTCAGAAGTGTAAAGAACCTGAGCCTACAGGACACCAGATGCCAGAATAACTTGAAATTTTCAAAGGGCTTGTGACTGTGTGTTAGCTTATTGATCTTAGCATCCAGGATGCGGTGATAATTATGTTTGATTATAGTTCTTTGATAATTAATAGGAGATTTTAGGTGCAAAAGTCCTTCTTGTGTATATCAGTGGGGTTGTTGCCTTAAAAGTATTTGAAGATGTGGTTCTTCATTTCTCTTATTTGAAGAAAAAGTAAAATCACATACATTAAAAAATCCTTTTGAAAATATGTAATGCATATGTACATTGCTAATGAGGATCACTGGAGTGAAACTTGGGTGGGTGTAAATCCATTTTCAAGTATATAACTTAAAAGAATTTACTTTCAGGATACTACTAAAAGTAATTAAAAATAAATAAAAATATTAAGGAAGGTTCCAAAAAGTGTCAGTAAGTATAGCTAAATGAGTTCTGTTGATAAATACTTAAAGGGCTATAAAAGGGGTGGAAAAAAACCATCACAGCTTTCTTACAATATCTGATAATCTATTTAGCAAGATTTGAAGAATGCACTTTGGCCAGATTGCTGAGCTACAGTTGTTTTGTCCTGTTTTATTATACATTTTAGAAAGTTTAATTATTTTATCTGAACCGTAATTTGATACTGACTTCTTGTTAGAACTGTTGATGACGTATCTCCCAGTATCACGAGATTTTGGGCCATTTTTAGAGGTGAGCCTAGACTCAAGCTGTTATTTCAAATACCGTTGTGGAAGAAGGGCACTTTCCAAGACAATGTGTGTGGCTGCAAAGAAAGAGGAAGCCAGGATTTTGGAGTTTATCATTAAATAAACTCTGAGTTCTCAAGTGTATGTTCATTTATTTGTAGGATTTAACGGAGTTTAGTCCAAAAAACCAGGTCATTAGACCTTCACCCAGCAAGGCACTTAAGCACATTCATAACTTTAAATACATGAGTGACTGGATTCAAATCATGGTGTTAAGTGTTTTGTTTGACTGGGGATCCATTGATTGCTTTTTGGCAGCAATCTCATTCTTTCTTTAAATGAAGTTAGCCAAGAAAGTAGAAGCCTTAGTTCACTTCCTTGTTCCGAGAACAATGCCACATGTAGAGCTCTGCTGACAGAACTTTGGGAGGCTGAGCAAGACCTTTTTTATTGAAGAAAACAGTATTGTACATGACTTCTATTAATTAGTGCTTGGTCTGAAGATCCTTATGGTGTGCTCAGCTTGAACTGGCCCCAAATATCATCCCACCAAGAAGAATGCAGCCATTTAAAGGTTCTGATTTTGAAATTCAGTAGAGCAGTTACTCCTGATCTTTTGAGACTTTATATAGGCTGTGTATGGCAAACAGTTCCTGTGAGTGTTTCTGGTTGCATATGTCAATAGTTTGTTTCAAAACTGGGGCCAGGAAATCATTTTGAGGCAGTAAGTGGCTTTTTACAGTGGCAAAAATAATAGCAGAAATAGGCTGTTGTGGACAAGGGTTCATCCTGCATTACCCAACTTCCAGACTGTTTAGGGGCTGTGGTGGTGAGCTACCTCAGCTCCTCCGCAGCAGGGGTGAGGAGAGACATCTCTCCTTCCAGGGAAGGTCATGCAGCCTTTGGTCTGTTCCAGAGCTTTCCATCATGGCGAAACAGCAGGATTCCTTCAGGCCCTGAGCTCCGCCCAGCTCCTGCCCTGATCATCATTACCGTAATGTCTCCTTTGGTGATTGCAGGAGGCAGGATGTAGCTGCTATATCTGTGAGCTGCTTGGCTTCCTTTCCTGATATTCCCTCTTTACCTTGCTTTAAACAGCTTTAGTTAATTACCTAAATAGCCCAAGTGAATCAGATTAGAGAATTTGAGAATCTTTCCATATGGCAAAATATCTGGGTTTGTTTTCTGGTAAGATTAGACAGTTTTTCTCTAAGTACTTTATTTTCTGCAAAAAAAGATTTTAAAAAATATTCCTGGGCCACCTCACAATCCTTATTTTCAAGAATCCAACTAAATACAGGAAATCAGCCTGAGTTTATATTGTTATTCTGCTTCGCTTTCCTTCATTTTGAGGCAGTGTGAGGGTTCCCCAGGTGCTGGGAGCACAGACGGGTTTGTGTTCCTTTGCTGTTCCTCAGCAGCCCAGCGCTGCCTCCTGCACGTGTGCACAGCTGGGAGCTGTGGGTAGTGACGACTAAACCACACAGGGTGCAAAGTGAAGGATCCATTTGTCATTGCAGTACACACTGTAGAAGAAGAAATAGAAGGAGTTTTTTAATCTTTTTCTATTTTGAGGTAGATATAGAAAAAACGATACTGGACAAGTAAAAAGAACATTTTACATTGGAAGTACATTAGAATGCTTTGTGTGTGATTTAAAATGTCTTTGCTGGTTTTACCACTTTCGGTTCTGAAGCTGAGATTCCAAAAGACAGTTTTCTCAAGCTTCATTACAGGAAACAAATTTAATGATTGCATATATTTCTTGTGATTATTCTCATTTTTCCCCATAGAAGTGCATGCCTTGACAGAAACTGCTCATGACTGTCTCAAGAACAAGCAGAAAATGGAGTGAAGACACAGCCTTTGATCTGAAACACCAAGACATCAATTAAAAGGCAGGAGCCCTTGTGGGAAAAATTTCCTCTGGGATACATTTCCCACAAGGGTTCTTGCCCTTGTGGGAAATGTATCCCAGAGGAAACTTGGAAATGCTGTAATAGACAATTTCTGCTGCAGATTTCCAATGAGAACCTTTTCTATTTAGATAGATGGTTTCACTAGATCACTGAAGAATGATTGTAGAGAAGGTTTCCCATGAGAAGGTCACATTTATGTCTTTAAAATTAAACACATCATTAAAAGGTCTTGGCTGAATCAAGGCTAGGGAAACACAGATCAGTGACTTCACATTCACACCTGAATACTTATGAAGCAAAATGTGGGAGGCTTCTGAAGCTTTATTCCTAATTTTTCCATTCAGTGCACTAGTTGGCAGATAACTAAATTCTCTTTCAAGATCATTGTTTTTTTAAACATGGCAGCAACCTAACTGAACAAATTCCCCATACTTATGAATCCATTTCCCTTTTTTGTGTGTTTTGATTTATTTTTTTATAGATCCAGAAGTGTTTGCCAAAATGTTTTCTTAAACAGACAAATGGGAGAATACTGGAGCTAAAAAAGCTGTGCTCACTGAATGTATTTGCCAAATGAGTCAGAATAGCACATTTGGAGGACAGGGATCAGTGCATTATTGGCCTGACTGGGGACTTATGCAGAAATAATTACAAACTGTAAAGAACGGGAGGTAGTGGACATTGGAGCTCTATAAGAGTTTGGTAAGTTGTGTAAAATCATGGCTATAACCCTTTATCTTTCAGTCTGTGGCTCAGTCACTCTGGTCAATCTGGATACTTACCTGCTTCCTCAGGCAGTTTTCAGATAAACTATACACATCTGCCTAAGTTGGAAGTTGAAACAGATTGATTTTGACTGGATAGAGAAAAAACCTTTTTACTTTGAGGGCAGTCAAACATTGGGACAGGCTGCCTGGAAGATTGTATAGTCTCAGATTGTGTGGATTCCTCAAAACCTGGCTGGGAAAAAGCCTGAGAAGCCTGGTTTGAGGTTAGAGTTGACCCTGCTTTCAGCAGGAGATTGGACATGGGCCCTTCAGCGAGCTCCTTGCCAGCCTAAAACATGTGTGATCTCTATATTTTGCCCGTGCTCATAGTGAAGAAAATTCTGAGCCCTGAGTACTTTTCATGAAAAATATTAGGGTCAGAGAAGAAACTCCCAAATCTTGACAAGTAAGATACCATCACTTGTCTTTTTATGTAGAGAGCTTACCAAGTGCTTTTTCTTGAATTGTTGTGCTCTGCCATACCATTTGATCTGTTGAAATGTAGTCTATAAAATATTTGCTGAACCTACCCCAGCACGAAGCCAGAGGACACAAGTTCGGTTCTGATACTTGCTCAAAGATGGAAAACATTAAGACAGAAGAGATTACTGGAGCTAAGATAATTATCTTTGGGTAATGAGATCTTAAGATACTCACAGAGGACTCTGCTAAGTAAGTTAAATTTCCCTGCAATTTCTTTCTTCCATTTGAACATCGACAGAATCCCTGCTCAGTATGTGAAACTGGCTTGGGGGGAAAGAAAAAAAATAAAAAAGAAAAAAAATCTAAAAAAGTATCTTTGGCTAAGTTTGATAGTTATGAAAAAATTACTTTCATTTATTTTCTGATTGGTTGTGGGGGTGGAAAGTAATTGCAGACATTTCAAGAATAAGTTGCCTTTTAGATTCTGGACACTAGACCAGCTGTTCAGTCCCACTTCTGCACATCAAAATTGTGTTAGGAGGGGGCAGTCAATGTTATAAGTCACTCTGGACTCTTTTGTAGAAGAAACAACAAAAGGAAATATTTTTCCTTTTACCCCCTACTTCTCTTCCCTTCATGCTGCCTGCTGAGAGGTTTTTAAAAGCCCATCTCCATCATAGGCACATGGTTGGGTTTTACCTTTATCAGGCACAGAGGAGGCAGGCCAGCCTTTTGAAATCTCTCAGCAGTCAGCAAGAATAAAGTGGGCATCCTAGTGGTAGGAGTAATTTTCAGCTTCCTGACAACAATTGGCAGAATGCTGGGAAAAGCTATTAAAAATGAGGTTCGATCACCAAAGTCTATTTTGGCCTATATTTAATGAGATGTGTCAGCTAGAATTTACAGTAAGTGGCTAATTGTTAATAATGTGCCTGTCTGAGACCCTCTGTGACTTCAGCAGATCTGCACTATACAACCACATGTGCTTGCTAGGTTTTTCTTTATTGGGTATCACAGGTCAGCTTATCACTGGAGTGAAGGAACAGGGTGTGACAGGAAAAAAAGCATTGTTAACTCTATAGAAGTTTATTTATTATATAGTGTAGTATATGGGTAAATTGCAACAAATTTCATTTCCCTTCTTAATTATGCTCAGGATCAAGGGGATGTCTGTATTTAAGGCACTGAATGGCTTGGTTGCAAAGGTTTCTTGTTGCTGTGGCCAAGTTACCACATATATTTGTGCTTCGGTTTTTTATCAGTATATGTGCTTCGGTTTTTTATCAGTATAAAACTTCTTTCCCTTGCAAAAGTGAAATGTATATGCACACTGAAGTGGCTGAGGGATGGTCGTAAGATCCTACAGAAAGGATTTATGACAAAACCACTTGATATGAACAAATCTAAACCTCACTTTCTTGATCTTTTAAACAGTATGATTTTGAAGACTGCTATGTCTATTAAATTAAAAAATGCCCAAACTACACAAAAAGAAAAAAATATTTAAGAACATTTTGTGGCAACATGTTTGTGCTAGGGTCATCTCCTGACTGTGCCATGTTCTCAGGGAACTCGCTGCCTGAGGTATTTCATGCTCCAAGTTTGCTTCTAGAAGGATTCCAGAGCTGTCCTGTCCTTTTCTTTTGCCCTTTTCTGGTTCACTAAGGTTTTCAGTCATGATATCTTTCATTAAACTAACTGATGTGGTCCAAGAAAGCAGGAAAACTGTAAGACATAAAAATATTTTTCTTTGGATTTCAAAAACAACAGGCCTTGCTTAAATACCCTTACCAATATATAAAAATTGGCTACCATTTCTTGCTGTGCTTCTTGACAAGCATCTTACTCTTGTGAAAACAGAAACTGCATATAAAGATTATTTATTTCCCAATTTTCTTTATCAGGGTTTTGCAGTTTCTGATAATGAATGCAACCTGGGAGACTATTTTCCTCATGTTTCCAAAATGCATTCAGAGGATCTAGTGTAGATTCTATAGTCCCATACATTGTAGTTAATGTCAGAACACAGTGTAAATGGTCAAACACAAGGAACAGGAATTGAGAAGAACACACTTTAGTGTTCATCTTTTAAAGAAATCAGAACTGTATGTTTAAGTGGTTGGGAAACAGGTAGAACCTGTAGGCACTTTCGTATTGGTACCTCATGGAAACCCTGGTGGGCACTGGTCTAGCACTGCGTGTCGAACAGGTACCCAGGCATTAAGGCTGCTGGAAAGTCACCAACTCTGGGAAAGGGTTTGTGGGAGCTCTGGAGGCCAAATACAGTGCTTGGATTAAACAGTGAGCTTGGGAGATGGATGGCACAGCTTTATAAAGAGCTGCACATGGGAATGGATCATGTTCATCAAGCATGAGGTCCTGTACTTCAGGTTGTTTTTTTTTAATGTAAGAGATTTTGTGTGCTAGATTAGGTAATTTCTGAGCAACACACCCCTCTTTCCACCTTCTCCAGCTACCAGCTTCCTCCTAAACATGACGAGTTTATAAACCTATGAAAGGCAGAAGAAAGGCAAAGAGTAAGATATAAAAATGGGAACTGAAGGGAAGGTGGTCAGTCTTGGAGCCAGTCTCCCTGACTGTCACTTGGCAGCCACTCTCACAATCTGTCCCTTTCTGGTGATTTCTCAGCCCATAAGTTGAGAGGGCACAGGTGCCTTCCTGTGCTCTGTATAACAAAGCAAGAGACACAATGGCATTGCTGCTTCTGTATCTGATATTCTCCTTGCAAGTGATATTTTCTGAACACTTTTTAATACCTTCTTTACTTCCTTAATTATTTATTTTCTTATTGCAAACATCCTTTTTTTAAAAAAAAATCTGACTAAAATAATCAACCATCCTCCAGGTTTAAAATTATAAAATTAAATTTGATTCCTTGGACAATCATCTTGGGCCTGTGTATTGAGCATTTCATTTCTTATTGCAGAAACAGATGTTCAGTTGTTTATTCATTCACCACCTGTCTTTAAAAAGTATTTTGTTAGTTTATGAATGTCATTAGAGGAAATATCGAGGAATTCTTTACCATCCTTCTGAAAGTATCATTCTCAGCTTCACAATTAATACGTTTTTGTAAAGCAGTCTAGATATCACCCAAGAGATTTTTCTTTTGAGCCAAAAAAGTCTTTGTATGCTTGTTGTGTGAGAAAGGTCCACATGAAGGTTCTGGTCAACTTAATGTCTTCTCATCATAAATATCTTCTTGGGAATATAATGAATCTCTCAACTCCAAGAGGAGCCAAATGAAACAATTCTAGCAAAGATAATGGTATCCTAAAGTGTTTTGGTTTTGTAACCTAGCAGCTGGTGCAGATAGGCAGATGTTGCACAGGGATCTCAAGAGTTTTAGACCCTAATAAATAGATCTGTTTTTCAGAAGATCCTCTGTTATAAGGTTATTTGCTGGCTTAGCAGTTGGTAGAACATCACATCACTTGGTGGTGACCTAAGCAAGTGCTTTTGAAATGCAGTTAAATCATATTGCCAGGACAAAAGTCGTATTGTCAGGATTTTCATACATTGAAATTTCTGTGGTGAAATTTTTCTAAAGTTTCTTTCCTGACCACTAGTGTTGTAGCATGCTCCTGGGATGGTGGCTAAACTCAGGTTGTTTTTTTAATTCATTGGAAAAATTTCTAATGGCACATATGGAAGCAATATCCATGTCAGTACGTCATAGGTGTGTCAGGAACCATTAGTAGAAGCTGATGATAGTCTTTGAGCTTTCCTTCTCAATTTTTGTCTTGAAGGAAGCAATAACATGTATTAGTCATATATAAAAAATATTAAATAGAGAGTATAGATGAGCTTTTTTTTTTTAGCCAAGACCATTTTAGTGTGAAGGATAATATAAATGTCATCTGCTTGAACGAAAAGACAGTGATTGTCCTTAATAGTGATTTCAAAATGGGTAATCCCTGTATTGCAGTCCAGTCATGTGAAACTGGGGCACACTTTTATTCTAAACTGCTGTGAATTTGTGGTGGATATCTGGCTAATTTCCAAGTCAAGCATGATTACAATGCTGTGCCTTCAATAAATTTCACAGAACTAATTTAGTCTTCAAAGGCATGAGAGGTTAAAGCTAGGTCAACTGACATCCTTCTTGCACAACAGCATGTCTTCAGTTAATTATGTTGCATCTATATGTGTGTTCTGTGTTGTTATACTGACTAAACTAAGCCTAAAAATACTATAAAAGAAAAAATGTAATTGATGAAGATGAATGAACAGACTGCCAGCATGGCTTATTTAATAGCTTCTTCAAATGTATTAGTGAGGAGTTTCAGCTTAGAGCCCATTGTCCAATGCTGCAGCAGATCTGTCCTGCACACAAAATCTTACCAAGTGTTAATAACGATAATAATGTTTTTTCAGGCTAAGCTCTACTGACACATGCATGAAACCATTAGAAGGTATCAATTCAGCTTGAGCTAGACTTCTAACAGCAAGAAGTGTCTACAGAATTACATATTCATTTTTTTACCACATCAAATAGATTATAGTGGGAATCACGGAGCTTTTTGTTAGCAATTAATCCAGTACATAGACAGTTCAAAACTGCAACAGTGCTGCATCATTGAAATGACACTGTTGAGCCCTCTAGAACTAGAGGGTAATGTAATAAATTGTCTTGGTGATGAAAGGAAGGGTGTAGAAAAGTGACAATATAGGTAACACTATATGGATGCATACATAGTCAAAATAAGGGCTGGCACTGCAGGCAAACCTGTGCCACTGTTGGTTTCCTGTTTGTGTGAATCCTGTTCATCTCATACTGGTCTGAATGTGCACAAACACAGCAGTGTCTGCGCAAGAGCATCAGATTAACTGATCTCTCTAACCCTGTTTGTACTTCGGGTAATATGCTCACAGCAATCATTAAGTGCTTGTTCAGGTTTGAACAGGATATCCTTGCACACCAATGAACTCAGCTGTATCCCTGAACATTTTCTATTTCTGTATTTGTGTCACTCATCATCTGCTTTTCTACCTGATCGGTTCACAACCTCATTGCAGCATAGCTGCACATTGTGGGACAGGACTCCAGACCTCCTGCACAGCTAATCCTGTAATTTCACCTCTCTGTGTTTGCCATCCTGGCTGTAGCTCCATCCTGTGTACTTCATTGCCAGCAGTGGTCCTGCTACAATTGTTATCCATCTTTGCTTTTCACTTTGGCAGTGTCAGCCCAATGTCAGCCAGGTGAGCACAGTCCTGGAACAAGGACTGCAGGGCACATGATTCAGCAGCTGCAGTTTCCTCACCTGCAGAAGCCCTGGACTGTATTGTATGGATGAGATGAGATGAATATGACCCAGAAATTTTCCGGCAGTGTTTTGCTGCTGTGACGAGCTGGACATTTCTTGTCAGGGCTTCAGATATTCCTGGTTAGAACCCCAAACACAGAGCTGCCTGCCTGTCACTAACCTGTTTACAAAGAAGGTGAATTTTAAATACAAGGAAATGGAAAAAAAAAACTACCACTGTTGAGAAGTCCAAGAATATAAACTAAATAAAACAAATAATACAACCTGTGGTGTCAGATGATGCCACATGGGATGTTGCTTCTCTCGGTGTTCTGGGAATGAAATTCAAAATTCAAAAGCAGTGGGTCCAGGGTTGCCCTCACAACAGAAGACTTTGAATAGCAGGAACATCAGTCCAGTAAATACTGCTTGATGTTTCTAGTTTTGAGGGACATTTCTGTGTTAAGAACTCTTCTGGTGTAATGCAATGAGAAATTCTGGCCTTTTGGGGAACAATTAGCTGATTCAGGGCAAAAGCCATATGAGGGGTTTGTCCAGGGGCCATTTCCAACTGTGCTGTGCTTGTCAAGCTGGATTCCGGCCGTGGGGCTTGGGGCAGAGCAGTGCATTTGGCAGTGCTGTATTCCTAGTTCTGATTATGGCCTAAAGGATTCATCTCAAGCACTGAGTAGTGTCTCAGTATATTAGCTCTAGTTTCTTATGCTAATTTAATTATTTACTCCTAAGCAGATATTGTTTGAAATTCCATAGATACAATTCATTACCAGCCACAAACAGATTACCATTGCGCATTAGCACATTATGAGCTATTTATTATTTAACAAAAATGCAGAACTATAAAGTAGCCTATTACAATATTTGTTCACATCTTTGTTTAGATATTTGATTAATGAAGAAGTCTCATAGACTAATAAAAATGAAAGAGCTACTTGCTCATCCAGAGGTGCTTCTAGCACTCAATAACACTAACAGGAGTGCTCTGTAGACCCTGGGAGCAGGGTGAAGCCATGTCCCTGACACGAGCAGAGCACAGCTGTGCTTCTGTTGCTTCTCCCCAGAAATGCAGCCTGTGCTTGAATTTTGTTTTGAGATTGTCCAACAGANATAGAAGATGTGCAAAGCTATTCAGCCCATTTTTCTGTTATAACTGCTCTGCATCACAGAAATGACCACTTCTGTATTTTTGGCTGATCCTTTTACTACAAATCTTTTGTCTGCTTCGGTCCAAAAATAATCCTGCAAAAAATTCCTAATAACATAATTTTTTGACACTTTCTAAACAAAGCTCTCATTTTGTTCATTCATTAGGGTTTTTTTCTCAAAATGTATTTTAACATTTATTACTCTTTATTTATTTTCTGTTTGCTGATATTTCTTCTTCCCAAATCACTGGCTGGAGCCAATAACTGAATGAGTAAGAAGATTGAAATCCTGGATCGTTTGGAACAAGAACTTGCCTTGATGTTGTAGGAGGAACTGTGGCAACAAGCTGCAGATGCTGAGTTAGGAGGGTGTTTTTGGTAAGCAGCTGGGTGGTGGGAGTGGTTTGTCTCTGCATATGAAGCAAAGAGAGGGCTGGGAAAGGCAGGGAGTGGGAGGGCTGTGGTTGGTGCTGACTGTTGGTATGTGCTATTACTTTGGATTGGGTAATTTACCATTATATGAGGGTTTTTTGATTGTTTCATTAAAAATCCTATCCTTGTTCGGTTTTCATATTGTAATGAGTGTGCTTTGGGGATGCATTTAGGAGACTATGATAAAGTAATTTCAAAATTCTAAAATGATTCTCAGTGGAAACGCTGGGGATTGAATGGAGCCTAGAGACTGAGTGATCCTTAAAGTTGAAAAAAGCATCAAATCTTAATTGAACTTTGTTATCCAGGGAGCTTTGGTAGAACAGATTTTAGGAGGAAATCTTGCTGAAGAGAATAGGGATGGTGAAGTTTCATTTGCTACTTCAAGAGAAGATGGTGACAAAGTTTTTGGTGCTGTACCTTGTACAAGCGCTCCTGCTCATCTCCAGAAGGTCTTTACCTGGTGATGAGCCTGAGGATGACTGTAGGCCTGAAACCAAAATGTAGGATTTGGGACCTGTAGGAAAGAAAGATGCAATATCTGTAATTAGTGTAATTATTTAAACTAAGAAGAAAGAAATAAATTTTATGTCAAGAGACAGGGAATTTCTACCAAAGCATTCATATTTTGCAAGCTCTTTGGATTTATGTCATTTTGTAATCTATTTGGCTACCACAAAGGATGAGTGAAGCATGGGATATATAGCCTGCATTTCCTGATAAAAGTCATTCCAAACAGGGGAAGGGCTTTCATCCATCCAAGAGAAGGGATGTGATTTTAAAAACAAACAAAAATATAACTGTCAGAACTCCCAAGTGTTGGCTTTGATTTGTACGTTGTAGTTCCAAATAAAAGACAAAGATGGGTCTTTTTTTTTAATATGACTGCCTTGTCTTTTCATAAAGCAAATCGATTTGTAGAAGAGCAATATTTGTACCAAGAACACACACTAAATAACCTGAGAACAGGACTGTATTTTGTGCTTTGAATACGGAAATTATTTGGATTCCCTGACTGTGTTTTTAGCTCCACTACTGAAAGGGCAAAATATGCAGTTAGTCACCTCTTTGCTAATTTCTTCTTAATCTATGATTAGACAATACTGTTTGTAAATTTATGCTGTTGCAAACACCAAATATTTTTGGATGCTACTTGTTAGATTCATGAGGTTTACTTGGCTAAATCAAAGATGGTAGAACAGTATGTGGCTCTGATGGACTGCAGCTGGCTGAGCCTCCCCTAGAGCATCATCTACCCTGAGAATATGCCTTTTAAAGAAAAATAGTTGTCTTTTTTCTTCAAGAATTACAGACTGTATAAAAGCAGTTCTGCAAAATTCATATTCTGCTGTGGGGGGACAAGTCATATGAATGGATGCTTCAAAAGAAGCACAGATTAAAAGATTCAGGATACCATTTCTGTAAACTATAATTTAGAAAGCTGCAAGCTGTGTTCTGTAATCAGTGAAATTATAAGCATGCAATTACTGTTTTCTTTATTAAAGCTTATATTTCAATATACTGTTGCAAATCATCTTGTCTCCAAATAATATCAACAACTCCTCCAACTCATCAGGGCAGCATTCAAATTCATTTCTGCCAAGGTCCTCTGGCAGGTTTGTCTAGGTAGACGTGGGCATCCGCAGAAAAAGTGGGAGAGTGCAGAAATTGTATTACAGTGTCCAGTGGCTATAAATTCGACCCATCATGGCAGGATGTGCAGATACAATTATTCTTCAATTAGGCTGCGGTCATGCATCTTTCCCTGGGTCTGTCTGAAGTGGTTGATTATATTTGTTTTCATAGCACAGACTGGGAAAGGGCCTGAATATGCCGTAATCAGCGCCAGTTTCTTTAGCTCCGAATGCCTTCAGTGGGGTGCTCCAACAGCTACGTGGGGAGGAAAGTTGCTGCACTTGGCTGATCATCACTGCTCTCTGCTGCCTCTTCAGAACTGCCTGCAAATCTTGGTGCTTGTGCTCCATAACGAGCACAAGCACAAGAACTGCAGGCAGTTCTCCATAACGAGTTTCCACAAAAGTGATTTAGCAGATGCAGGGACTTTAATCTGTTTGATAAATTGGTTGACCTAACCTGAAGTAAATTAGAAAGTTGTTCTGCTTGCAAATTGAAAGCAAGTTTGAAATAACACTTCTATTCACAACCTGAGGGATTGTATTCCTAAGGAAGATTTTTGTCCTCCAAGAAGTTATGTAGATCGAGCCTTAATACACCACACAAAATCTTCCTCAGACTTCCCAGAGAAGATGGCACTGAATAGTACCTTTGGGGGAATTCAGAGCAGATCAGCGGGTTTGTAATCATTGTCACAAGCAATTCTTTACTATCAGTCAAGAGATAAGGTCTAAGGCACTTCTGGAAATTAGTTATAAGATGTCCTGAGCTGAACAACTAATAAATGAGACTCTTTAGGTTAATGAATGCTTTTAAATGCCTGGTGGTTTGTATCCTCCGGAAAGACTGCAAGCCCTGCCAAAGGCTGAGGCTTCTCCAGGATGCCTGGCATACACAGCACATGCAGTATTTCCTAAGAATTATGCACACCAGCAACTTGGACTAATGCTGCTTTTACCAAATGCCTATGTGGTTCGATTTTGTTAGCTGAAGTCTTTTAAAAATGCTATTGAAATCCTGATCTACAGGAGTCAGTGCTTTCAATTTCTTCCGCATACATTAGTCACTAGACTGTTGCTGCAAATTTCCAAAGGACGACTCTCATTCATATGCAAACTAAGTTAGGGGTTGAGGCATGAGAACATACCACTTCTTTTTGCATTGAGCTTCCAGGCCTGAGAAATCCTAATGTGCACAAGAATATCTCGGAAGTGCTCCGAACTGCACCCGCTGGGAGAATCGGTACTCGGAGATGCATCAGCAATAAACTCTTCTGCCATCACCATTTGCTGTAGAAGACTCATTTTAACAGAAGGGTGGCGGAGTTCCAAGTGTAGTTAAAATCTAAAATAAAGTCACATATATATATAATGGTACGGGATTAAGGAAACCTAGAAAAGGTTCCAATAGGTTTAGCAATTTTATTGTCATTCTGCCCTTCAACCCCAAATTATCATTTTCTCTTTAGATAAATGTGCCGCTGTTGTGATGCAAATGAATATAGGTGTTTGCAGCCCTAGATAACATTTATCAGTTGGTGTACAGTGGGGAGCTTCTGGCTTTGAATGGCAGCAATAACAATACTTGGTATTGCATCAAACTATTCACTGAAGGACTGTGATGATATAAATTCAGACTTTGAAATAAAGGGAAGAAGGAAATGCTGATGTGAGTTAAAAATGGATAGTTTTGCGGCCCTGCCAAGGTTTGCATTGCTGAATAGGAATGACTTGTTTTAGCATAATATTCATTTGAAAATATATGTTTAGGCAAGTTTTGAAATTTTGGATGTATTGAGCAAGTGCTAGGCTCCGTTAAATTGTTCTCAGTTTTGTAAGGATATATTTATTTCTTTGGAAACGATGTTTATCGTTAGATGTTGCATTGTCATGTTCTGCTTCACACCTGCTGTTACACTTAACTTGCAGTTTGTGGGTTGGTGGTTGTGATTCTAAATAGGTGGGAAGATGATCAAAACAAGGCTCCCATGATCCTTTAATTCAAACTGTTTGCTTTTACTGTGACAGCACCTGATCCCAATAGTCCTGTATCCTAGAATTTAGGTTTATTTTTCAAGAATGCCACATGGCTTTCTAAGGCTGTCTAAGCTCTTGTTGATGTTTCATTTCATAACATATTTCTCCAGTTCTGATTATCTCCTTTGAAATAAGTTACCATTGTTTGTCATCTTTCATGAAAATTTTCTGATGGTAATATTTATAAATGTACAATCTGGACTCGTTAAGTTATATTTTTGATGAGTGTCAGAGGCATTTAAAAATATTAGTATGTCACTCAGGGTGGTTGCTTTGTGGTCAAGGCGAACATCTGTGCTTTCATTGTGTGCCTGCAAAATCCTGTTTGCTCTTGAGTCTTGAGGACATTCACAAGAGCGACCAGAAGTTTTGAATTCTAATGGGATTGTGGCCTTAATTTAATGTCCTTCTCAAGCTCTGTCCTTATAAATGGTTCTCAGACTTTTTTCTTTTTGTTCCTTGGTTTGGTTTTTCTGTTTCATTTCCTTTGCTCCTCTGCGTGTAATATAATCTTTGCCTGCTTTTTTCAGAATGGAAATCATTCAAGCTTGTTCCATTGTGACCATTTTTAGGTAGGGAGGCAAAAGGATGACTTTTTCTAAACAGGATTAGAAAATGTGCTCAGGTTTGGTGATATTGAATTGTTATCATAATATGTCTTTTTAAACTTAGTTAAAACCCTTTGAGGAATGGAGAAAACACTCTCCCATTACAAATTTAGTCCTGAGATACTTTAGTTACACTATATAATTTCTTTATAAGAAAAGTTTTATTTTAATCCAGCAGAAAACAAAACAATGAGTGCTTGAGAGCTGGAACTAGCCAGGTTCAGGTTGGATGTTAAGTATGAAATATATATGGGAGAGGGAGCTATTAACTAATGGAACCTACAACTGAAGCTCTGGGGTGTGGTGCATTCTCCACTGGTGTTTGCAAAGTTAAGATTGAAAACAATGCTTTAATCACATACAAGTTATTTGGCCCAGTGCAGGAATAACTGGGTGAACTATAATGGTCTGTGAAACACACAAGGTCAATATGATCTTATGGATCTTTCTGGCTTTAAATCCTGGAAATGAGAGTTGTAAAAATTTATTACTTCAAGTTCCTCTGTTTCAAAATAAGGTAACTTTTTATTCTATGTTTGGTTCAATGTTGAAATGGCTTTGGCTTTTTTTACCCCTCCCCTGCAGGGCCAGCACTGCTCTCAGATTCATATATCTGTAAGATGTGTATTGAACACAGAAGTAGCCCCAGGCCAGTAGCTTTTGTAATTTCTTCTGGGCCCTGGTGGTCCATACAGGAGGCAACTGAGACCTTAATAGACTTAACAGGCTTGACCCAAGCATGAAATGTAACTTCTGGCACCAAAGGCTTTATTTAGCATTGGATCTTATAGTTAGAAACCTATACAAGCTACCATAAAATACCTGCTGGGATTTTTTTCTATGATTATATCAGGTATTGGTTTGAACCAGTAATCTGGAGAGGAAATTCTTCCTCCATCCTTACCAAATTCTTGAGCTAAGTGACCCCTAGTAAAATGGTCTTGAGCCACTTTAAGGTTTTATGTATTTTTTACTGCTCCTAATTTTCTCACTTTGAATGGAATAGACACTGACAAAATAATTGGTAGTAATTGTTGTACTGGTGTCAGTTTTAATAAACCAGTCAAGCAGAAAATATTTTACAGATCCAGCCATTTCCTATGTGTCACCAGATAAAACTTTCACATCCTTCAGCACCTGGATCTTAGAGCTAGTCCTTTTATTTTTCTTTCATGCTGTATTTTTTTTCTTGTTAATAATAGAGCTGTCATTTCTAATAAAATATGAAACAGCTATCCAGGGAAATAACCCTGGTGATAGATAGAGCAGGCTGAAACACTAGACTGAGTGAACACAAATGCTCAATAGCTTGGAATATAATTCTGTCATTAAATGGAACCTGTAGAGGCAGTAGGGCTGAATGTACCGGGGTGAAAATGCTTTGCACTTGGGAGGCTCGTTCAGCTCCTGTTGGAACTGTTCTGGTCACTGGCATCAAAACAGGCTGCTGAGGTTTGAAGGAAGAAGTGCTGTCAAAAATCAGACACTGTTCGACTGAGCAAAGGGAGAGCCCATAGAAACGTGCACCAACAAGGGAGTTCTTCTGTCAGCCTCTCGACCAAAAGAGTCACTCTACTTGTCACCCACCTTTCTGAAGAAAAGGATGCCAAGTCCAATCAGAAGATCTGCACACAAAGGGATCTCAGGGAGGTCTATAGATCTTGAGTTTTCTTTGCTGTTAGTTACTGGGATGCAAGGCAGGGGGAACATTGCGTTAGAGAGACCCCCATGTCCCTCCTCTGCTTGAAATGGATGTGACCTGTGTAGGAAAAATTTCTTTTCCATGTGGATCTGAGAACTCTGTGTTCTCTCTAGTTCAGCTCTCTGTTGTAAGGTGTGTCCAGTAACTCAAATTCCTTCTGTCAGCCACATGGTGAAATGTTTCTCCTCTGTGTGTTTGTTTCCTCCTTTCCAAAAATGGAAATGAATAAATTTCTTTTTTATCTTTGCAAAACACGGTGGTGGCTCTGGACAGACAGTGCACTAGGAGACTTGAGCATCACTGTTATTGTAAACAATGTTGTTTCTTTGTCCCCAAATATTGAAGACAAGTATATTTGGGGTGGTTTCTGAGTGGAAAAGGAAAGTAAAACTGCCTATTTAAATGATAATTATGCTCTTCTCATCCTCCAAATAACAGCTGAAATGTCTGTGTTTTTCTCATCGAGCAGTCTGGTTGGCTAATGGACGATGTCTATTTGCAGTTAAAGCTATTGCAATGTTGACAATTAAGCATATACGTGGAACAGGGTAATCAGTAGAACGCAGTTTTATCACCAATGTTAATTATCTAATATTTTCCAGCTTACAATTATGTGAAAATTCCTTAGGCATAAATGAAAATGAACCCATCAGTTACAATTTTTCTCAAGATAATGGCTGACGGAACATTTGCTGCCCCACAAAAAATGGAAGCGAGAGCAAAATTAACAAGTCGGTTGTTCAGCTCTATAATATATAAATGTACTCATATGTTACATGATGTGCATTCTTACCCTCATGGGAGGAAATTTCCAAGTTGGTGACTGGAATTACTCATAGAAATTTTTCTTTCAAGAGGTCTCTTTGTGTATCTATTTCTAAAATTCCTAAAGAAAGTGCTTTTAAAAGGAGCAGAACAAACCCCGATCTTGAATGTAGATTATGAATGAGAACAGAATTGATCTAAAAGCTATTGTTTACTACAATAATTATCAGAGATTCACTACACCGGTGCCTAGGAGAGTGTGTGCTGCTTTATGCAGAAACAAGGCAAGTGCTCTCTGGCACGTCTCCTTTATATTCCTGAGTAACTTGCCCTTTTCATTTTATTTCTCAGCAGCTGAAGACTAATCTCAGTTACAGTCATTCCAATCAGACACTCTCAAATGACCTTTAAATGCTTAGGAGAGCCACTGAAGATTATATGTTAACCTCCATCCTCCCAACTTGAATAAGCATCCTAAGTTAACAGGGAGTGAGAGAAACCATGAATAAGCAACATTTTTCAGGAAAATGTATCTTGGCAGTTTTATAAGCCCTGCTATCAATTTTTGTTTGGAAGTTTATCTTCAAATGACAATGGAAGAACCTAAATTACTCTCTTTAAAAAAAAAAAAAAAAAAAAAAACCCAACCAAAAAAGCTTCGATTAGCAATGACTTTTTTAAAGCATTTGAGAAACTGATGGACAAAAAGTTGACCTCCAAAGGGAGGTGTAGGGCTATGTACACTACATTGCAGGATATAAATATTTGGATTTTAATTTGTCCCTATCTAAACTTCCCTAAATATTTAGGTTTCTTGAGCAAACTGCAAGAAATGGGCTGTCTCTCAAGAGAAGTCCCAGGCAGTGAGCTCTTTCTGCTCCTAAAACTGACTTTGGGTACCACAGGTACAGGTCTTGCCTTTACTGTGTGATGATGCAAGTTGAAATATAAATATCTGAAATATGTTCCTTCAGTTTCAGAAGAGGGGGTTAAGATTGCACAAAGCTTATGGCAGAAGGAAAGTAGGGCTGCATTCTCTCTCTGTTAATCCACAGGTCAGGCTTAGCTCCATTTATGACTGGTGTAGAAATTCCAGGACTTTTCTGTGTACAGAAGAGACAGATATTACCTCTGATATCAGCAACAAAGCAGGTTAAAGCCACTACCAGCTGTGGGCTGGCAATGCCGGCTGTTGGTGTAAGTCATTATAGCTCTCTGTGCCTGGGATCAAAGCAAGGAATTCTGGTGGCTCTGCTCACCAGGAGGCACCGAATGCTTCTGAACCATCTCAGCTGACAGTGCTGAACAGGCAGTGATTCTCCAGTAGGTATCAGGTATTGTTTTGCTTTACTGGCAACTGCAAATCTGGTTTTTGTGAGTAAACTCTGAACAAGAGTTGGACAGAAGCAAAATACCCATTCAGAGATGGTTTGGTTTCTTACGCTCTCCAGTCTCACAGAATGCACATTGGCAATCCTGGTCTCTGGAAGATAGTGTATTATCTTCACTAGAGGAACACCAGCACATGCCAGAGCTCGCCAAATAAACCTCACTGCCCTAATATGGAAATGAAGCTGATCCTTAACAGGGTTTGAAGATCCTAATTTTGATGGATATGCTGTCAGTGTGTTACAGAACAGCATGGCCTTGGCAGAGCTCTGGTGCTAACTAAGGCTGCTGACACATGAAATGGAGATTTGATGAAGGCATTCCTTGCAGTATCTCAGTGTAAAACTTGATTGTTTTAATTCCTTTAATCAGATTTTTAATCAAGTTATCATGTGGCTGCACTGTGACTGTAATTGCATATATGGATTTATATGCAACCCATTATAAGCCTTGCAACAAAACCAACAATTTTAAATCTTTCTTTTCATAAAGGAATACTCTTCCAGCTCTTTGCTATTACACAATTGGATGTAATTGCTTGTCAGTAGGTGACTGCTTAGGAGATGTTTTGCCCTGATTCTAAGGAAAGAAAATGGAAAAAATTACAACTTGCATTAAGCATAGAAAATGAGCAAGCCAGGCAGAACTCTAACTTAAAAATGTTACCAGCTTCCAAGTAAGTATGCTGATGGCTACATAGGGCATGTTGAAGATTTAATTACATTGTGTAATAAAATCAAAATATATTGTGTTTATATTTTGTTTATCCTCACAACAAACAAGAATTCTTCACGGAAGTTCTAGATCTTAATAAGCAGGTGTTTCTGTGATGTATCATCATTATACCAGTGTGTTTCACAAGATCATGTTCCATTCTCTCTCCTGTTGAATAAACTTGTACTTTTATATATATGCTAAATAGATTTATTAGATACTTTTCAGTGTCTCCCAAAACAAAATAATTGCCTTCCAAGAAGGGGATGTTTTGGCCTTTCCTTCATCACATTCCACATAATAAAAAATAAATTTGGTGTAGTCTTTCTAATTTTTTTCCCATTTTTCTATTTAAAAGCCAAAACAACTCCCAATCTTATTTCTGCTGTAAAGAAGTATTAACAGTTCAGCAGAAACAGAAAGCACTTTGAGTAAGTTCTCATTTTTAACTTTCATGTAAATTGACTCATCTTCTGGACATGAAGCAGCCTTAATAGGTAATGTAGTTGATGTTCCTGTAAGCACAGGCTTATCCCCATGGAACATTTTCTTGTGTTTTATGCATCCTACCTTTAAATAACTCAAACAGTGGACACATTTCCCTTGGAGACTAATTTACAGGCCTCAATATTTAGTAAACAATTCAGTAGTGGCTTATTAACTATTCCGAGTGTTGCACTGTGGTGGCAAATGGGGCTGGTGGGGCTGGTCAGTCTGATGCTGTATCACAGCGCTGCTCCCGTGTGTCCCCGAGCCGAGCGGGCTGTGACACCCCAGCTTTCCCCGGGGTGAGAGCGTGGCCCAGCCCCGCACTGTGCTGGGGGACGGGGCTCAGGTACCACAGCTCTGTCCCGCCACGGTGCCTCCTCTGTGGCATCAGTGCCTTCTGCAGGGGTGCCTCTGCTTGCCCCACAGCTCTGTGTGCAGTAAAGTAATGCTTGGGTACCTCTGTGCGATTCTGTGCAGCCTTTTGTGTTTCAGCCACTCTTTTGCATTGGTTTCCCCCCAGTACATTGAATTATCTTTATCCAGTCTCTCTCGGGTTTTTTCTGAAATATTGCTAGGTAACGTGCCCATGACTACTAAGTCAAAAATCTTCAAACTTTTAAATAATTCAAAGATAGATTTTCAGCTAATTTATTGCCTATTTGCTTTGGAACCTACTTGACTAACACCGCAGATAATAGGAATAAAAAGGATTCAAGGAATCTTTTAAAACCAAAAATAAAAAGAGCCATAAATGTCACTACATTTGAGCAGAAGCAGGTACCTTATAGCACCATTTCTAGTGCCATATTATATAAATTGACTTAATACTGAAAGAAACTTATTAAGCTTTGAGAGGCTCTGCTTTCCATCAATGTCAATTATAGGATATGGTGGTCAAATGAAGGTAAATAAATACAATTGTTATTAATAGGTTAATATGATTTTATGAAGAAAAATAATAAACCATCAGTGCTATAAAACGGCCCACGCTTTTTAACAGAAATATCAAAGCTGAAAGGAATTTAATGCATATTGATTTGTTTGTAGACAGGTTGTTGTTTCTTCTGCACAGGGATCTGTCCCTTGAAGTGCAAAATTTTTCAATACATCAGAATGAAAAGGCAGTGAACAAAAGTAGTTTGGGCTGTCTTTGAAAACCAGTTCCTTAATCCCTTTTTTGAGTTTTCAGCTCATGTTTTAGTCAGCAAAACAAACACACTGCTCAATGTTGTAGGCAATGATAACACCAGGGTAAACACAGGAAATGCTTTTATTAGTGTGATCTAAGCATTTAATTGCCTTCCTTGTAGTTTAATCTTATCTTTACACATTGAAGCAGTGCATATTGTACATTTCTGATCCTCAAAGGACAGCTATTCATATGGCATTGTAGAATAAGACATTATCACCAGGAACCTGACAGGCCTGTAATGCTGTGTGTCAGCTGAGGGGCTGGGAAGTTTGTTATAATTATGAAGGAGATGTACAAAAGATCATGGTTTGCAAAAGGCAATGCTGAATATCATTTTATAATTAAAGAGAAGGGGTAAAGTCAAGATGTGCCATGAGTGCTGGGTTCTAGTGTGATAGGAAGTGTCGGAATTCACTAAGCCCCAAACCAGAGAGTTCGGTCTCCAAATGATACATTTACAATTAGGTTAAAATTAAAGAAACAAAGCTGGAAATTATGAGTGATAAAAGGACTATAAGCTTAATCTACGATTTAGGAGGCATGTTTATGATAAGCCAATTATCAAAAGCCATGGTTCTCATGTTCAATTTAAATTTTTCAGATTACAGCCACGTCTCTGTACTTGCATATGTAGAAGAACATACATCAAACTGAGAAGCTTCTTTGGTTTTTTTAACCAGCCATTTTATTTTCCTCTCTTAAGGCAAGCAATATAACACCAGGATCCCCTTCTCTGCTCTAGACCTAGGTTATGTTTTGCTTGCTTAAATGTGGCTGCATTTCAGATCCTGTTTTGCTTGTGTTTAATATGTTAATCTTTTTCTCTCTGTAGAGGCACTATATCTCATCTCCTAATATATTTTAGAAGTGTGCTTGCATTTTTTTTTTTTTTTGTGGTATCACCATACTAGAGCCTGAATTTCAAACGTCTCACTGCCTGGAGTGAGAGTCTGCCATAGTTACAGAATCCATTCCCTTAACACAGGATCTGTTAGGACTTCCTGTCACTCATATGGTCTATTTCCATAAATATGGCCAGCATTTTTATCCCATTTTTCCTTTATTTATTTTTACTACTCCCATTTCTTCTTTTAAAATGTGCTATAAAGCACTGGATGTTGCACAGAACTCAGGAAAAAAAGGCACAGAAATGTGTAGGCTTAAATGTTCACTCTGCTGTCAGGCTGTGCAGCTTCCCTTGGGAGGTGCTGCAATTTAGGCTGCTAAAGCCAAGGAGTGAGGCTGCAGTGCAGCACCCCTGCATGAACCCTCGCAAGACGTCCTGTCTCAATATGTATGGTGCTTGCTAATACTTTAGGTAACGTAAATGCAGTTACATGCATGTGTCCTGAATTCTTTGCCAATATGCAAAAAAATAGTTAAATAACTAAATGAAATTTCTCTCCCCTCTTCAAACTTTGAAATCAAATATAAGTGTTCGTTTTAAATATTGTGAACATATTTGTTTCAAACACAATGTCTTTGCCAATCCTCCAAGCATCATTTTTCAGTCTGTCTTAGAAATACTATTCTAGGCAGCTAAAAAACATCTAAGAGAATTTGAATTATGTATGTCTTGGCCTCTTCATCCATAATTTTCATGCAAAGGCAAATTGCATAGCACATTTGTTTAAACTTAAATCTGCTACAGGCCAATATCCTAAATTTAGACCACTGCCAAAGTCTGTTTTAACTGCGTGTAACTAATTCATTTGACGTAACAATAAACTTGTATTGTCTCAGAACAGGAGCATGTCAGGAAAATTTCTGCAAAGCTTCTGATGTGTGACACTAAAGTTCAGTGGGACTCTTGTTTTATCCTTTCACTATTTTTAACAAATAATTGAGAATTGGGATCTCCTTTTCCATCTTGAATTTTCCAGGGTTTAGTGCCTTTAAAAGTAAATATAATCAAGTACAGGGATATCTTAAATATCACTCTGTTTCCTCATAGCTGTTGAAGCTGACGATCAGTTTGTTTGTGTCATTTGTAACACCAACAATTCATCAATGTTGTTTGGACTATTGCCTAAATTGTGTTCTGCATGATTATTTTTTCCATCAGATATGCAGTTGGGCTCTCATCAACTTTTATGAAAGCAAATGATATAAAAGAACATGACTTTAGAACGGTTAGGCATGTTCCCCTTGAACTTTCTCAAGGCTGGAGCCTGCCCCACTTTTCCCTTTTTCAGATTTATGTGAGCATGGCACCCGTTGCTTTTAGTGGAATCACTTCTGATTTACAGTGGTTGAAACCAGGCTTTAGGGTAGAATAATTGACTTGGTAACAATGTAAAACAATAAGCATCTGCTCTGATCCCTTCTGTGCAGATTTATATATGATAAGAGTGAGCACTTGGGAAAGGTGAAGACAATATTAATATTATTGTGTGTGTTTTTCTGTATGCCTTCTGCTTGGTTTTGAACTTGAGGGGTCTACTGGGAAATTTAAGAACTCTTATCATTTACTCCAATAATAAATTCGTCAAGACACAGCTCTTGTAATGCTTCGTTCTTGGTTTTGATTCAATTATTTTGACACTACTGAAATGAACCCAGAAATGTCTCTCCACTGGGGAATAAAAAGGCAAAAAACCCAACATAATAAAGAAACCACGAAGAAGGCTGTGTGAAGAGCCAAGTGATTCAAGAAACAGACAGGTAGAATGTTTCTCATTTCCTGCTGGCCCATCTCAATATACTTCAACAAGTGAACCGTATTTTACCATCAGCGTCTTTCATACATCTACAGCAGTTTTGCTCTGATCAGTGATCCTTTGCCTTTTACTGAGCTGAGAATAAAGGATTTTGAAAACAGGTTGGGGGAAAGGAAAGCTGTGGATTTCTTCAGGGAAAAATCATCTTAAAAACCCCTCTAGCTTAGAGGATTAGTGGATATGCCTGTCTGCTTTTACCTGCTTTTCATGCTATTCAATGGAATGTAAAGAAATTATATTAGAATGGAATAGGGATGACAAAAGAGTTAAGGGGAGGTGAGGATGTTTGGTCCCTTCTGAATGTGGGAGTGAAAAGCTTTGTATAACCTTTCACATGATTAATAGAATTAAGTTGTATTAATGCTATTGTTAAGTATCAGTTCCTTGTAGTCTGTCTCTATTTTGCATCACAGCCTTAGTTCAAATCCTAAATACGTTAATTTAACAGACAGATGACACCCAGGGGAATTAGTTTGCATAACAAAATAATTATCAGTACTTGTTCCATTTCAGCAGAGATCGCTGAAGCTTTTCTAATGATCTGAACAACTGACTCCATATTTAGATATTTAGATTGTGTTCTGATTCTATTGTGCATGGTCCATTGCAGCTTGGCTTCTTGGAGGAAGGAAAGTCTGCTCTAGCTCATCTGCATTTCCTATCTTTAGCTTGTGGCATGATAATGAAAGGCTGGTACTCAGTTACGATATGGCACTGTAGTTATGTCATGGGCTTTTCTTAGTGGCAGAATTGCTTGCAGCAGGCTTATTTTGGATTATTTGCCCTGTGTTTTCAGTTGTCTTATGTTGACTTTATTAGTTAGTTGTGACAACAGGCCTGGCTGCTTTGGGCACGGCTACTGCACTGCCAGCTTTCCTGGGCACGTTGTTTTTCTTGACCAGAAACTGCTGCCATGGGATTGTTGTCTGTCAGACAGTATTTGGCCAGGATTTCTCGCAGCGTGGTCCATGTCTCTGTGGCCGTAGTTTAGGTGAAGTCTGGAAGTCTTGGAGTCATC
This sequence comes from Pomatostomus ruficeps, assembly GCA_013400735.1. Taxonomy (NCBI): domain Eukaryota; kingdom Metazoa; phylum Chordata; class Aves; order Passeriformes; family Timaliidae; genus Pomatostomus; species Pomatostomus ruficeps. Next base: position 830,454 of record VYZT01054259.1, read on the forward strand.
TGGTTTGTGCTCAGGTGCCTTCTGCTGCCCGTGGAGCACAGCTGGTGTCCTGGGAGCAGCCCTGCGGAGCCGCTGCCAGCGCGCTGTGGGTGCAGCAGAGCTGCTGCGCTGGGCTGGGGGCTCCTGCCGGCCTCACCCGGGCTGGGTGTGCAGGGCAGCCCTCACTGAAATACACCCCACAGTGCACGAGCACCAACTCCCCTAGGGCATCCTGAGTTGTGTGATGAACAAGAATTTTAGGTTCTCATGTGTTTGGGAGTGCACATCTCACTTACTATAAAAGCCAATGATTTCTTGGACCCTGTGAATTGTGAATCTGTATGGGAGAAAAGAAAACTCTTCTCAGGTTTGCTGCTATACTTAAATTAGGGTATCTAATATAATTATTTTATGCCTGAAGATAAATGATTTTTTTTAAAAAGCAGCATAATTTTAATTTTTCAAATTATTTAAGAATATATTTGCAAAAACTTTAGGCTTCCTACCAGGCTGACTGCACTTTTACAGGTAAGTTGGCCAGGGAAAGGAATATGTTTGAAAAACAGCTGTAATTGAAAAGACAGTACTGTCAGGAGTCTGTAGCATGGTGAAAATAACAAAATTAGGAAAAAAATCTATGTCCATGGAGAAAAATGCTTCCAATCACAAACCTATTATGTATAACTCAGTATAGCTTGGCACTGCTGTCAAGCTGTTTTGTGGTGTTTTGTTTGGTTGCTTTTTTTTTTTTTTAACAGTGTTCAAGCTCTGAGCTCTCAAATAGATAAAATTCTTTCTCTCTTCTGCTCATGTCACCTTTGTATCAGGTTAAGGTCACTTCAAAGACAGCCCCAAGGACCTTGCATTGTGGCTCTGTGCTCACAGAGCTGACCTATTGATGAACGGGGGAGTTTGGTCCTTAGATGTGCCAGTCTGTGGTTCTACAAATATTTATTCAGAAGTGAAAATCAAAACAATACATGAAAACTGAGCTTTCATTTCTTTTGGGACTTGCTTCCTGTCTTATTTTGGAAAACTCCATTTAAAGCTTTTCTTCCCTGGGATATACTGATGATGCAGTGGATAAGTCAGGTCTGAGTGTAAATCTAACAACTGGAAAAACGTATTCTGGCTGACAGCTGAGAGTTGTAGGAGTGATAGTGAGATATGGTTGGTGTCACAGCAAACTACAGATGATCTGCAGCAAAGGTAAATGAGCACGTGGAGGGAGCTGCAGTTTCACCACGTGTCTGCGGTGAGAGGTGCCCTTCCCTGTTCAGCCCTGGGTGGGGTAGGGGGACAACAGGAATCACTTTGGATAGGAGTGATCTGCTTTCAGTTGGGACAAGACCTTTGCATTTCCTACTCAACAAGGGGTAGGTCCCCACGCCCTGCAGCTGGGACCCTGAACCCTGCTAGGCTGTTCTGTGGTACAGCATCCATGACTGAGTGGGTGTACTTACATATTTTAGACTTGCCCAGTTTCTGGCAAAGCAGCTTAATTCCATATAACTTTCTGTTTGTTGCTATTACTAATTTAACAATGGTTCTTATTATTTTTCAAATTAAATACAAATAAAGATGTTTAACTTGTTGAAGCTGGTTTGTTTGACATCTATCAAGGTGGTTCTATCAAATCCCTGTAATTTCATAGATAATGTCTGACTCACAGATGTGCAAATCTAGCAAAACTGGAGACTTTTTTTATATTCTGCTTTGCACTCTCAATCACCTTCTTCCTCCCTGTTACACTTGAAAAAAATAAGGATGTACAGAATCAGAAAGATAAAATGTATTCTCTAACAGATGCACAAGTATTTTATGCAGGGTAGTTGTGTGTGTGTGCATGTGTGGTACAACTTCTTTGTCACTGAAGTAATTGCAGACAGCACTGAAGTCTATAAATTATTCCAAAGCCAAATCCTGTTGTAAACAAGCTCATAAGAAGTCTGGAGCTTCTTAGATTATTTCTGTCCTTAGATGTTTAGCATAATGACTTGTTTCCAATGAACCATTACTTGTGCCTCTGGAGTTCCCATAGAGGAAATTAAGCATTAAATTTTAAGTGTTATTTTTTTTTTTTCCACCTGCCATCCTAATTGCAATTTTCAAAGTTTGCTTCCAGTGACAATGGAAATGTAGATTAAAATAGAAAAATAGTTAAAATTAGTAAAACTAAGGGTCATAACATTAATCAGGAGTGGTTGGAACTGAAGCAGTTAGAGCTGAAGCCCAGTGCCTGTCAGGGCAGGGCTGTAGTTTGAGCCTGTTGCTTTAATGTGCATTATGTTTTCCCTGATATCGGTCAATTAGGATTTGGCTTATCTTTTTCACTTAACTGGTTATTCTTCAGATAACACAATTCTGTATAAATTATTTCAGTTTCTTATAACCCTTTTGAGCTCTAACTGCTGTATCAATAAGATGTTTGACTCCCTGAGCCCTGTGTACTGTTGCAGATCTAGAAGTGGTAATGGTTGAGTTTGTCAGTTCTCATGATCTGTTACAAAGAGAATCCCTGTTTCTTGGTTCCTTGAAATGAAGGATAAACCTGTTCTTGCTTCACAGTGGTGTGGTGGAATTTTGTGCAGGGTATTTTAAGCAAGACACTGAGATTTATTTTGGGTACTTTGTTTTGCTTGGGTCTAGAGGATGGGCAAGATGAAGCAGAGAGAAGCAGTTCCAAGCTGTACTGTCTGCTGCTGGATTCTGTCCTGTAGGAATGTATCTTGGTGGAAGGCACACTCCTGCTTGGTCACTCCACATGCAACGGTGAACAGAATACCTGCAGTTCTCCTGTTTATCTCACATCAGAGTCAGGGGGTGCTTTGTAGATGCGGGAGATCCTCACATGGCTCTGTGAAACAGGAAATCACAGGTACATCAGTCAAACGTCAGGTGGAATCTGGGGCCCTGGGGCATCTGGTGCTGCAGCTGGGGGTTCCATTTAAAGCAGGTTGTGCTTGTTGAGTTTTGCTTTCTAGAAGTTAGGTGAGTTTTTTACCTCCTCAAGGAAGTAGTGTTTTTCATAGATTTTGATTGATCTCTTGAGAGCTGGAGGCATTGGAAGGAAGAAAAAACTGAAAAGCTTATTAAAATAATGCGAAACAAATAATCAAAATTTTCTCAGGTAAATTCTGAGGATGAATATGTTTGAGGCAACTCAGGGATGTAGAGGAAAGGAGCAGCTTTTAAAATCCAATTTTAAAGTAATCACTTTTCCCACCCTTCCAATAGATCAGCATTACTCCAGCAATCTCTGTGCTCCAGGCACTAGGATGTGTTCCAGACACCTCTCCGTTCCCATCCAAGCCTGCCCTGGTGGGTCTGAAGCCCAAGCAGTGAGCACTGCTGGAGACTGGGCCATGTGGCTCAGGGAATGGAGAACTGCTTCAGGGAAGGGACAGGGACTCACCCCGTGTGTCCAGGGCCCTGAGAGACACTTGAGACACTCAAAAACCTTCCTACAGCCCAGGGCTCCCTTGTGATGCTTTGTTTTTTCCTGTATTAGGCACGGCAGAGGTAACTGAACAACAGTAAATTCATCTGAACGTGTTATGGAATTAGTTGGCCAGTTTATAAAATGATTTTGCCTATTCTCTGTCTTGTCCCAATTTCTGGGGGATTTGGCAAACCTGCAGTTGAAGTGAACTACGTTCACACAGTAGGTGTTAATTTTAATATGCAAGTCATGTTTGAAAGTGTCAGCAGAAAAGACTGAATGATACTTGTTGCGTATAAATCTGAAGTACATAATTGCTCCAGCTGACATGTATGAATGCACTTTCATTATCGTGTCAAGAGGACACTTTGTGCTTGCAAATGAACAATGTTTGGGGTTGGCAATAAAACGGGAAGCACTTGCTTAAATAAAGTTTATTACAGCTTTTAAGAAAAATGTAATTATGAAGTGTTCATACTGAATTAGCAAACTGGTTTTGAAGTGTTAAATTTAATATGAAATGGAGTTATGGTTTAAAGGGGAAGAGTGCATGGCGCTGAGGGTTTATGAAAGTGAGCCCAATATAAATGTGAAATGATGCTGTTTGATTTGCACGGCCACACAATATTCAGTGGGCATGTGAGCTGGTTTCACAGAATAACCAGTGACTGAAAACCCTCTGTAAGTTCTTAAATCAGTTTGCTTAATTTAGTGACCACAGGTGAAAAATAGGTGTGTAACTGTAGAGATTCAACCTGAGAATCCAAGGTAAAGGGTCTTGTGTTTGGTTAAAACTAACCAGTACCACTGACCTTTACCTGCAGAAAAGATTGTCTGTTTAAGAACTAAAACCAACCCAACAATAACCGAGGAACCAACCAAAAGAAAATCACAAACCACCAAAACCATGTTTACTGAATGAGGATGAAAATCAGTGACGCTAAAAGTTTCATTCAGTATCCAAGGACTGCCTTATCCTGCAGGGGTAGTAAGGCAAGGACTGTTATGTTCTGGTGCTCATTAGAAGTTATTGGGAAACTTCTTATGTTCACCGGTACTGTTGAACCTGTGGCCTATTGTGTGGCTCTGTATAAATGACACATTGCAGAGAACTAATACTGCTTTCTATGTCTAGCATCATCCAAAAAATAATTTTTTTTTGGATCTAAGCATAGCTTTCCAGCTTGCACGAGGAAAACTCATCCAAAAATGCTGTAAATTTCAAGGCATGAGAGGTGGTACTCAAATTTATGAGCTGCTGGCTATCAGCCTCGTGCCTGGTATGTTTATTATGCAGAACACATGAGTTAGGTGTGATTCTGACCTGAGTGTTACTCTGAGTTTAGATCAAGGACTGTTGAATTATGGGCTGTAATCTCTGGAGAAGCACCGGGTGAGTGTCCTGTGCAGTCTGAAATGTCACCCCTGCCGTACAGCTGGGCAGTGCGGGGAAATGTGGGATATGCAGTGAGTAGGAGGGGGTCCGGACGGTGCGGTGTCAGATGGTGGTGAACATAGCAGGAGCGGGAGATGCCCCCACCCAGGGGCTGGAGGCAGAGTTTAGCCTGGGAAGCTGCAAAGTTTATTGATTCCTCACCCCCACAAGACAGTCTCTACCAGCAAGATTGTGATGGAGCCTCTGATATCCACGGAAAGCTGAAGCCCTGAGGGAGGGTGGTGGCAGTGGTGTTGTTCACCCTGATAATTCCTCCTTGTGTGTACTTTGCACACCCCTGTGCTACAGGGGTGACTCTGGAGTTTAGGAACTTGTTAATGTCCTTTGTGTTTATTCAGTATTTCTAGTGGTCTGTAAAGATAAACTGTTACTCTTAAGAGAATGTTTTCTGCATAAGAGTTTCCCAATTCCATGTTTTCGTTAGTTCTTTAAGAGATTTTTCAGTAGTCCACCTGTGCTGCTGTGTTTAAAAGAATAGTGATTGTCCCAGCAAAGAAGGAGATTTTGCAGAGAGGAAGTAATAATTGCGGTTCTATGAAAGCTTTGCTCTCCATCAACAGAGAAAGTCTAGATGTGCTTCCCTGAAGCTCCTGTATTTTTGTTTGCATTTAAAAATAGTGCGACTTTAGTATGTCTCCTGTTTGACTACAGATGAATTATGCTGTTTATTTTTGCTCTTTCTCTTCCCCCCCTTCCCGCTCACCCTGTTAGGAAATAAAAATAAAATAAAGCCACTTTAAACGTCTTTCCTCCTTTTGGACAGGAACTTCTCAATGAAATCTTGTCTGCTCCCCAGCTTCCCTCTAATGTTCTTTCTCTAAAGGTTTTGATAACCTCTTGGAGGGCTAGAGATGCTCATATAAGTCTGTTCTGGCAATCCTCATGCCTGCAAAGTGGCACTTGTAGCATAAGTGCTGCCATTCAGTGAAGATTCTCATAAGAGAAGATTGCTTGTGATGTCCCTGGAACTGCGTATCTTCCAATAGCTTCAAACTTGTAGGGCACGGAGGGGTTGTAGAAAGGTGAGACACTGCCTGTAGCTGCCTGGGATATGCCTCCAGATTTCAAGCTGTAAAAATAACAATGAACAATTCTGATTCCTGTCTGTTTGTCTGCTGTTTATTTCTGGAATGCCAAAGAATTGCTCTCTAGTGAGAGCTGATTGTTGCACATCAGGAAATAACTTGAAAATGACTTAAAAATTATCATGCTTTTTTTCTTTTGTACTTAATTACCTGTGCAGCTGAAGAGAGGTGCTCCTCCCATACAGTTAATTTTATTTCCCTGGCTGAATCAAGCAGTATCTGCGGAGATGGAAAATACAATAATCCTCTTAACGGAAGTGGGTGTTTATTGCTAAACATGTAATATTTTCCAAGACTGTGTGTCAGATATGTAACTTAAACTGCTTGAAGCACAGTTTTGTAGCGCTGGAGCTCTCTATCTGTCCTTAACTTGCATGGTAGATGTGCAGTACCCTGTCTCTGACATCTGAGGTGCTGTTTAAACTCTGGGTTTTAAGCATAGTGATGAGCAGTAAAGATAGAGCCACACTTAGTTCTCAGTCCTATTGGTATTTTTAGATTGGATAGCACTTCTGTAAACTGTTGGGGTTTGTGTGCGTTGCCAACTATTCCAGGTTAATTTAAATCAAAATAAGAGACAGTAGAATGGGCCTCTATTGATGTAACAGTACCAGGTGTGCTGTTGTAAGCCCAAGGAGCTAGTGAAAAACAAATCTATTGACCTTTTAATGTTCCTCCAGTCTGAAAGAAAAGCTGTCCCCTCCAAGATATTGCACTGCTGTTTACAGGGAAGATTTAAGACTAATTGGAAATATAATAGTAATGGAGAAAGAATGGCTGCAACGCTAGGTATTAGCTTAATTCTTCTTTGTGTTCTTAATTATTTCATTATTAGCCCCTACTGTGCACTTGGATGACTGAGAGGTTCATGGAAGAAGGATTAGTCGTTCTCAAAATTTAGTCAGTTTTCTGCACATAGGCTTGTATGGAAAAGGAAAATTCTCACATCCAATTCTCCATGGGCAGAAAAGGGAAAGGGGAAATGACTATTTTGCTTCAGGAGAGAAGAAACTGAAAGAACAAAATCTCTATAGATGTGTAAACAATCTGTTTAATTTCTGTTGCAAAACAAAATAGGAAAGGCTAACTAAATTATAAACATAACTAAATTATAACTGGTATGCTGTACAGATTTATTTACAAATTGATCAGGGGTTTGCAATTGATCCAGAGTGGCATGCTTTGGGGGATGGAGGTAAACAGGGATTTTCAGTATCGATTTTGGTGTATCAGAAGGTTACCGCCATGAAGCTGATGTGGCAAGCAGATGATGTTAGAGAAGTACAAGATTGAATAGGACAGGTGAGATGTAGAAAAGGATATTATTGACTTAAAACAGTCACTGCACGTTAAAACAATTACTGGTGGCTGCTGGGCAGATTTCCTTTGTTCTGTGCTGCCTGTCTAAAGCTGATCTCTCTTGTTTTTAATGTGCACTTGTCTCCTTTGACTGTTACCACTGTGCTAGCATAATGTGTGTTCTAATGTCACATTAGTGACAGTGCTGCCAAATTAGGGGGTTTTCTGTTTTAAAATACACATCTGATGTATAAAGGAAGTATGACAAATGCTCGGTCCTTTTCTGATTTGGGATTTTGGGACAAAACATGCTTTTTCTATCAAACACTGATTGATCTGAGTAAAACAACTTTTTTGAAAGTGTACGAAAAGTATTGAAGTTCTGTTTCCATGCTGATTGTTTTCTGTCAGAAATCTGCATGGTCTTCTCGAGGTTTTCTGTAGGGCCAAAAAGTCCAGGAATGTTCTTTGCCAATGAGATGGGAACTATTAATGGGGCAAAAGTAAAAATTCAACTAATTCTAGTGTTTATGAAATGAGAAGAATTGCAGTTTCTGAAGAAATCAGAAAAGTCCATTTCATATTCAGTCAGCATAAGATCAAATTCCAAGTGTTGAATAATACTGTGAATCAGAAAATAATAGGTCAGGTTTTTGATCTTTTGTTTATTTATATGCAGAAAAGGTACCCTCTGACCTCTAAACTCCTTATTGCTTTTCTAGCATTGTTTCATGTGGCATTTGGGCTGCTTACCTTTTCTCTGCTGACCTAGCTAAAATGGTGAGTTAAATTTCATATACTGTGGTTTTTATTTCTAATTAGCTGGAATGTAATCACTCCTTGAACAAATCTCATCAAATGACTTGGGCTGAGTTGCATTTAGCTTGAACAAACAGAGAATAAATCCGCATCTCTGATTTCATTCATTCGTTCTGATCGTCTCGTTTACCTGAATTCAGTGCTGGTTTCTCATATTGAAGTGTTCTTTCATTTCGAATGAAAAGCTGCTCATCTTGAATGTGATGGAAAAAACATCACTGAAGTCTGAAGTAGACGTAGGTGGGGATTCTACACTTGTTCACCCCTGAAGTCTCTGGGGTTAGAGAAACACTTGAACTTGAGTAATTTCCCCCATTTGTGTAGAGTGTTTCCCCCAACCTGTTCCCTCAGTGTGTCCTTAAGTTACCACTGAGGAGGAGGCCTCTGACACTTCATATGAGTCTCAGCCTGGTGGTTCATAGTACAGAGGGAGCTTTTCTCAGTCCTTTAAGGGAAAGGCTTTCATTTCCAGTGTCCCCTGCCCTTGCTGGGCAGCCATGGCCAGGCAGGGGTTTGGAACCACAGTAGCGGCTCTAACCAAGCCCCAGAGCCCAGAGGGGCAGCCAGGGCTTGGCTCAGCAGAGCTGTACACGAATGACGGTGCACCATGGCATGAACCCGTTAATGCTGGACTCACGTTGTTGGCTCTGTTCAGCACTGTGACAATCCTGTCCCACTGCATGTGTTTGTCTAAAAAGCACTGAGAAATTCCAACTGTACAACGATGTGTGTCTGTACTGACGCTTTTGGGTATGAGACTGCTTTGTCCTCACCAAATGAATGAACAACTATGGTCTCCAAAGACGACTGAGAGAGAGATGCAATATTAGATGAGATTGGAAATAATATATTGGTAGTGAAGGATATTGAATTACTTAGGTTGACTCCCGGAGTGTATTCCTGCATTTCTGCATAATGATTTTGGCCATTATAATGAAATAGTATATTAAGGGAATAAAAGATTGTCAATAAGGTATTTAAGCTTCCAGTGCTGAATGTACAATATTTTACCATTTAATAGCAACTAGGATGCTTCACCTTATCAAACTGCAATAGGTTACGAGAAAAACTGTTCCTTCAGTGTTGTATATCAGCCGTAGGGTGAAGGTAGGGTTAAATTTCACTGTCTAATGCACATTTGTTCTCATCCTAAAGCTAATCTTGTAATTTCTCACAAGACTGGCAATCTTGGGAGAAATGAGCTAGTACTGAGGTTAAATTACCTCTTACCCTAAAGGAGGCAAAGGATATTCTTGGATGAATGGCTCAGCATGATACACATTATAGATAACTAAGGTGTTGCATAATACAAGTCTTGGCTTTTGGCCGTGGAAAGAGCTTTAGGCCTGTTTTTAGTAGCATATCTGTCTGGAAAGTAATTCAAGGCTTTTTGGAATAATTCAGTTTTACTGAAAGTCTTTAAAATTGTACTATCTCATTTTATATTGTCTGTTGACTACTGATCTCAGAATTTTCAGTACTGGATGGAGCCATTAATGCAGTCACTTCCTAGCAGGAAAATGTACAGTGCTGAGTTTTTTGATGAAACGTGTGGGACACTGGAATTTAAGTAGTGAGGGTTTTATTAATGTACATGACAGTAGGTGATAAAACACCTTTTTCTCAACATAACAATGGAGCTAAAATTTTTAAAGCCTTTATGTTGATGCTTACAATTTTAAAGACAAGAAACTGTAATGCTTTCAGCAATTACTTTAATATTAATTATTGAAATGAATGAATCTAAGGAGAGGTAGATAGAACTCACACATTTGTTCAAAACAGATTTTGCAGTCTGTTTATGACTGTTTCCTGACAACACAGATTCTTCTTTTCTGAAACAGACTAAATTATAATAAAATGTAAAGCCATAGAAGGAGTTGAAAAATAATCCTGGAATAATTTATTTAATGCTGATTACACAATTACTTTTATCTCATAATAAATTATTTTTCATAATTTTCACCCAATCCATGTGAGAGTAACAAGAAATGGCAAGCTCAGCAGAAAGTAGGGATTTTATAATATATGAGTGATTATTAAAAGCACCAAGAAAGGGAAGCATTTAGAGGAAAAGTCTGGATTGAGGGAAATTAAAGTGCCTATTAAGATTATTAATATAACATCGCTGTGGCTCATAGTTCAAGTAGTCGAGTGTTTCTAGAGTGTACAATATCCCTTCATTTACCAGTAGTGCAGAGTTAAGGGGAGAGACTCACTTTACTTGGTGCTTTTTGATATATCTGTGAAGAAATGGGATAAATTCAGCACATTTTTTGGACATGTTTTGGTTGGAGATTGAAGACATGGCACTCAAAACGGCAGAGAATTTAATAGAAAGGTGAGATGAATGGGGTAGGTAACCAGTGAAATTATAACTTTACAAAATGGGCTGCAGCTGGTAACAAGAGCTTACATTGCTGGCAATCACAGATATGAACAAGTTCTGTAGAAATGGGTAGAAACTTTCAACAAAAATAATGGTTTGTGACATCAGGTAAATAAAGGAGCTGGAATATATTCACAGAATATTCTGAGTTGGAAAGGACCCACAGGGATCATCAAAGCTCAACTCTTCAAATCAGTTGAGTTTGATTTCAATCTCTTGGTTAGTTCTAAATCTCTTCTGGAAAATCCTTAACTGCAGATATATATTAAAGCTGATGCTGATCTATGGTTTTATGTTGGTGTGAGGCTTTGATACTTCTTGAGAAGTCACAGAGAAAACAAATCCATTGCAAAATGTGGTACAGAGATGAATTTTGGGACTAGTAATGGCCCATATAAAAATCAGAGCTGAATTTTTTTTGTTAAGAAAGAATTAATTGTAATGGTACTGAAACGGCAGCAAATTCAGTGAAGAAGACAAATAGATATTTGTGTATGTGCACCTTACAGTTACCCAGAAAAGAAGACAGAATAACTTATTTTAGACAAAAGAGCTGTCAGTATGAATCTTCAGGAGGAAAAAATGCCTTTAACAGAAGAAGAGCCATTCAGCTTATGAGGAAAGAATGTAGAAGGCAAAAGCCAAAGAGAGAGGAAGGGGAGAAGGCAGAAGGTTTCTGCCCTAAATCCCTCAGTGATCCCTATTCCCACTGAGGGGGGAAAGGGAGAGGGTGAAGAGAAGGGAAGGGTCAGCCCCAAGTGCATGAGTTCCTTCTTGTACATCCTGAATGGCAGTGACAGGCTTTCCCCATGATTTATTTTGTAAGAATCTGCTGCTTAAGAGTGAATACTAGCAACAGTAAATATTAGCATGAGTTCCAGTGCAAGTTACAAAATATCATTTACATTCTCTGATAGAGTCATTTTCATCTACTTTTCCAAAAGTATTCTGAAACAGACTGAGATTGGGACTTACAGTCATTTTGTATTTTTTCAATATTTTATTTTAATCAGTGCTCTTTCTTCCTGCATAGGGAGAGGTTGGCTTCTGTGGCATCTGTTATACGAGTAAAATGATGAATTTCATACGTCACTTCCAGCATCTGGGTTTCATGTAGATGTGTGACATCTGAGCTAAAGAGTATTTTTAACTGTCTTTCTTAATTGCTTTGTTTAGGTGCTCAAAGCTGTTAATTGAAATGGCTGATGGATGAATTTTTGTTAATATATGGACAAAGATATATAGATATGATTGAGTGGTGTTAAAAGGTAATAATAACAATGATCATAAATCTGGAAAATCCAAGAAATTATTGCCCTCAAGAAGAATACTATGGAGATGCTGGCATCATTATCCTTACTCAGAGTTGTTTGTGTCATTATGCACTGTTAATACAAGTAAGTGAGAACTCCTTCAGCAGAGTCTCCATCTGTGCTGTGTCTGTTACCTGAAGGAGTGGGTATGTGAACAAGCCACATTATCAAACTAGGAATCAATTTCATGCTATTCCCACTTTTTCTCCTCCAGTTTTTGATAACTTCAGGGATGTTTCTGATTTCTGCCACCTGCAGCAGCAGAACTGGCAGCACAGGGAAATGACAGGGACCCCCCATCACAATGTTCATGTCTTTAGACTTGAGAAGGACCATTAAAGTTAAAACTCCTGCACAGCTGCTTTAGATGTGTCACCTCTTGAACTGCCTGATATGGTGATTGCGTGGGCAATTCAAAAATAGCTGCCCTGCCCTGCAACCCCATTTCCAGAGGAGCCATGTTTTCAGAACGGTTTCCCTTACTCTCTGCAAATCTCTGTCTTGCTCTCTAATTTAAAAAGATATTCTTTGTGTCTGCCACCTCCCTGCTAAATGTAGATTGGGTGTCAGGGGGCTGACACACAAAAGGCCTCAATCTCTTAAGAAGCTGCCACCAGAACACCTAATAGACTGTCAGTTTGAATGTTTAAATGAGCCGCAGCAAGGGAAGGAATAATGCTTTTAACAAAGGAGTGGTGGGTAGACTAGGAAAAAAAGCTCAGTGCCACTGACAAGGTGACTGGAAATGTAGTACTTGCAGTGGAAGGGAGATATTGATGAAAGCATCAGTAACATGTGAGAAATGGTGCTCAGACTTGGGCTGCTAATGGGAAATAGAGCAAGCATTTATGGCTGTAGAGAGAAGCAGGTAAGGAGTCAGGTTAGGACTAGAAGATTGGCTCCTTTGTAGGATGCAGTGCTGTCATCTCGCCCTGTGATGCGCAGTGTTTTGAAGCTACATCTCTGTATGTAATACAGATTTGGGCATGACTGAGCCCGAAAATTAGTGTTTGTACATCCTGTTTATGTTTTAAACCACTGCAGGTAGCTACATCTTGGAAACTAACTGTGGCATTATTTGGGTTAGGGACTCAGAACTGAATTCCTGCATGTCAGCAGCATCTCAAAGTGCCTCGCTCACAAATGGAACATGGAAGGATAGAAATGGCAGGAGTTTTGCTCTGTGTTGTGCCGGTGACGCATTGGAACACTGCCACTATGAAAGCACATTCTCTTTGGTACTCACTCTAACCAAAGGCTCTTCTGCTTTCTTCAAGAAAGGTGGAAAGAAGAGCTCTGTTCCTAACTGTGACAGTAAAATAACTTTCTGGTGTTCGGATTTGTTCCATGATGGCCTCTCACAGAAATTTGTCTGTCTTTTCAATATTGAGTGATGCAAAAAGAAGCCATTACAAGTCCGTCACTGTCTCTGTCTTCCTCCCTAGCCCTGACTGCTGGATACACTCATGCTTTTGGCTACCTGCTTTGCTGATAGTTTCCCAGTTAACAGGTGGCAAGTCCTGTGTTGCTGGATGTTATTAAACAAATTGTTTTCCAGATGGCTGTAATATTGTATCTTTAAATAAAAGTACACAAGCTTAGTGTCAGCATCTTATTTATGGAACGCTTTTGGCTCCTGAACTGCTTGTTGAAATTGTTGTGAACCATTTGGTCACTGAGAAGTAATTGTGTATTACTGTAGACAACAAGCTGTTTGCATTAATTAGCAATCAGAGCATATTGCCAAATGGGGAATAACATGTCTTTGACATCTCTGCAGATCCTGGTAACTGAAGTGGTGCAAACCCATGGATTGTCCTTTGCTGCGTGTTTATCGTGTGAACTCCCAGCCCATCTGCCCATCCAGTCATCTGCACAGCCACCAGGGACACAGCTGGTGGAAATAAAAGATAAGGTAGGAGAAAAACCATGTCAAGGTACAAGGGAGTTTGTAAAAAGACATTGGTTTTGCAGCAAAAGCAACTTCTGTGATCATTTCGTGCGGCTTCCAAACATGGAAAAGGTGAATGTTGTCTTGTTCATCCAAACATGGAAAAGGTGAATGTTTTGGTCACGGGTGCTGTGTTCCCCAGCGAAGGAAGGGCTGCAGTGAGTGGTCACAGGTACCTTGAACCAGCCTTAGGAAAGTACAGCACAGCGTGAGAGAAGGACAATCTTCTGAACACAGCACTGTGACCCACCCTGGAGGAGGCAATGGACAGCCTAGATCTCAGGGAATTAACCTCGGAAAGAATTCTGGCCATTCCCCGTCTCTGCCATTGTACTTTTGAAGGCTTAGGAGTTAGAACTCTGGATTGCAATGTCTCCACAGAAGCACATTTGGATGTAGAAGGTGCCCTTGGGTGAACAGCTAGATAAGATATACTTTTATCCTGTTTTGGGTTTTGTTTTGGGGGTTTTTTTTTTGTTAAAAATAGTTGAAAGATCATTTAAAGATGGGAAAAACTGCAAGAGATCAGGAACTTTGTTCCATGTGGAAAAAGAAGGGTGAAGATAAAAAAGATATCTCTATAGAATTAACAGTAAAAACAATGCTGTGGGGGTTTTCCCCTTTAGCCAGTCAACTCTCACCTTCTATTGTAAAATAGTAATAGAACACAGTATCAGCTGCATCCTAAAGAGCAATTGTTGTGATATGCGCTCAGAAAACCTTGAGATTCATATTGTTTCCTCTGTAGCACCATTTTTCTTCCCTGAGGCTTTTTGTTCTCCTTAGTAGGAAAGTTTCCTGTAAAAAATTAGGAGTAAAGAACCCAGAGTAGTTTGGACCCAGGGGCAAAAGCATTCCTAAGGAGAGTGGGAACTCTGGGTTTAAAATTTTAGAACCCTGGCTCTTCATATTCCTCCTTGCTTGGGAATCCCAGATTGATTTTTGATGACCTGTGAAGTCTTGGTTGACAAAGGTGGTCAGGATTTGCATGCTTTGAGGAATCCATTTGTCTTTTAAAATCAAATTAATTGTATAAGCATAAGGTGTTTTTAAGATTTACCTTCCTGGACCTAAGCAAATACGTGCATGTCTCTGAAAACTCTTGTGCTGCTGTGGTGGATTGGGATAATTTCCTGTGTGTGGTTCACAGTGCAAGTGATAAAACCAATTCTGACTCCAGGGTGCAGATTTGTACCCCCTGAGCTGGGAAATGCGGGTGTTTGAAATGCAGCAGTGATTCCTGCCTCTGCTTTTGTGTTGTGTAGACAGCAAAGGCATGATGGGAGAGAGGAAGGAAAAATACATTCGAGTGCAGGGCAGTGCTTTGCATTTTGAGTTTTTTGCAGGAATGCTTGTACTGGTAAATGCATTTATTCATTTATCCTGTGCTTACGAATTAGAGATGTTTGCTACTAAAATGCCAGGTTCTCTGAGTTATTAAGCACAGTATAATGAACCCTTTGCAGAAAATAACTAGAATGTGATCTATGTCTGCAGAGGAAGGAAAGGAGCAAAACACATTAAAAAATAAATTAATGTAATGCAAAATAACCTTAGTTTCTCTGCACAGAAATTTATAATTGCACTGATCTTGTTAAGTTGCTCTTCCAGAAGATGCTGCACATTCTGTGCAGAAGTGCAGTATGATGATGAGTGTCATTCAAAATTAGGATCTTTCATATTCAGAGTGTTTCACACACACATTTGCCATGTACAGGTAGAGACATTTCAATGAAGCAAGAGATCATCTAGACAGGAACTCTTAACAAACAATTCCCACCAGAGGCTTGGGGATGTGATTTTCTACTGCTTCTGGATTTTGGCTTTTTTATTTCTTTTTTTTCCTTCTCTAAGATGTATTTCTTTTTGTTTACTTTGAAAAGGCAGTGCACTGACATAATCTTTTAGGATCTCATTCGTACCTCCAGGGTTACACTGGAGGTCAGGACTGCATTCTCAGCTCCCGGTGGCTTGATATGAATGAATTGATTTTGAAGTAACTAAATAAATTTATGTGATAGGATAAGCAAAGATAAAGCATCTTCACCATAAGGATCAAAGCCAGCATAATTGGCCAATAAATAAATAAGAAAAATCTCTTTGCTGGCTTTCAGAATAGCATCTCTCACACAGTGTTTTTCACAACTGCAGAGTTCACTGGCCTTAGCCACATGTGACTTTAGTTACCCAGAGGAGACTTGTGACTCCTTCTTAGAGTTCCGGGGGAAACTGAGGTCCTGTGTGCTCCCTAAGGGGAATGTAACTGTGAAGAACACAGTGAGGGAGGCCATTTAATAGGGGCTCATATGAGGGGACTTTGTGCCAACAGTACATACGCTCAGAAGGAGATCATGGATTCAGGCAGCTCTTTGTGCTGGGGGTGTGTAAGCCCTGGAGTTAACCAGGTTGGATAAGTGTGTGAGAGCACAGAGCAGCTCGTCCCTGCAGGGGCTGCAGGATGAGACCAGGAGCTGCACAAGGGAGGGCACCAAGGGAGGACACAGTGCGGGTGGCATGGGTGAGCCGGGTCTCGGCCCTGGCTGGGGCTGCGGTGTTTGGGGGAGCTGGAGCACTGCAGCCTGGTCCCGGGGTGAAGCAGCACTGCAGCCTGGCCCCGGGGTGAAGCGGCACTGCAGCCTGGTCCCGGGGGTGAAGCGGCACTGCAGCCTGGCCCCGGGGTGAAGCGGCACTGCAGCCTGGCCCCGGGTGAAGCAGCACTGCAGCCTGGCCCCGGGGTGAAGCGGCACTGCAGCCTGGTCCCGGGGTGAAGCAGCACTGGGCCCTTTGTGTGCGTGTGGGGGTCAGGCTGTGCACTCCTGCCCTGCTGCTGCACACACCATCCATGGCAACAGGCTGGGCTGAGAGCGCCTGGGGCGTGGGCGAGGTCCTCCATCTGGGGCTTGACAGCAAGAGGGGTTTGGGGATTTTTTTGTTGTGTTAAAGAATGTTTGCCGTCTGTTATTTTGCAAAACTCATTGGACATTTTCAGAATGACTTTATTTGCTCTGGTTTTTGGTTGGTTTGTATTAGGACCTGAATTTAAGGGGGGGTGGAAGTAAAAAAAGATGTATTTTAAAGAGCTTCCACATTAAGCAAACTGGTCAAAGGAAAAGTTTTAGGTTGTGCTTCACTAAATTTGACTGCACTCCTTTTTTTCCAAAGCCGTGTTTGTTTGCCTGGAGGCTGAGCTGTGAAGGGGGAAGGTGTGCCTGAGAAAGAAATTGAGCAAGATGCTTTCAGCTTGCCTGGCTGTGATTACTTGTCAGGAGCAAGTGTTGCTCTGTTACTGAACCTGTTAGCCGTAATGCCGTTTTGTTTTTCCTCAATAAATTCCATCAGATGTATTTCCATGTCCCTTGGATAAAAGCCCCAGAACTAGGCAGGGGTGCCCATGCTACCTCTTGTACTGTGAAGTGGTTGCAGTTTTGCTTTTGAACCTGGAATGATATTTAATCTTGTCTCAGTGTAGTGTATTAATCCCATATAAATCTTCTTGGTATGGTTCCTCAGACATGAAGCCTTAGCCTTACAAAATTCATTTAATAGTTATTTCATAAAACCAATGCCTGCATACTTTTGTTCCCCTTTGTGTTTTTCTTGTCACACTTCATTGAGGTGAAAACAATTTATTTGCTTCTCTTGCCAGGATATGTCGATCTGACAGTGAAAATAAGATGTCATTTTCAGTGTCTCATCTGATCAACAACATAGACAGCCATCAACAAAATATTTACATTTTTCAGTGATGATTATGGATGAGAATGCATAAATCAAGGTTGTTTTACATTTTATAATCTAAATTGACACATATGAATTGATTCTGAAGTTTTGTTAGGACTAGAAAGTGCCAAAATGATCCAGTGAACTCTAAGCATGGCAATAACCATTGAAAACAGTAAATCACAGGGCTATTCCTCCTTATATTAACTTATTTTCACTAGTTTTCAGTTCATCCTCGCCAGTAGCTCCCACTGATATAATATAAGGTCTCACTCCAGGGTGGCTTTGGTAATTCTACTCCAGTGCTGTCATCTCTGCTTTGTATACCCAGTGCAGTGGGCTGAGCTTCCCTGGATGTGGAACAGCTTCATGGGTGCAGATGTCCACCCACAAAAATACATCCCAGCTTGGTTTCCTTAAATGTTTCTGGTGTTTCTCAGGAAGGCCATAGTCTCTATGCTCCCAGATGCTCTGAAATGCTCTGAGTATTTTGTTAACACCTCTTCTGAACAGAGAACCTTTCCTGCACTGGAAACTTAGAAAGCGAGTACAGGGGATCTGAATCTGGACTTGCCAGTATCCAAATAAATGGTAACACACAGTGAGCAGAAATGTGCAACTTTCTGAAGGCAACAGGCTTGTACACAGCATGAAATGGAGTATTAAACATTTTCTTGGGCTGGTGACCTTTTACACTGGGGAGGAGGATATAAAACCTGACATTTTTTCACTGATCACCTTTCACAAGAATTAAAAAAACCCACCTTTAATCAGCAAGTGATAAATGCTCTTTTTTGGTTTTGAAATGTTCTCTGATTGCACACACTAACTTAGAAAAATTCTCACAGACTCATAATGACAGGATTTATCTGAAATTATGTAAAATCAGTTTCCGTATTTTTTTAAAAAATCAGAGGTTGTATTAAGGTTTCGTTGTCATTAGGTAGGAATGAGTTACTCCTCAGTGTGGGTAACTGTACCTGGTAGTCATTGTTAAGGAGAGAAAAAATGCCTCCAGTGTTTTTTGGCCCCAGCTCTCCCTTCCACTATGCCCCTTCAACACTTCCTTTGTCAGCCAGAGCTGAGTTTAGCACGGAAACACAGCCCCAGCACCAGGATGCCCAACATGTGTCAGTTCTATAAAGTGTGTAATTCATGAGCTGTGCTGAAACCCAAGTTGTTGAAGGGCATAAGCACAGAAAGCTAATATTCTTCAGGCAAATCCAAAGTTATTTTGATATAAGACAACTTCTGGCAGGTTACCTTCTGTCCTTCCTGCAGTAAAATAATGGCTTTTGTCACTTGTTTTTAATTTCAAACTGATGTGCTGGAAGTATCTATTTCAAAGATGAAGGAAAAGTAAGACAAAAAGAGATTGTTACTTTCCCCAAATCAGTTTGATTTCTGTCATTACAAAACAATACCTTTCCAGCAGATGTCTTTGAAAGCCAGCCAGCACTATGACAGATAACTTATAGCTGCTCTGATTATTCATGCAGATATCAGCAGGTTATTCCAAAAGGGCTTTATTTCAGATTGTTAAAGCTATTCTCTAAAAGAAACAGTAATCTTTCTGATGAGCATGGGGAACAATTTCTTCAATACCAGTCCAATTTATTTGGACCCTCTGATTGGTGCTTTCAGCTAGATCTCTAAGCACAATATTAATTATTCATTAAGGTACTTGAAGGGAGGATATTTGCATAGCCATACTGTCAAAATTGATGAGGCTTTGCGTATGCACCGTAGGAATAGCTTTCAACCTAGTGCTAAAACTAAAGATGATACTAATAAAATTGTTTAAAAAAATTATCTAAAAAGCCAACAATAATTTGAACTTTCTCATAACCACAGAACATTTATTTTTATAGCACCCACATGTCCTATTGAGAGATCATGAAAATATTCTTCCTACAGCTGGCCATGTGGGTATAGAATAAGAAAAAAATAATCCTCAAGAACCTTTGTATAATAAAAGGTCATAATGGGGATAATAGATAGTAAAAAGGGAGAAAGAGATTTTCTGAGAGTGGGAGGAAAGAGTCAGCCTGACATTTAATGTACTTATCTCCACTTGGAAAAACACAGAGTGGGTTTATGGGAAACTGTAGTGTTCTGTTCTTAAATTGATAGGTGGGCAGAGGGTCAGCTGCTTTCTAAAAGCCTGGGATACTCCTCTTTGTGTGTGCATGTTACAGTGCAGTTACTTCTAAAATGGTAAATAAAATAAAATCAAGACATTTAAATTCAAACTTTTTAAAAAGCAGTAAAAATTGAAACACCCTTGGTGATTGGGAAAGCTGCAGAGTGGCTGCACTGTGGCTGGGCTGCAGTTCCCACAGCTCTTCTGCAGCTGAGGGAGCCAGGCTGGAACACGTTTGAGCTTTTAATCATCCCTTATTGCTTTCTCCCAGACCCTGAGCTGTGCAGGGGGAAGCTCTTGCTTCACACCACATAGACAAATGGAGGGACCTGAGTGGCCTGTGCCTGAGTCTCGGTGTTTGCATTCGCTTTCTCAGTATCCAGTGCCAGTAACGCTCACGTCGTGTGAAACACACGCTGCTCCATCCTCTAATCCGGCATCCTTGTTGGGAGGGAAGGAAGGAAGGTTCTAAGTTCCTGAACCTCAGGCAGCAGTGCCATCCATTTTGGTAAACATGGAACTAGAATTGGTTAGTTTGTCAAAAAGCGGGCTCAGAGCCCCTGAATTAAACAGCTAAAACTCCGATAGCAGAGGTGAATTTCCACTCACAAGGATGGAATCATGTTTGTGGGGTTATCTTTCAGAAGGTACTGAGGGACACACAGGAAGGAAGTGAACACCTGCTGGAAATGTCACCAGGGGATCAAGAACAGTAGAGAACATTTTTCATTTTTTGAATATTTGTTTTAATTCTATTCCTAATCTTTTTTAAACACCTTTTGAAAAATAGTAAATTTACAATATTAAAACCATTTGACAGCTGGTTCTGTTTCAGTACAATTTTGCTGAATCTAAAAATGAAAATACCAGAAAACTAATTTTAGTGTAGATTTATTGAGAAACCATTATAATGTAAACTGAAATATTGACAAATCAAGTGACTTTTCATCATAAAAATGAAATAAATTAAACAGAAAATAATAGGCTTAGCTAATTTTGTAATTCAGAAGAACGCCCAGAAATTCAAGTGATTCCTATTTGAGTGTCAAAGGGTTTTTTAACTACAATTTGTCATGTCTCAGGAGCAGAAAAAATACATTTGGTGATGCACTGATGATACAAGGTTTGGAAATGTCTTAGAATGCCAGGATACAAAAGATGCTGTGGGTAATGAAGCAGGTCATCTTTAATTTCAAGTCTTTTTCTTTTGTACATGAGTAAAATATTTTTGGTCTCACAGAAGAAATTTGGCTGTTCAATTTGCATTGTAACTAAGGGCAATTCAGCATCCCAATCTCCTGAGAGTCTTTGAAAATATGATAATCTTATCTAAAATCTGATTTGCTTTGTTTTTACCTGTAATGGCTGTATACACAACTTGAGCATTATTCAAATGCCCTGTAAAATGAGCCTGAAAATATTGGGATTCCATTTTGAAACAAGGGCTGAATATAATTGGAGGCATTAGGAGAGGGAAAGGCTGGAAAGAATGGCTGGAAAGGCACATGTGCTAGTCCTGTGCTGGAGTCGGAGGCACCTAACAATGGAATTGGAAAAATGCAGTCCTACATTATAAGAGAATATGAATTTCATCAGTATTCATACCATATGTTGATATTCCATCAGTGAAAAGCTGCTGTAAGCATCAGCCCATTTGCATGCAGAGCAATGCTCTCTCAAATAAGAAAATAAATGAGGAGTTAGTCCGGATAGGGGGAATGTTTCGGACTATTTCCTTGCACTGAAAATTCAGCAGCCTTGGTATGATTGCTGATTTCTAAATTTTTTAAGAAATAACCATGAATTTTAAGAAGTAACCACAACTGAAATCAAAATAAATATTTCAAGGCAGTTTTGATAGCATTTGGGATTTCACCTGAATGTAGTATTAGACCTCAGAGTTGTTACACTTCCTGTCCTCTTTTGCTTTCCCCCACTCATTTCTCTCAAGGCAGTCTTTAGAAAACATGCCCCACAAGATAACAGCAAACAGTCCACAATATCCAAAATGTTCTGGATTGCCTCTACTTGGGTTGGACAGCTGAAGCTGAAGTTTCCTCTCGGATTCACATAAATTAAAATGTACAAGCCAGCCATGTTTCTGCTGCTTGTACAGGCAGTACTGCCTACATGTCTGCGCTCTTCCCAAAAGAAACTATTTTTTACGCATTTCCTCCTACTAATTTTGGTTTTATATGTATTTTTTTTTTGTGGCTAAGCCATACAGATATCTCAGCCTTGGTGCAGACATTAGGGCAGAGTCACTCTTAGCTTGTCCTCAGTCAACACTTCGAGATTGATGACCGGGAGTTGAAGGCTCTGGTTGCTACCCCTTCTAATAATGTACTTTACAATTCAGGCTGAGCTTAGCCTGCAGAGTTGGTTTCACCTATTCAAAGAGCTCCAAGCAATTCAACTGAAATCGAATCTGACATCAAAAGTCACCCAGATGCCCATTAGGTAGTAGGAAAGTGTGAACTGAGTTTCCTAGTGAGCAACAGACACATGCCTACACCCAGGTCTGTCCTTAGGTTTAATAAGATGGTGTATTAGGAAAAAATCCACCAGAGGTATCTAAAGACATGCCTGCAATAGCAGTGAGCAGCAATTTCAATGTTCCCTTTTGACTGGGTAATAGAAAAAGCCATGAAACTGGGGTAATTTAACAGAGAAAAGGAATCCGTGCACTTCTGCACATTGTTGTTCATTCCACTGAATCGAGTGCACCTAATGGGCAGCAGATGAGCTGAGGACATGAATATTATCCTTTAGTGAGACATTCTGTTGAAAATAATTCAGCTTCTGTTAAAATAGTGTCTATTTGCTTTAATATGTTTTTCCCTTGGAAAGATTAAGTACATAACTTTTTTTAACTGGTGAAGTTAATGATTGTGTGTATGGAATGAAAGAGTTCTAAATTCTGTTATCAGTCTAGGCAAAACAGGGGTGATTTGTTTTGAGATCTGTTGGATATTTCCGTACAATTCTATACTGTATCTCCAAAGCCTACGCTCAGAACTGGAACTCCAGAAGAGGAAATCTCCACATTTATGGAAATAATGTGAATTTTGGAACATCAAACAGTCACAGTTTGGTGAAATGTCAGTGTCCAGAAGGGTAAACATTCTGAACCAGAGGATCATTAAGACTGGAAAAAACCTCCAAGACTGTAAAGTTCAGCTTTTAACTGAAAATCACTATCGCCTGTGGTGGTTTAGTGGGTATGGTGAACCCACAAGTGGGCATGAAGAAGCCACAGAGACCTGTCCTACCTGCCCGTGCAGGTTTGTCCTTCCACCTTTCCCCTGAAATACCTTTCCAAAGACAGATCACTTCCCACACCTCTCCAACAACCCCCACGTTAGGGTTCATACAACCAAACTTCACAATATTGCTACTGCTTTAATTTGTAAATAATTTGCAAAATTAACAGTCCCTGGTATGCTTCAAATCTAAATTTTTATTTAAATCTAACTTTCTCTGGATCTCTACTGCCTCCTTGACATAACCACCAAGTGTGACTCAAATGTTTCATATTTAAAAGTACTTTGATTTGAGGGAAAAACACGTGAAACTTTAGGAGGAAATACCTGGCCTGAGTAGATTTCCTTTTTAAAACAAAAGATTTTAATTTAAATAAATCTGGAAGAAAGTATGTCTGGGGAGACTGTACTCTGCTGTTTCCGCCCAGGATACAGTGGTTATTATAATTATGGAGGAGTTAACCTCTGCAAACAGCTCGATGTGTTTTCAGACACATGCTTGGGAGTTGCTGGGAAAAATGAAAGGTAAAAGTAGTCCAGGCTGCAGCTCCGACAGTCAGTGTTTCCTTCCAGATGACCTACGCTTTCAAAACGACCCTATTTTCCCTTTTTCTTAGCAGGAGCTGAAGAAAAGCACACATTATTTAACTGAATGTTCAAGAGAGCTTAGTTGTGATCTTTTAAATGAGTTTTTTCATCAAAAGAATCTGAGTTACATCCTGAAAGCATGTTCCCTTAATAACTTTGAATAATGGTGCTGCTGTGATGGCCTCTGCTGATGGCTGAATCTATCTTGACGTTGTTCCCAAAGCCAGTGCTGCTTTGGAACGCTCAGATAACATTTCCATGGCCAATTGACTTTATGCCATGATGCAGTATCAAGTTAAATAGGTTAATTATTTTCTTCTTTTATTGTTATTGCTTTACAACAAGTACTTATCAGTATTTGAACAGAAGGGTATTAAAAGTCACAAATGCAGCTAGGAGTCGAAATATAGGTGGGAAAATAATGATCTTCAGGAAGGGTTCTCTTGTTTTCAGTACTGACTGCTACTCCCAAACAGAGTTTATCTAAAAGTCATTAGTGCTGCTGCCTCGAGGACTGTCTGTGTAGGTTGGTAGACATGCAGCAGCAGGATGTTGGTGTTTCAAGAGACTTTTACTGGTTCTCAAAAATGGTAGAGACAGTGTCAGTTCTTTCATATTCTTCAGTCCACACTCTCTTGGCAAGTTGTCTGCTAGGTAAGAGTGGAGCCTTTCTCTGTCAAGGCCATTGCAACGTCCCCAACGTAAGGGCTGTGTACTTTCCTAGGTTACAGGACTCTCAGATTTTATATAGACCTCACAACCCACCAAGGATGAAATAGATGAATATTTTAGCTGCCATGGGAGATTATTCCCTATTCCTTAAATCCCTTTTATTCAAGCAAAATGACCATGATTATGACCTTGCTCAGCTGCTGGAAATTAGAAGGCATTACGAAGAAATAAGCTGGAATTGGGAAGAGTTTATGAATTTAACAATATCAGTTTGCTGTTACAGTAGTAAACCCCAAATGGCAATCATGCCTGCTGTGCCTTTTGCAATATATATATACATTCTCAAAATTATATGTGAGGTGAAATTAATGAATACTTTAAAAAAGATTTTTTTTTTTAAAGTACAAGTAGCAATTTGTCATTAAAATCTCCCTATAGAACATGTTGAGATTTATCTGTTCCAGTCTTTTCTGTTGAAGGTGTTTGATGTTCTATGAATAATAATCTCTGGAGTCAGGTCTCTACTAACCTGCAGCACAGCCAAACTCCCAAAAAGTCTGCAATTTTCTCTGTGGTCCTATAAATATCATATTAATTTCATCCTCTCAGAGATGATAGATCTGGGTTTGGTTTCTGTCTTGAACATCAGAAGAAAGGAAAGCTTATTATGTATAATTTGGAAATAGGAGGAGTACAGAAAGTGGGTTACAAGAAGCCTGCCTGCCTAATGGATTTGGCCCTGCAGGGAAGCTGGATGGTAGACAGCCTAACCCATGAATAGTGTTCTCATCCTGGCACGGGAGAAGCAATAGCCAGCTTAGTTTAGAGCAGCCTCAGGCTCTGTGTGCTTGTTCAGTGGCTGAAATCTAAAGGACTTTATTGGCAGACACTAAAGTGAGGTAAGTGTGCCCCCAGGATGTGACCAGGGTGTTGAGGGACCGAGTTCTGCTCTCGCACCTGAGCACTGGTGATGAGGGCACACAGGGTCTCTGCTGTGAAATCATGGCAATGGCTGCTAGAGGAAAACGTGTCTGGGTTTGTGGCGTTTTGTCAGGGCATGGTGGGCATGATACTGTCTGGGGTTATTTTCTGCAACTTCTACTGCATCACTTCTGAACATGGCCTGAAAATACTGTTGAGGTGCCAGGCGGCATTTTTTTGTGGATTTTGTGTGAACTTTTCTGGAAATATGTTCTGCCAAACAGTAACTAACACATAGGCAGTCTACTGCACACATCAGCGAGTGCACAGTTTGCTGAATTCATTTCCCTGATTTAATGGGTCTGCCCCAAACCCCTGCAGGGTGGTTGAAGTAGCTGCCTTTTGAGCCTGGCTCTCAGCATCAATCTTTAGTGGTCTGACTTTGTGTTCAATTCTGCTTTCTCCTGGATAAATTTAATCTGAGGTAGAGGAAAGGCACACGGACAAACGAGAGACCCTGGGAGAAGCCAAGGCATGAGCGGCTGTGTTAAGCCATTGGCTGATTTGCCATGAATCACCTCCTCCCTTTCAGACAAAAAGTTATGTGAGGAGTAAGCCCATTCTCTCTCTTTTTAATTTTGTTTAATTTTTAAAAATATTTTTGGTAGCATGAGAGCTTGTTCACAGGTCTGAAGTGATAAATGGGTTTTACATCCATTATCAGGTCAATTTGGATTTTCTTGTCCATATGTCCACACCAGCAAGTGCATATTGATTACTGATGGTTTAAAAATGACTCAAGCAAAAGAAATCACATGGTATTTATAAATAGAACCATTTCTAGAAACTGTTTACTCTGTCCTTATGCAGAATACATCCTGCACTGGGAATTCTCAGAAAAGTATATCTGATCTGAACTGGATACTGGAAACCTGGACACAAACCTAACCAAGAAGCAAAATAAAGCATAACATAAAGGTCCTAGCCTGCTTCCATTTAAAATGCAAATGTTTTATCTTCATTTTTGGGTAATTTGTAGCTTTACTAACATTATTTTTTATATATAATTTAGTATATTTTCCCTGCCTAGAAAAATATTCTGACAGAATTTCCAATTTTTCATGAATTAGTGGAAAATGCAAAGACACGATGACATAGTTTTACATTACCCACTTGCCTTAAAGGTCCCCTCTGTGATCCTGCATTAGTCAGTTTAAGATTCTGTGTCCGGTTCGATGGGAAATCCTGACCTGTCCTCTCCACTGTCCATCTCTGGCTGTAGATGCCTGTCCACTTCCCTTGCATTAGCTCAGTCTGTCAAACTGGCACTCTGGGGGCAGTCCAGAAGTCAGAGAGGGAAAACCAATCTGTCGGTTGGCTGTGATGCTGCATCCTCAAGGATCTGTGTTTTGTCTGATGATGAATCCCATCCACAGGAAATTTGCAGTTGCTCACACCTCATTCTTAATCTAAAAGGCAGAGAAACCTCCAGGTACTGGGTATCTGTCTTAGTCAGCATCTTTCTCTTTGCCGTGAAATCCTTTAGATGCAAAGCAACAACAGCATCATAACCTCAGGTGTGATTTGAGCTGAGAGAAACTTTCAGTGTGATTGTGCTGAAACTGCATTCTGGACACAAGAAATGTAACTGACAGGATATGAGCCCTCAAATGCAACTGAAAACTG
Source organism: Pomatostomus ruficeps (assembly GCA_013400735.1). Lineage (NCBI taxonomy): Eukaryota > Metazoa > Chordata > Aves > Passeriformes > Timaliidae > Pomatostomus > Pomatostomus ruficeps. The sequence goes on from VYZT01054259.1 coordinate 857,180, forward strand.
AATTAGTATCTTAAATGTATAGTGCTGAAATTTCTACTGGCACACCACTGTCTCGTGAGCCTGTGATGCAGCAATTGAGACATGGCTGGATCTGCCTGGAAGTTGCTCTGCTGAGTGTGCCAAATGCCTCTTGTTTGGAATTAAGGGGACTGTTTCATTTGGGGCACTCCCATAGTATTTTCAGCTTTGGTTTGCCTGGCATAAGAAATTTTTCACTGTCATTCTCACAGTAAACGAAAAATGAAATTTTAATTTCTTACTGGCGCAGGTTCGCTGAAGGATGATCTGGGGAGTAAATAGCAGTGTATGTGTGTGATAGATTTGCACAACTTCTGATTCGGCACAGAAGGAAGCCCTGACTGTCAACAAAATTTGGAAAAAGAGTTCCTTTGCTCTTAAATTGCAGCTTTTCATAAATTGTTCTTTAAAGAGAAATGTAAAAAGAAAAAAATTTAGCTCAGTTCTTCCTTCATTAAATCAATGGACACCATTGTAGCAGGTGATGAGTAGACTGCCAGTCTGAATGTAAAAGGGGAAGTTGTTAACTTTAAATTGGACATAAGTGCTGAAGTCAAATGTTGTGCTAGAAATTAGGTTGTCGGAATTCTGAAGAAAAAAGTACATCAGAAATTGAATGAATGAAACCCAAGACTGGGACCTTGATTGCTAGGAGGGTTATGAAAGAAATGTGTGAGGAAAATATTAAAAAATAGAAAAGAAAGCATTAATTATATCACCCTATTGACTAAAAATACGAGTGGAAACTTGGTGTGATCACAACAGCAGAGTCTTTGGAACCGAGAGGGACAGGACCATTGAGAGTGTCAGCGAACACACTCAGGGAAGCTTTGTAAGAATGCAGGAGGGATTGAGATGAGTCTATTCCACATTTCATTCTTTTAACAAGGGTGAAAAGATCTTGAAAAACTCATATAATGGGAGTTGAATGAGGAATGAAAGAAAAAGATCTAACTTCCTGGGAACACCATAGTGGAACGTGTGCCCCATCAATTTTCTGAGTGCTGATTAATTAGGGAACATCAGGGTTGTCACTTTTACCTCTGTACTGTGCTCCATTTGATAGATGGAAGAGTAAAGGACAACCTTCAGCCTTTACGCTAAGATGTTATAGGCTTTTCAAGCAGGAGAATTTGATAAATGCCTCAGTATCCTGTCTTTTTGGAAACCAGCAATCAGAGCTGTAGAATCTCTATTTAACCAGCAAAGCATTGGAGCAAGTCCTCTTAATTACCTGCATCTCCACAAGATACTGCCATGATACTACTTCCTTTTCAGCCGAGCCCTTGGACAGAGCACAGGAAGCTGGAAGATGAAGTGTTGATGTCTCCTTGTTCTTAGATAAATTAGCTATGGCTGTTTTGCTCTCATGTGATAGACAGCACGGGTTCTTTGTGTTCCTGCTGTCCTCAGACCTGTGTCAAGAAAATGTCTTTCTCACTGTGTTGATCGAGTTCTCATAACAGACACATTCAATGACAGGATATCTCAATATTTGGTCTCTGATTTTTTTTCTTTCCAAACCAATGGCGTTCTATTCTTGCTTGGCTACAGGTGAAAGAATTAAACAATATTTATACAGATGGACCTCCCTCTGTGGGATGCTCTGACTTCCAGAACAGTCCTTTCTTACAGAGTGCATTTCAGATTGAGCAGTGGAGAAATATCCCTCCATCCTGCAGCTGGAACCGTGGCTTTTCATTTCTTTGCAAGTCTCCATGGGGAAGGGAAATGTGGTCTAACTGGTGGACTGCTCACATCTTTGGCCACCTGGATGTGGGCAACACACAGAAACATGAATATTTTCTTAGCAATGTGATCATTACTTTGAAGAATATTCTTTGCCATTAAGATTTACAAACTTAATATTTCTCTGTAATAAGCAAAGAAATAATTTTATATGTATTTCTGTATAATTTTTCATGGAAATATTTGCATACAGACAATGTTCTATGATTAACATGCAGTTAGGAGATATGGTATCTGCATGAAATCTATACTTACAATAAATTTAAGATGTGCATCTCTGAATACTTCTTCCTGTGCATCAATTGGTATATTTTCTTCATGTATATTAGGGAGGTTTTTCAGTTGTGTGATCAAAATTTGCTGAACTGTGGTTTATAGCAGACAATTAACAGCTGTTAAATAGGATTATTGCAGGCTGTTATCTTCACGTAGCATCAATTCAAATGCTAATTTCGCTCAATTTACTTCTCATAAGGCCACCCTACTGCCAGGTACACTGTACTCGTGATGAATGACAAAATATATCTGGAAATAGTGTAACCTGTCTCAGCAGATTTCATGTTCTGGTTTGCAGCTCCTTGGCACAGGTCAGGATTCACGAGTGGAGTGGGATGCCTGAGGAAGAGGCACAATCAGGCCCAGCCTGCATTAAACAAACAGCATTTCCTACAGGGCTTTAGTGACTATAAATACAATTTTGGTAAGGAAAACGAATAATGCTTTTCACCTTTTGATTGTTTCACTTCTTGAAGAATGTCATTCATGCTGAGGGATATGGTGGAATGAGTCAGCTCTGGGTGATGTGTTGTCTCATGGTTTAAAATTCAAAGTACACCTTTCTCCATGCAAAGTTGACTATAATTTCCTCCTATCAACCTTTTCCTCCTCTCATCTTTCAGATTTGGCTTCACAGTAGATGCTTCCCTCTTTCCAGGTTAACTTCAGGATGCAATAATTTTGTGAGCTTTGCTCTTGGGATGATACTATCATGGGAAGACAATATTCCCTTCTTGGCCTTTACCATCTATTTCCACTGTGAGCCTTTGGCTGGCAGTAGCAGTTACACATGTGGATCCTTCCAGACAGGAAAATGCTGCCTTGGAAATGCATTTCTGGTGAATGGGGTCCCTGCCTTGGGTCTCTGGGTAGCCACCACTCAGTCAACAAGAACGTGTGGTGCTTGGACACTGGGATTGCTGTTTGGAATTCTATGGGCTTCAACTGGCCCCTCAGGCCCTGCTGGAAAGCTCCACCCCAAAGCTCCGATCTGTCCGTAAATCCTATTTCATCTTCACCACTGCTGTGTGATCCCGGGGTACCCACACTGCAGCTTGGCAATGGTCTTTGAGTGCTCCTGCCCAAGAAAGTCCTGGGTACTTCAAAGGAGAGTTTGCTAATCCTGCACAGAAATATTACACATAAACACTTCTTTTTCTTACCTCTAATGCTTGTGAAAACAACAAGAGACTTTTAAAGGTATTTCTGTTAGATTTGAATTCTGTGCTGTTGTCCCTGTTGTTTGGCAAATTTTTACATTTATGGGTTAGTTAAGATTTTCAAATGTTGCATGAGGAGAATTTTAATTACTCTCTGATTAGGAATGAAAGGAAGGAAAAGATTGTCTTGTGCTTTCAGTTTTGCTATTGTCTCGCAATGTCTTTCATATTTAAACAAAAAAATTGTATAAAGTAATAAGCTTACTGCTACTGCAGTGAAAGGACACGTAATAAAATAGCATATATATTCTATTCAGTCTAATTATTTATCTGGTCAGCAACTTGTAAGGTGTATTCTATATACTTTACATATTCTATAGTTAAATTTTAGATTTGGCTTTCCAACTAAATCCTTGACAATAGTGTTGCATTAAGTGAAAACATTAAACTAATTTAATTTTTCTTAGTCCTGTAAAGCCCAGAGATTCACAAAAATACAGCCATAATCTTTCATGTAATGCTTGTCATATTCTTCCTAAGTTTTATTTAAGTGGGTTACAACAGGGGAAATTAAGAGCCTGTCTTGATAAAATAATAATACCAATGGAATGAAGTATCCCTGCATAGCATTGGCCATCTTCAGTTTAAATAAATGTAATCAGTCACGTCAGCATGACATTTTCTTCATCAAATAGGCAGCAATGTGTTGTTCTTAATTACATCCAGATTTGTAATGTAGGAAAATTAATGACCAAGGGATTAAAATTGCTATTAATGCTCAGAAGGACTTATTAGGATAAAGGGTTTAAAGCCTTCTTGTTTTCATATGGGTCGATATTTATTGTGGTCTTCTGGCAGCGTGTCTTACACTTGCATTACAAATGTTACAGTGTTCATCCATTTTCAGGACAGTGACAAAGTAGAACATACATTGGTTTGTGGGCTTTCAACAGTTAAGAACTGAAACATAACACAGGATGATGAATGTGTGGCTGTCTGATTATTAACTACTATAAAAGGAATATATTCAATGAAGAATTTTGCAGAAATAAATTTTATTTCTCACTTGCTCTGCAGAGTAACAAACAATTATGTTAAGTAAAAATTATTCTTAAGTAATGTGTGGTTTAGGGTACATAAATAATCATATGTTTTACGATTGTGCCACTTGTTAGCCGTAAGAGGTAGGTAAATCATTATTAAGCCATCAATTTTCTGATAAATTAAGCTGGTTTTCAGTTCATGAAATATCCAAGCAGACTTAGAGTGTTCATAATGATTTGAAAACCACTTTCTTCCCTCTGTATTGATTGTAAGTATTTGCTTTATTTAGAAACTATGTTTTGCTCATAACAAGTTATGATAGGAGTTATGGTAAAGCTCACTTATTTTCCTCCTCTGGCAGAAGACAGAAACCTTTTACACTAATGAGAAGCAAAATTATTACTGATGACAGATAACCATATTCCTCTCAAAATTCCCTTTGCCTATCTGAAATACAAAATGAAGAATAGCTACTCCCCGATATGTTTGGAACCAAAACTGACATCTGCACTCCTGGCAAAACAAATACGTCAAAGTTCAGGTGCAGCTGGAAATAAAAGATTTTCGGGACTGACCGGAAGACTTGCAGATAATTCATCAGTCTTGCTGTTAGCTCCACAGGGCTTATTAATGTTCCCATTGAAGTAATCTGAGCTTTGATTTCAGAGAAGTCTTTGAAAGCAGAGCCTCCAGAGTGGCTCGTGGCCTAGTCAAGTGTGTCTTGGAGATGACGAAAGCGCTGCAGAGACCTTTGGCAAGGGCTGTGTGTGGAGCAGTAGCATGTGGCACTTTTCCCATCTTGACACGTGCAAAAATAGCTGGTTTGGAATAGTCTGTTCTTGTGCCTTTTTGAGTGAAATCTTGCCCACTGTTGCTTTTGAAGCTCAGTGCAAAATTCTGATGAAAAATTGAGGGCCTGGAGCCTGCCTTCAAATATTTGTGCATCGATCCCCTTGACTTAGTAGCCTTTGAAACTCTATCCTTTCTTAAAATGCAGATCAGACTTTATTACTGGGATAAGCAGAGAAATTCTAGCAGCAAAGACTTGTACAGAAAATACTGTGTGTTTTAGCATTACCAAAAGCTCTAAAACCTTTCTGAACCAATGGAGAAAGTAATAAATACAGCTGCACAAAGCTTTAGCTGCCTCTTCAATCTGCAAACTGACACCTTTCACTCAGACAAGTAATGGAGATGCGGTGCAAATAAGCTCATGCTCAGTCCTGCATTCCGTGGTGCCTCAGAGCTGGAGCTGTGCCACAGGCAAAACAGGTGGGGGTGAGGGAGTCATCTTTTGATCTGCACTAATCAGAAGAGCAGCAATAGGATTCTGTCAGCATTAATTGTGAGTGTAATTAGAAATGTTACATTCTGTGTCTGCATGAGGTGGGGCATGGCCCAGCGTGAAAATACCAAACTGGAAATGTGGTGGGTGTTCTGAGACACAGGGGAGGAGCAGTGCTGGCAGTGAGGGCATCAGAAAAGCTACTCAAAATCTGGATTCATCTTATTTTCTGACCCACGTAATTAAATTTTTTTTAAAAAAAGTAAAATAGTAAAATCCCGGGTTTTAGTATGTAATTAAGGAGAATGATTAGTGTTTTCAGAATAGTGATTGTCTCCATTACATGTTCATACAGACCTGGAAAAAGTCAGGGTCAGGTTACTGTAAATCCAAATGAGAAGTCGTTCTTTGTTGGAGACCCTAAACAGAATCCTTGGAAGGATGCACATTGCATGTTACAGTGGTAGCTGGCAGAGCAGAGGTTAAGGATGAAATTCCAGCTGGGCTGAGTTTATTGTCAAAGCTCTCGGTGATTTCAAGGTGGCCGAGATTTCAGCCTGCACATTTCAAAGCGTCCTGAAGAACGCCTCAGACTGTTATCATTAATTTGATAGTGGTGTCCGTATGTCCTGTTGGGGAAGGAAGGCCACAAACACAACTGCTTTTATTTGTGTTTATGTGATAAAAGTGGGTATTGTATAGATGAGTAGTTACTGAGATTAATCAATTTATCTTTGTTTCTTATACAAATGGTTCTTTTTCTGTGCATGGGAGGGAGTGCGGAATTTAAAAAAAGAAGTGAAGTTAAATAACAAAGGACATGATATGAGTACAATCCCAGTAAAAACACACTGTAATTTATGAGCAAAGCATCTCTATGGCAGGTTCTGGGCCATTTGTATTGATATTCATGGGCAAAGTGGAGTTGATATAGCAATATAACAATCATGAAATATATACATTCAGGCTCATGCTTATTTTGAAAACAGCCAATAAAAATAATGGAGCAGTAAAAAAGTATTTTTTCTTGGTTAAAGAATTTTATAATAACAATATTTGTAGGTGGGTTTGTCTGATTTTATGGTGTTTGGGGATGTTGCATAATGTGGAGACATTTTGTTTAGGAAAACTTCCCTCTTTACCAGAAGTTATTCTAAAAGCTAAACAACAGACACCTGCCCCCAAACATGCAGAAAATCTTATCAATATTCCTTATTTATTGTACCAATGGCTCTTGTTACATGTGTTGTGCATCAGTTTAGAGTCAGAAATGCAGTGCTCCTTGCCAGGCTCTGGGCTCGGGTGTCTGTCGGTACTGGGCTCACTCGAGGGACTTTCAATCACTGTAACTTTTAGAAATGACTCCCAGAGGTGTCTGACCTCTGGACAGCCCTTTGACTGGTTTTTGGGAGGTAATGCAGAAGCCAGGTTGGAACTTGAGCCATCATCTCATCAAGAGTTTAGTATTGCTATGATAGCACAGAGAAAGGAAATCATATTAGAAAAACAGGAACTGAAGGCAAGAATGCACTGAAACACGTTGAGCATAATTTGTGGGTTTTTCTCTCCCTTCTGGCTGGATTCACACCCGATGAAGCAAATGCCATATGGGAGGATCAGCAGTGACTCACCCGGCATTGTACAGAGCTGGTTTGCCAGTGCCAGATGATGTATTTGCTATTTATGTAGTCAACAGACAGTTCTAGGAAGCTTCTAAAGTGGTTCAGAGACAAAGAGTGATTTGTCACTGACAATCAGTGTCTTATGTAGCAGCTCAGAGCTGGGGCAAATGGACTAATCTCATTCATTCCTTTCACAGTCTTAATATTAGTTTGTCTGGAAAGTATAAACTATACTTAGACATTGAGATCCTAGAAAAATAAACCAACTGCTAAAATTACATTCTTAGTGTTACAAACAGGCAAAAAAAAGATCGTCAGGAAAGGCTGATGTCAAATGTCAGCACAAAAATCCAAGTTTCAAATTAATTTAAAATTTACAAAAATTTGTATTCAAATATTATGATTTGAACCCAGCTTCCACTACCTGCATAATGCTCAAATAACCAAGAGCAGACTACAACTTAATGCCTGTTAAAAACCCCAATAAAACTACAAATATAAATCAACAAAAAACCCCAAACAAACGAAGCAAACCCAAAATATTTATTTAGAATATTTCAGTGGAGGTACTTATTTATGATGTCTATGGATTTTTAAAACTTGAACTTTCAATGGTTTTATGAATTTAAAATGTTCAGATTTTCTGTATATAAAATGATACTAGAGTTGGTAATTTTTTCCTATTTTGTTTAATTTACATTTTTAATGTTTGAAAACTAATTCACTAATTTTAGATAAAGTTTGTCATTTCTCTGCCTGTCATTCTCACTTTTCAGAGATGATGTTTTCAAAAATTGCAGAGTAAGGAAAAAAAGAGGGGAAAAAATGTTTTAATTTTTGGTATGTTCAAAGAAACCTTTTGGATAGATCTGGTCAGATCCTTCACTGGTTATTGCTTTTAAGCACTAGAAATAAAGAAGCTTGTCCTTGTGTCTTGGAGAAAAATCACCCTTAGATTTCTTTGGCTGTCACTCTTGTTCTGGTAGGTGACACAGCTTTTTGTGCTTTCACATGCTTGTATTTCAGTCTTCTCAGAGGGGTTTATGGGAAGCAGAATGTGTGATGAGTAGTTGGCTGGTAAAAGAGAAGAAGGAAAAGCCCTAAGCCTTGCTTTAAATCTTGAAAACTTAGAAATTTTTCTGTCTCAGAGTAGTCCATGCCAAAGCGTCAATACTTTACTTGGTAAGTAATATTGTGCTACAGGCCTCCTCTGAAATGAAAACGTTTGTCTGGGGAAGATCAGTGGATGTGCTGAGGGAAAAAAAGTAACTGAAACCTAAAGATTCAGGCTTAAATTGATAGCTTATTAAAAAATAAACTAGTAGAGGATTGAATGTCCTCTTTTCTAAACATAATGTTTGATTTTGGAAAGCTTGAAAGCATTACAACTTTTGTAAAAGGCTTAATAAATCTTTTAGTAGTGGAACTGATTTAAATTTCTTCAAAAGTGGTAAGGGAAAAAAGAGAACAGGGGCTTTTATTGTGATATACCTCTTCAGAAGTTCTCCCCTCAAAATAAATTTAAAAAACTAAACAAGTAGTCAACCTGAAATTATTTTTCTTCTAAAAGCCTGCAAGTTTTTTTGCTGCTTTAGGGTGATCTGGTTTTTCTACTTTTATATGTTGAAGATGAGGATTCACCCTGAAACTGAAACCTCATAGTTGTAAAGCTCTTCCCTTTGTGTGCCCTTGCCCTTCATCAGGCACTTGTTTGTCTGTCTGAGGGTCACAGGTGACTTCCTCAAGAGCACCTGAAAACTCTCAGTGATGTTTTTTTTCCTTTGAGAAATCAATTATCCTCAAAGCTTCTTGGGATGCTGCCCTGTTCTGTCCAACTGGGAAAACTAATTTCCACAGCAAATTATGTGTCTGCTGATCTGCATTACATATTGGAAGGAGACTGCATGAGAGTCTGCCCTTTAGGTGGATTGAACTTGTCTTTAATTTGTTGGGTTTTCTTCTTTTGCCCCGGTGTAATGACAGACCTTGCCTAAAATGATGAAATGCTGGTTCCTGGCCAAAAGTTTAAAGCGACAAGTGTATTTTCCGCTAGGAAAGTTGATATTAGCTCATTAGCATCTTTCACAGCTGAAATAACACAGTGAGCCAATGTGAACCAAACGTTCCCAGGGGGCTAATTTCCTCCTGCTGATTGGAGAGTGATGAAAACAAAGAATAAGAGGTCAGACTGCATCTAATTTCAAAAAGTGTCCTATTGGTGGGGAAAACATCTGAGATCAAAAGACCATCATCCACATGTAATCCATACCGACCTGGTCTGTGATAAACAGTGAAAGCAGCCATTGTAACAATATTACCATTCATTATTTTAATGCATCTAATGATTTTCCCCCCATGGCCTTTTCTTGCACTCCACACAAAATCTATACTTTTTTTTGGTAACAATGCATGTATTGTTACATTTCTATTGATACTGAATGGATGAACGCCCTCCTTGGCAGTTACTTTGCAGCTGAACTGACAACATGCACTGTCACCAGAGTCACCACCACTGCCGTACCTGGCTGAGAAGCACTGGGAGTGTCTTGACGTTTCAGGTTCCCAAATAAAGCTCTTCCTCCTAAAGCCCAGGCCCTCTCTATCAGACAGCATTTTTGGTACATTTCCTCAGCTGCTCAAATGCCTCTGATATCAGAGGGAAAAAAATAATTAAAGACTAAAATTCAGCACAACAGATGCACAAATGAGTGTTGGGATGAATATAGCACGGGCTCAGAAGTTAACTGTCATCACTCCCCATTGCATTTTGTCTGTTCCATGTGCTGTGCACCTGTGGCTTGCAGACAATGGCTTTGATTGCACTATGTAAAACTGGCAGTCAAGTTAAAGCTGCTGCTGCCTGTTGCTGTGTCTTTGTTCTCTCCTTTGAGCTCCTTGTAGGCTTCTCTGCTGGTTTCTTTAATTACTATTATTTTTACGTTTCTTCTGTGTAGTCTTTTAATTATTATATTCATGCCCTTTGCTGCCACTTTTGAGCTACTCTAAATGTAGTGTAGGAAAAGCAAGGTTAAGTGAAGGCAATGCGGATTTTAGACAAAAGAAAACATATATTCAGCAATCTGTGAAGTGTGCAAATACAGGGCTAGTGTTGTACTGACTTGAGTCCACCAGGCAGCAGAAATAAATTAGCAGCAGACTATCCCCTCCCCCAGCTCCTATCATCAAAATTAAGTGAACACCTGCACGAAATAAAATGGAGTTGAACCAGTGTGAATATCCGATTCTGGGCTTGATTTACTGCTACAATAGTCCAGTTTTATGCTGGCATAAATTCCCTTTAAACTAATAGAGTTACATGGTTATGAATTGGGAGTAATGTGCTTGTGAATTAAGTAGTTCGGGTTCTTTCCTCTGATGTCAGGTCTTGTTTTGCTTTGAAGTATCCATACAGATGCCACTGTATGTCCTTTCTGATAGAACACAGTGTTGGAGAAGTACAGATGACTGTCAGACTGCATAATTTGTGCGAAAAGCTTTTTTGTGAAATTTTCTGTTGCTTTGTTTCACAAGATTCTCACATCCATAGAAGGGTTTGGGTTAGAAGGGGCTTTACAGATCCTCTCATTCCCCATGCCACGGACAGGGACACAATGTTTTGTTTCACAAGATTTTTCCGGTTTGTAGTGGATTTTAAGGTCTAGGGAAGCACAGTTTTTCTAAGAGCTCTTCACCAACGGGCTTGGTGGATCCCCTGCACCAGGAAACACCAAGGATGTGATGGCTCCTGGGGAGGGCTGGCTTCCTCACACAACTATTTTCACACAGTTCTTTGGTGGACCTTGATCCAAGAGCACAAAGGAATTGCAAGGAATTCAGCACAACATTCAAGCCACAGAGCATGGAGAGCACACACAGCACTGCACCCGTAGCTCCCATGCTCCTCCTCAGCTTGACTGGGTTTGGTGTGCCGGAGAGCCCAGGACACTCAGGGGAAGACAAAAGCCCATCTTGGCCTCACCTGCTTTGAGATGTTAAAGGAGTTTGGGCTAATTATTTTAGAACTATTTTGTCCATGCTAATGATGAATTGTGTAATTTTCCACGTTGTCATATCCAGCTTGATCTATAAAGCAGCACCCTAAAGCAGCTTGATCTATTGTACACATCCTGTTTTCCCATATTTTCTTCCCTATGATAGAGCTATGTGTTTAAGGAGGAAAGTGTTAAAAATAGGGCAGTGGGAAAGATGCAAGCAGACAGGAAGAGTCGTGCAGCTGCAAGTAAAAATGCTACCAGATAAATGAGCTGAGACCCTCCCCTAGTCCCTTGTCTCCTAGGGCTTAGTCTAAGACCCTTTGAGGACTTCCATGGACTGCAGCAGGCATCGGGTTAAGCCCTTAATCCTTTATTTTAAACTTGCATTGACCCAGATGGGTATTTAGTTTTTTCAGTGTTTTTTTATTTTCCTTTTTCCTTCCAGGTGCTGGGTAAACAATTTCTTCTTTTCTGGATTATCAAGACTACCTTATACCTTATCCTCTCACTGAGTCATATATTTATTTGCAATTTCTCTATTTATTAAGAGTTGCACGCTACGCTGGGTAATTTATAGAAAGATAATACTTTCTTAATTCTGAAAAAAACCCTCATTTTGTTTTGTAGTTTACTGTTCTGCTATGGTTTGCATTCCAATTCTTTTTAGCTACCTGCTCTGTTATTAATTTAGAAGTTCTCCAGCAAATTCTTGCTATACTAGTCTAGGGAAGATTTCACTAAACCATCCTGTCAGTAGCATTGATCTTCCTATTGAGATTTCAGATGCTGGTAGACAGAATGCTGAAATAATCAGTCTGCTATGTCTCAGTAATCGGCTATTCAGAATTCCTCTTTTTCACACATACTACTGACTCTGTGTTCAGGTTTCTGTCAGTGCCTGGTGAATCAGACAATGAATTTATAGGGTAAAGATACCTTTCCCACAGGTGTTGTCCTTGTCCCGACATACCCAAATCTGTGTCCCATATTTGAAAGGCCTTGGAGTTCTTCCTTTGAAATATAAAAAGTGTCTTGGTAAGGTACATGTATAAGGGCTTGAATTTTTTAATGTGGAAAATGGAGTGTGAGATTCGCAAAAGTCAATTGAAAATTCAAACTCGAAGTGGAAATAGCATCAGCTGAATAGATATAAGAAAGTAAAAAAAAAAAATATTTGATGACATTTAGTTTGTAATATTTTGAAACAAATTAAGATTTTGCTTGAAACAGATTTGATTTCAAATCTGGGCTTCAACAGATAAAAGTATATGAAAATAAAGAGTTACTTTCACATTTTTTTACTTTATTGTGCTATGCACACACACAAATTAAAAGTATTCCAAAACTTTAAATAATTATTTAGACTTGCTTTTCAAACAGATCCTCTACAAAGAGTATTCAGTAGGTGGCCCAGGTAGATCACCCTTAGCCATTCCTGCTGTTGGTTAAGGTGCTATTAAAGGAATAAGGAGTACAAGTATTGCACCTGGATTTGTGCAGGGCGGTGATCAGAGGTGTGGCAGAGGCATTCACCATGGTGTTAAGTCAGAAGATTTTCTAAATACCAACATGTCACCAAAGGGATAAATGTGAGCAGCAAATGCTATGGAGGCAATCTGACCTCTAATGAATGAGTTTAATGGGGGAAATAAATAACTGCACAACAGCAAGGTTTCACTAGTCAGCCAGAGCTGCTGGGAGCTGTAGACTGCACACTTTCCAAGACAGCTTTCATTTGTTCTCGGGGTCCTCCAGTTGTTCCTGCCAGTTGCTGTGTATATTTTTTCTTTATTTAAAGTTGGCTCTTCCATTTACTTCTGTATTTGCTTTGCATCCTCCAGCTGCTACTGTCCTTGCTTTAGTCCTTTTGGGGAGTCTTAAGTGAGGCAGTGGCAGCTGCTCACTCCTTGCTGGGGTTGTTTTGGGATCAGGGAGAGGTTCCCTGCACCGACTGCCTGTACAGCTCTGCGTTTCCTGTCAGGAACTTTGGCCTCCATCTTCCAGGCCCTTTGACTCTTATGGCTGTACTAGGGAGGAGCAAAGGGAAAATGATTTCCAGAACCAAGCTGGGAACTGCAGCAGGAAAGTGTGTGCCTGTGTGCCCAGAGATGCCAGAATAAGATGATTCTGAGTTTGGGTCCAGACATTTTGTTTGTCTGTGAGACTGTTTTAAAAGACGTATTTATAATTTTAATAGCCAAGCAAAGGATACAGAGTATAAAGCTCATAATCAAACTTCTGTTCTTGCCAACATCAGTGTTTGTCTGAGTGCAGAATAGTAGGAAGTAGTTATGGAGTTCCTTTATTCATTAACAGAAATGTAATTGGGGTCATCTGTGCATCAGCAGTACTCTTTCATCTAGTGAATAATTATGTACCAGTGAATTTGAAATGACCTAATTCTTTAACACATACTTCTCACATAGATGGTTACGTGTGCTGGCTCTGGGACTCAGGGAGCTGCTGATAGGAACAGCAGCAATCTGCCCAGAGCTGGGCATTTGGGCTTGAAGTGTTACCCAGAGTCAAGGTGTGGTCTGTGAGCAGTGGCTGAAAGCTGGAGAGGTGTCCCATGTGGCATTTTAGTGGAGAACTTGCAGTGGAGCAGCTTTTGTTGCTGCTCTTCATATGCTCTTTCTCGTCCATGACTAAAGGACCTTGCTGCTTGGAGCTGTCAATCCTGAACACTTGCTAAATACCAGTTTACAGATAAACATTTTCTTTTCTTCTAAAGAAAGAGAAGTAGGGAACATAATGGAAATTTTGTCATTGTATAGCAAGTATTTAGAATTTTAATTTTAACAATGCTGATTTAATGAAAATTGGCCCCTGCTGCTGGGAACTTGTTAAGAGGCCCTCCTTCTTGGCTGCAGGTGGGTTTTAACTTGCTGGTTTCAAAGCAGGCACTAATACAGACTGTCAATTTCTACTTAAAAGGAAATTGTTATCAGCCCCCTTGATACTTTCTGCCTGACAGCTAAACTTCTTCCTCAAAGAGGTTAGATATACATAACTAAGCAGTAAATACCCCAATGACACATCACAGTGCTTTGCAAAAACCAGCGAAGAGAAGGAAAGGCATAATCTACAATACACTGAAAATTATTTTGTTGAGCTGCATATTTTTGTTCCTGACAGAATGTCCAGGGAAGTGAACTGGGGAAATGTCACATAAGTTGCAATCTGCAGAAGGCAATGCCTTGGTTTGACATAGCTGAAAAAAACGCAGGTCTCAGCCTTGAAAATGTTGCTTTTGCCTGATTAATACATCAGCAAAGATGTGAGATGGGCTCCTGGTGTGATTTAACCCCAGCTAAGCCCCACACTCCTTTTCACCCTCCCATGGGATGGGGTAGAGAATTGGAAGGGTAAGAATGAAAAAACTTGTGGGTTGAGATTAACCCAGTTTAATAGGTAAAGGAATAGCGATTGCCAGAAGCAAAGGAAAACAGGGAATTCACTCTCCACTTCCCATGGGCAGTCAAGGGTTCAGCCATGCCCAGGAGAGCAGGGCCCCATCACATCTAATGGTGACACAGAAAGACAAATGCCAGCACTCTGAGCATCCCTCTGCCCTTCCTCCTCCTCCCCAGCTGTGCACCCCCAGCATGGCACCGCATGGCCTGGGACATCCCTGGGGTCACTGGGATCAGCTCTCCTGCCTGTGTCTCCTCCCAGCTTGGGCACCCCCAGCCTCCTCAGGGGTGGGGTGAGGAGCAGGAGAGGCCTTGCCTCTGTGCAAGCTCTGCTCAGCAGGAACTAAAACATCCCTGTGTTACCAACACGTTTGTATTTCCAGCACAGATCCAAAACACAGCCCTATATTAGCTTCTGTGGAGAAAATAAACTCTACCCCAGCCAAAAGCAGCACAGCCTCCATTAACAAAACTAATTTCTTTATTCTTATTAAAAAAGTGTAAGCAGGTTTATGTGAACAATATGAGACTGTTAGAAAGTAAATTAAATAGGAAAAAACTAGATTCATTTATAGGGAGCTCCAGCTTCATTTTTCACCACTTTGAAAATGTAGGTGGGTGGCTTGAGGCAGTGTGCTAATCCAGTCCCAGTGCCGATGGGAGAGATACCCTGTGCTGCTTTGGACCTCGAAGTTATCTGATTCAGACTCCCTCCATTGTCAGTGGAAAGAGATAGGCTGCTGACATAGTTCTGCTCTTCTAGTAATAGGATAATATTGGTAGGATTTTTTCTCCAATCCTTTGCTAATTATAATGATAAACTTTATGTTAAATGTTGCTTCCTTGCCCTATGAAACCTTAATGTTTGCTATGAATTTTAGGTGATGCCATAATACCAGAAATTAAAATGGTCATTGGCTGGTATCTTTTATAGTATTTTAATAGTTCTGTAGTGTCAGTGATGTCAGACCAGGGCTGTCTCTCAAGGCTCACTTGCTGGCATGTTTTCACCTGGGGGTGTTGGTCATGCCCAGTTCTGTTCTTATCTGTGTTGTACATCCCATGATCTGCGGAGGCAAAGCAAGGAAACATCCCGGCTTTCCTTGCTTAGGATACTAACGGGAGCTGAATCTTGCTCTTCACATGGTGAGCCTTCTTCCCTCCTCCCCCTCAGTTTCAATTTATAGTAAATTCATGCAATTTAAGAGCATATAGAGCCTTTGAAGAATGACTTTTAACCTGCCTATTAAGTTACAATCTAATTTTGTCTAAAATGGCATTTCACTATGTCATGGTATTCCTGAGAGACTCACATTTCAGTCTAATGTTTTACATTAATACCTATGTTTTTCATAATTGTAGAACACTATTATGTGCGCTTCTGGTGAAAGAGCCTAATTATATGGACATATTCTCAATGAACACAATTTTTTTGAAAGCCATGTGAACCATCCTCATTGTCATCTCTGTGGGATGATTCCCCGTGAGGTGCACATGCTCCCCTCGTTTTCCAGTTTTGAAACAACACAGCAAAGATCCAGTTGTTGCTCACACTCTGTCTAATCTTTTCCTGATCAGCAAGAAAAAGAACAATTCTTTATTCCTTTTGAACCTTTTCTAATTCTCTAGGCTTTAACTTAATTTCAAAACGTGTAGATGGCTTTAAAATATTGCAAACTTATGTTCATCTAATCCCAGAACAAACAAGTTTAAAAATTCATCTGCCTGCACTAATAGAATATAATCCCTAGAATATAAGTGTTGCTATTTTTAGGAAATAGAATGGGCACATAACATTTCTAAGCCAAGTTAGCTATTCAAGAAAAAGCAACCTGTGCAGTCTTGTAAGCTGTATGAAAATGAGAAATGCTGAACCAAGAAGCAGTCTGTGTTCACACATCCTGTTGTTCTTAATCACATTTTTCTCAAATATGCATTGATGGTTTTTGTACTTAAAGGTACTGCTGTTTATTTTTCAATTTCTTCATTAATGCCAGATTCACATGGCATTAGGCAATCATTTGCTGAAGTACTGGCATATGTTTTATTGCAAAATTGCAATCATGCTTGTCAATTATAAAACTGATTGCATTATATGTCCAAGTTACTTTTGCTTCATGTAATTTAAAAGAAAAAGAGGGTCTCTAAATCTTCCTTCAGCAGAAATAGCTGAAAAAATATTTCAATTATTCATTAGTCACACTGAGATTAATAGCATGCAGTCATTGACAAAACTCTGTCCTGTAACAATGTGCAATTGTTCATTACTGAAAAGGATGCAATTCTGAGAAACTCATCATTTGATTAGTAAAACTTCATTGGTGTGTCCTGAATCCAAGTTAGCAAGTTTCTGCTCTGTTCCTTAAAACCCTCACAATGTGATAAAAATATTTTACTTTGTATGCTGGGAATGATGCAGCCACTCCAAAGAGAGCATCATTGTCCTGGTCATTCCAAGTGACTACTGTATATGGTACATCATTGTGCATTATGCTGTGTTAGACAGAAAATCCAGTTTATAAAACATTTTAGGATATTTTCAGTTAATTTATTTGAGAAGAAGATTTACCCATTGTTCTTACTCTTTCAGTCTTATTGTACAAGGCTTGCAGAGGTGAACATTGAAACTTTGAGCTTTGCAATGTGAATTCTCCAGAGCAGCTTAAGCATTCCCAGTAAAAAACTGGAAATCTTTACTCTGTGAGACTGAATTCCCCAGAAGGCACTCTCGAGGTTGGCTACAAGGCACCAGGGTTCTGAGCTCAGGTTTGACTGCTGCTTGTGTCAGGTCTCAGACTGACTTTTTGGTTGGTAGTGAGTGGAATGAGGCAGGTTCTGCTAATGAGGGAGCAGATGGGAAGGGGAGAAGAAAATGCTCCTGGGGGAAGCCAGCAGCAGCAAGAGTCCCTATTTAAATTTGCTGTACTTGTGCAGTAGATTGTACTCTGCAGTGAGCAAAGTGCAGAGTGCAATACAGAGGAAAGATTTGCAATGCAGAGCACCCAGGTAACATATGTCAGAAGTGTCCCTAAAGTTGCGTGGCTCTAGAATAGTCCTGTGAAAAACTGAAGCTTAATTTACAAGGAAAAGCCTTTGTTGTGAGAGATCTTGTTCCATTTGGATATGCACCAGACCCAGAAGAGCAGCTGGAAGGGAAGCAGGTGTCACTTTTATTGGGCTCAGCTCTAGGTAACTTAGAACTTACAAACTGTATTTTAAATTGCAGTTCTGTCTCTCTGAGAGAGGCAGAGGATAATGGGAGGAATAACTAAAACTTTCTTGAAGACTTACTGAGGAAAATATTTGAGGAGATGGATGTTAATATGTTGATCTCCAAACCTGTGTCATTAATTCCTCTGTAGTGTTTAACATTACCCAGTGCTGTAGAAAGTGAAAACAGGCGCTCTGGTAGGGATTTTGAACAGGAACTGGGAAAGATCCTGCTGGTTTGAGAAAGTGTAATTGTTTATGGCTGTGGTTTTTGTATTGTAACAAGATGTTCCTTCCCAACCTCACATGGGGTTTTTTAGAAATGATGGGCTGTGTATGTACCAGCGGGAGAACACCTGAGATGGCTTGTACTGAATGTGTTCCTTTTCTCAGGAGATCGATCCACAAGATAAAAAATAAAAAGGGAAGCAAAAAAAATTGCAGCTGTACATTTTTTGATCTGAAAGTTTTACAGGGGAGCATGTAGAGAGGACTTTTGCTCTGTGACTTGGGTCAGCTGCAGATGTATTTTGGCTGCATCTTCCTAGAGACTGGAAAAGGGAGAAACAGTTCTGAGTGAGTGGTTATTATACACATGTTTACACAAAGTGGGGAAATTATCCTTGCAGCCTCATCCTTCCCACTGCTAGCTTGCTGTTGGCAAAGCAGATGTTTCTCACAGGGTATCGCTTGGCTGATTGCAAACAGAGACATTCCCAAGAGCGTGGAAGTTCCTTGTACACCGGTGTCTTTCTCCAGAAGTCCTTGGCTCCATTTGTGACCCCCAACTCTTGCACACCGTATTTGACAGTTTCATTTCCCCTGAGTGCCTGTCTGGTTTAATTATGATCATTAGCTCTGCAACATGAGTTTCTTTATTTAAAACTATTTAAAATTATTTCTTGAGAGATCCATGGCAGTAATGTTTAGTAACTGGCAAGATGAGTTTCACTACAACACCAACAGAAAAATATTCAGTATATATGAGGAGGTAGTTGCTTTTGTGGACCTGAAGCAATAGAAAACCGAGGGCATGTCATATCATTATACCACAACAGTACTATTAAAAAGGGAAGTTAAAATTCAAATACAATTTCATGGAATGTATTAAAATTCTTAGGCTTTTGGGAAGTGGAGTAGGACAGGACTTATCATTATTATCTAAATGAATTTGGAAAATTTTAAGTTTCTCTGTGTACTGGAAATTGCAGATTTTAGCTAGCCTTTAATAGGAGATCTGGATTCTTTTCAAGTTTCATCACTTTTACAGCATCCTGTTTAATGTCCTGCTTTCCCTCTGTCCAAGATCAGGATAATATCTGTCTTGCTGGCACAGTGAGACATTTACTAGGATGGTGCAATATTTTACTAGGATAGTGAGCAATTAGGTGTGACAAATTAAGCTCTGCAAGTATTTGAGCTTCTCCTGTTGAAATACAGGCATTGTTTTTTCTGTGCATGTGGGATAGAAGATTGCATGAATTTGAAGCTTTTTAGCAAGGAAAACCAGTTCTGAACAGCACCTTTTCTATCAGCCACTTGTTAGAAAGCTTGGAACAATAACCATATTATGGATTTTCTGTAGGACCCCTGACTTTAAGGGTGTATCATGCGCTTTCAGCCTTCTGTTCTTGCTGTGTTCAGTCTCAGAAATAATGGCCTCTGTACTGTTTCCCTAAAGTCTGTATTAGAACAAAGTGTAATAACATCAGTGCTCAATTCAGAAGGTGGTAAGGCACCGGTGCCTGCAGCATTATTCACAGTGTGAGCACTATATCTGGCGCTGCCTGGCTCCTACTATATCACAAAGTGACAGCAAACTTGCTCGACTACGGCTGATCTAAAAAAGCTCTCTTGAGCAGAGTCCTCCAGCAAAGCACAGAAAATTGTGGTTTGTGATTTATATTAATCCAGTTTTGGTTGATGATCATTACAGCTAAACACTGTATCAGTTACTTTTAGGAGAACAAATATTAGTTAAAATTTTGTACAGCTTCAAGCATTTTGAAGAAGTATCCAGAGATGTGGTTACAGAATCTGTTCAAGACATCCTAGCTCACCAAATAGCTCATGGGGTAGGAGTCTGCGTACCAACTGCTCTTTTTGCATATGTACTGGCATAATGCAAAGGACAGACATGAAATCAAGGCTGCCCTGAGATCCTTAGCCAGAGATGAAGATGAGTCCTACTACTGTTGACATAAATACATCTCATGACAAGCCCAGGCTTGGTCTTTCCCAGTTTGTGCTTTTAAAGTATCGCAAAGCTTTCCCAATTAGCTCCTGTGGAATCAGTAGAGTCTGACATTGATTTTCGTGGGATCAGAGCAGGCACACATTGGAAACAGTGTTTCATTCCAGTTCTGAAAGGAGCTGCTCTAAAGCAAGGAGTGTATTTGTCTTCCCCCATGTGTATGTCCCTGGAGACCCAAAGCCTCTCCAGCCGTTAGATTTGTGTGTGGAAGAGGAATTGGAGACTGGGTTTAGCAGAACTACCTCAGGAAGGCTGCCGGTGACTACAGTAAATTTTTGTCTTCTTTTGGGATGAAGCATCCTCACCATTACTGTGAGAACTGTCTCTGTCCTTTAGAGCAATGCAGTCTGCTTAAAACTGTATCTGGTTCCTCAGCATTGTTCCAGCAACCATCAAAACTCCTTTTGATTCTGTATATTTACATTGGGTTTTGCCCATGAACAAGTCTGTACTATTTGCTAAAACATATTTTAAGGTTTATGTTCCAAGGTGGTAAGGAGATAAATTCTGATTCCTAACCCAGTTCCTCAGATGAAGGGTGCCTTCAGCTAATCTGATAAACAAGTATCAGACCATGTAGAACCCAATTCTTTTCTGCCGTGTTTGTCCATTGGGACTATGGTAAAATCATATCTAAGTGATGCAGGGCAAACCAATTCCTGACTTGAGTCCATCAAAATTACTCGAAACCTTGGACTCACAGTACAGGACCTGGGCTACAGCTCAGCACGGCTGAGGAATGAGGAAGCTGTTAAGGAGAACTACGAGAAGCAGCTGGAGGAGCTATAGGAATATTTTCTCTCTCACCCAAGTTAATTGAACAAGTTTATAGAAACCTTTTTCTTCTGTAGGAAAAAACCCTCAAATTCTCTAAAAAATGACATTTCTAATTTTCTTCAGTAAGAAACAATTGCTTCTGTGTGTGTGTTCGTGTCCCAGTAGTCCCAAAGTCTCTATAGACAGCCAGAAGATTTATATTTGAGTGAAAGCCAGTGCATCACACACAGGAGCTTGCAAAAGTACAGTAAACATCCTTCAAACAAATTCTCATGTGCCCTGACTACAAAGTAAATGAAAAGCAATACACGGGGTTGGAAAGAAACCACATTTCTAGGTTGGTTTCAATAGACTCTTAGTTTTCCCAGTGTATTAGTACTCACTCCGAGTCTGCCGCATCCTGCTTGCTCCCCCACAACACAGCTGAGCTGCATTCTGTCTACCACTGTGACATTTTATGGAACACCAGCATATCAAGCTTTATCTTTAAAACAGTAAAAGTAATAACCACTGGTATTTGTGTGAGGTCTGGTTAATTTAATATATGTCAATAGACACATAAAAATAACACTTTTCTTGCCATGCTAAAGAAGCAGGAAAGAAAGTAGACTGAAGCAGAGTCCAGGGTGGGTTTAAATACTCTGAGCTATATTGTGCCATTGATTTTTGAACAGAAATCCCCATTGAGCTCAGTGGGGATTTCTGCTTAAAAATCAATGGTGCAAAACAACACCCTCAGATTAAGATACAAAGATGGAGGATGATGCTTAATTGGTGCCTCCTTGTCGGGATGGGTTTCCCCTATAGATGGAGTTGCTGCTCTTTCCATTAAACAATAGTGAAATCTGGAGGAGCTGCTGTGCAAGAGGGTTGTTATTCTACCCTTGTTCTTACTGCAAATCTTAACATGTATTAGATTTCATCAATTTAATTAAAACAAACACAGAGACATATTAAAATATTAATTTTCTTTTTTAGATTTGAGGTAACTCAACAAATCTCTTTTGGGAACTAGAGTGTCCTGCCTGGGCAGAGCGGGGCATGAGAACACAGCCCGTGCAGTGGTGCTTTACACACCTTACAGCCTGAGGAAAAAGCTCAGGCTTTTTCTGCGGTGTTTTCTGCGATTAGAGTCCCTTCATACCCTTTAGTGAGTATGTATTGGGATCTGCAAGAAAGTGGCACAGTTGGGGGAATAAAGCATGGCACCGCTGCCTGACTTGGCTGTGTTCTTTCAGGAAAGTGATGGCAGCTCTGTCCCCTTCTCCTGAGACAGAGTCTGCTGTCTTCTCCTTGCAGGAGCGCAGGGCTGCTTCTTAAGAGGGCACATTTCATGTAAAGAAGAAAGATGGCCACAGCATATATTTAAGAAAGCTAATTGCAACTATTGTTGTTAAAAAGTGGATTAGATGATGAAAGGTCTTTCTGAAAATTCTACAAAGACGGAAAAATAGGTCGTGTTTGAAGAAAAAAGTTCCTGTAAATGACTGACAAGAAATGAGATTAAAAGCCAACAGTAAATTCCAGACAGAGTTCTTATGACTTTTTGCCTGTTCTTATCTGCTCGTGATTAAAGAAGCCATGGTGTTTTGAATTAAAGCTGCAATTCATCCACAGGCCAAACAAAAGTTTGGTGACTTATTACCATTACGAGAAGCAGTTATGGGCATTGCTCAGAAAAGAAATCTATTGTGGTAATGTAAATAAAAAAGAACTTATAGATTCTGAGAAAAATTTTGACTGGAGGCTGGTCCTGCTGAAACAGATACTGTAATCTAACTACTCTTGACTTTAAAAAAACCACAGCAAATTACTGTTTTCCTGAAAAGAAATTACAAAAATTTGATGGGAGTCATGCAGTTGTTATAATCCAGTGATGGACACTTGGAGACATAAATTCGCTGATTCTTGCTTAGCCTAGTCAGATCTACTCAGGGTTTATTTCCATTAGAAATGTCAATCTTTTTTCCTTAAAAGAAAACATCTCACATAAAAAAGGTGCTTTTCTGTCTCTGGTTTCTGCAACTTGAATGTAAAAACTCAAAATTTTTGTTTCCTGAAAAGAATAGGGAAAAGAAATCAGTCTTTACGTAAAACTTAACAAAAAATAGGTATAGGTAAGAATAAAGTTTTACATTTTTTCTTTTAGTCTTATCCATCCTCTCACGCTTGAAAGCACCTGTAGGGTGTGTATGTTCTTTAGTTTATTAATACCAAGAAATGCGTGTCTAAGAGAGTTTTTTGCTCTGAGGGCCTCTTGTCTCTCCCGTGAGCAGCTTTGCCTGAGGTGTGACTGCTGCAGGGAGCAGTTCTTCCAGCCTTTGGCTGTGTGGTTTGGTTTACCTTGTGTCCCATGTTTTGTGTGATTTGTTTTTAAGTGGTAATTGAAAAGGAACTCATTCAATGGGAACAAAATGACTTCTTAACTGTGCTTTTGACATTGGCTCTGTTGCATCCCAGCTCAACCTAAGCGAGGTGACTCGTATTTGGCAGGTCTGTGTACAGCTCAGCAGTGGCTGATGCAGCTGTGCCCGTTTGGCACACAGGTTTTTAATTTTCTAATTGGTAGGTGGCCAATAACCACTAGTTCTGTAAGAATTTTTTGCAAATTGGTGGGGAAGGAGTGACCCATGGCTGTACATGCAAAGAACATGCAGCAGTGCTGGGGCTGTGTTCATCCCACTGATGGCCTTCAGGATCACAGTGGGGAGAAGAAATGTGTTGCTTTGACTTGCAGTGTTCAGTGTTTTCTTGTTAGACTCTCTCTCATGGCTATGACTTGTTTTCTCTCTATTATCTATGTTTTCCTAAATTGTATCTGTGTTTACGAATTCCGGTATACCGGATGGAGAAATATGATTGACAAATACTTTAACCAAGTGGATTATAGGAGGTAGTGATTTCTACCTCCAATCCACGGTGATGTGTGAAAACATATAAATAAAGTCGGAGGGCTCTGCCCTCCCTCTTCCTGCTCTCTCTCCTGCTGCGTCTGTGTGTGTTCTTGTGTGGCTCTCCTTCAGGCCCTCGGCCTGGCAGGCCTGCCTGGGGAGTGCCATAGAAATGTAATCAGGTGTAAGGGCTGGAATACTTGCCCGAGTTCTTTATTTCCTCCTGTAAAGGGTTGCAGTGTTTGGCTTCTAGTAGCTGACTGAAGAAACGGTAAGATATGATAGAACATGTGCGGGGGGTTAGTTTTTTCCAAGGTCCTCTGACAAACCAGATGTTTTCCAGACAGTTTCCTTATGAAATTGCACAAAATTTCCAGAACAGAGGATTTGTGTACTCTTGGAAGTATAGCAGAAGAATCTGGAGAGTGCCAAGGCTATGTTGTGATATTGTCCAAACAATGTGCTCTAGATCTGGTGTTCAGCACCTTGTCAGTCAGTGCTGGAGGCTGCTTCTGTTCAGAATGGGTCTCTAGAATGTGGTGTAGACATCACTGAGTTTTTTTCTGTGCTTTTGTAGACAACAAATTCTCTACATTCTCTGAGCAGAGAGGTCTTTTCATCTTGCTGAATATCTCCGCAGGGCATCATTACTAACAGAAGCGTGCACTGGGCATCAGGAGGCGTTTCTGCACAGAAAGGGCTGCTAAGCGTGGGAATGGACCCACCAGAGAGGTGCTGGAGGTGCTCAAGAATGTGGCACACAGTGCTCTGCTCCAGCTGACAAAGTGGCGGTGATCAGTCAGAGGTTGGACTTGATGATCTCAGAGGTCTTTTCCAACCTAAATGATTCTGTGAGCATGAAAAAGAGACAAAGGTTACTTAGGCAAGGTAGTTTCTTTCCAATGAGAAGTGATGACTTGAAGTGTGTCTGAGACTGCCTCACTCCAGAAGTGAGGGCAGGCAGTCCCTATGTGCCAGAAGAAGGGGCACAACTGTGTTGTGGCACAAAATCTTCATCAAAAGATTTGATGAGTTGTCAGTAAGAGGCAAAAAAGTCAAAATCTAGAGCTCTGGATACCCCATGTGTCTGCTGCAGTTTGTGTGTTAGAGAAAGATGTGTATCCTTTATGTTTCAAAGGCTGAGCACTGATTATCTTGTGATTGTTATTTATTGCTATTGTCAGGTTGGATTAATGTCTGAGGGTGCAGCATCTTTTCTAAACCTTTGTTTTATTGGAAAGAAAAGTTCCTCTAGTGACTTTGCTCTGTTCATGTTCTTTTCTTAGACTTGCTGATGCTCATAAAAAGACCTGAAGCTGTGAAAATGCTCTTTTTAAAGTTAATTCCATTCTGAGCCATCATGTCTTTTCAAGGCTCCTCAGCACTTGAGCCCCAGGTCACAGTGCAGTGATAAAAAATATGTATGTTCATAATTAGCTTATAAATAATGCAGTGTTCTCATTCAGGCTTCATCCTTTCAACATACCCATGGATTATTGTTCTCTCTGCAGTTTAAATTTCTGAGCACTCCGTGGCCCAGTTTTTCTACCATTGGTGGGTTAATTCTCTGTTACAACGTGCTCAAAGCCCAAAGCAGGGGTGGGGAGTCTGGGCAGCCATCGTGTTTGCTTTTCATTTGTGTTTCTGTCACGAATGTAACAGATAAATGATATGGTTCTTGTCTTCAGGTATGAGTTTGCGTAGCTGGAGTCTGAACTGCTGATGCAGTTA
This sequence comes from Pomatostomus ruficeps, assembly GCA_013400735.1. Classification (NCBI taxonomy): domain Eukaryota; kingdom Metazoa; phylum Chordata; class Aves; order Passeriformes; family Timaliidae; genus Pomatostomus; species Pomatostomus ruficeps. The sequence continues at coordinate 882,608 of VYZT01054259.1, forward strand.
TCCTCATGCTTCACTTCTCCAATCTCAAAGGTTTTATATTATAGATAGAACCAGATTGAGCTTGTTTGAGGCTGAGATGCTCTAATAGGTAGTTTAATAGAATAAAGAGTGTGAAAGGGGTACAGAGTTCACATGAAATATTTGGACATAAAAATGAAAGCACCCTTCAGTTTCTTGGTAAACAACCTCCAGTGCCTCTTAAAAACCCTGAAAGGTTAGCCCATTTGAGAGGAAAATAAAAAGACCCAACCCAAATTTAACAACATTTATTAAAGAGATACCTTTTTTTTGACAGAAGTTTGCTAGTCAGCTTTAACAAACCAGAGTTCTCAATGGCTGCTGGTAACTTGCACAGAGAAAGAGAGGATACATGGCAAAATTCACCCTAATTACCACTCCGCTTATATTTTTTGTTGAATTGGTGCTGCTGTTGCTCACTGAACATGGATCATGCTGTCATTTTCAATGGAGATTTCTGTGGCAAAAGGGTAGAGGGATGGAAAAACTCCTTGATGAAATGCCTGGAGTTTTTATTATGCATCCTCCCAAAGGCAAAGCGATCAGAGGGAGGAAAGAGGAAGAAATGTCCTCTCAAAAGCAACAATTTGCAGTCTCTTTCTGCCTCCACTCCTCAACACCTGCCACATAACCCTGCAATGCCCTGTTCCCTTGGAACTCAGTATCACCAGGATCCAGAAACCATCCTATAAATACAGGAGCCCTCCCCGTGCTCTGCTGTGTTACAGAACTGGTGGATCCCATTGCTTGTTTCCAGTCTCCTATCAACACTTCAATGCCTTTTCTTTTCCTTTCGTGTAGCTAGAAAGGTTGAGATGTAGTCTAGAACAGGAATGCTGCTGCAGGCTCAGGCCATCCTTGACTTTGAAGGGTTGCAGAGCACGAGTTTGGAACCAGGAGACTGGAAAAGAAGCAATGTAAAACCTCTCCTGAAAATAAAAGGGGCAGACAGAGAAAGAAGCCCATAAGCAATGTTCTATTTCTTTTATATGAGTATCTGAAGTAGAAAAAATCTTGGAAAACTGTTTGGATAACCACAGCATAGTTAACAAACGAGAGTTCCTGCTCAAGATTAAGGCGATGTTGGTCGAAATCCCATCTCATTCTGCCTTGATTTGGTTTTATGCATTAAATATAATGAATATTGATGTAATGAAAGACCTGAGGGATGGAGCAAGGACTAAGATTATGGGATTTTCTGGAAAGAAACATTGATGTTGGAGAAATAGCCAACAGTTTGCAGGACAAAATTAAAATTTGAAATTGTCTTAGTTGAATAAACGCTGGTCTGAAAAGGTAGGATGAAATTTAACAGGGATAAATAGTGCTGCGTTGTCCCATTTACACAGAAGTAATCACCACAAATATAAGAGGAGAAGCTCCTGATTTTGGTGGATTTGTTGGTTTGGGTTGGGGGTTTTTTTGTTTCATTTAGAAAAAAGTGATGGGATTATGGTGGTTTCTAAATTCTCAAGAATCAGAGGTCTTGCCCTTTTGCAAAAAGATCAAACTCTGGAATGAAAAGAGCAGATCTAAACCACACATTTCATGAGCCACGAAAGAAGAGACTACAGCTATGCTACACATTATTAGTCTGCTGTTCTCCAGCTTGGAGACAAAAAATTTTTAAATACCTGAAAAGTCGTCTGAGAGGGACATGATAATATTGATGTACATAAGGATCAGTGCAAAATGAGAAGTTTGTGTAGCAGTTTGTGGTGACCATAATAAGCAATAGACTTAAATCAGAGCAAGATTCTTTAGGGAATGCTTTCTAAAGCAAAGACAATGCACTCCTTGGGGAGTGTTGAAGTTTCAGTTGTTGGAGTTCTCTAGGAAAGGGATGGGAAAGCGTTTTGGAAATGACAGAAGTGTAATCGACCCTGCCTGGGGCAGCACAGCCATCAGTGCTGTGCAGAGACCTCCCAAGCCCCCTGAAGCTCTCTGCTGTTATGGTTTTATGCAGTGGGGTGGTGAAAAGAAGAGTTTTGGCCAGAGCAGCCCATCAGTTTCTCTAAGGCAACCTGCATTGTTCAGGAACATGTAAGTGTTCCTCATTCCGGCACTGGAATTGCTAGCCAAGGGTTCATTGCACTGTTCAGCATAATCATCATTGTTTTTGATAAAACATTTCATCTCAGAGTTCCTTTGAATTTATTATTATATGATGAAAGACCAGTTTGTGGGTTAATTCACAGATTAGACAGCACTCTGTAATGGAGCTCCTTCAATGTGTGAGTGGCACTAATGTGTTTGCTGTGCTGCTGTAAATATTCATAGGGAGATTTTTTGCATTATCTAGTCTGTGCACAGAGTATATTGTGGTCTTGCAGAGATTTCATAGGGATAACAGAGACTGAAAGCTCCAGCAGCAGAAAGTGATGGTGAATAAGAAATGAAAACTTTCCACTTTCTTTGGTTTCATAAAAAAATACTTTAAAAATTTTCTCCATTGTTTTGGATGATTTGAGGGTCTTTGTTAAAGTTTATTTAATCTTTAATTAAGTGACCAACTGCAAACATAAGACAAAACCTTTCTCCTTTTTTCCCAGGGAGAATTCATTCATTAATAAAATGGACAAAATGGATTAAAGTTAATGCAACTATTAAGTTGTTGAACTCTGCAGGGAGACATTCAAGGCAGAGTGAGATGGAGCTCCTAAGGTATGGCCACTACACACTACAGGACAGTTTAGACCTGTCAGTGATTTGCTGTTTCTGTGCGGGAGAAACACAGGATCATTGTGCCTGTGTTTGAATTGAGGTTAAGGATTTGTGTGCTCCCAGGAAGTCCTGATTTTGGTTTAAAAAAACCTTGAACAGTGAAAATCAAAACTTCCCATCTCAGTAATCTCTGATTTAAACCTCTCATGTTTAGATGCATCAGATGATCAGGCAATTTTAGGTGATATTATGTAGGGGGTTTTTTCCTTTTTTTTCCTTGCTGCTTATATGGGGAAAAAACACTATTATAGTCCTTATGTGCTCCACAGAACAACAAATGTCAATCTCTGAACTCCCCCTGGCTGCATGACCCCTTCCCCTGGCTGAGACAGCCGGATCATTTCCCAGGATGTTTCGTCAGAGCAGTGATATCAGGGGGGAAAAACCCAATAACAAAGCCATGCTGGCTAGCCTTTGTGAACAGCGAATGTGCAGTGATTCTGTCTATAAGATGGTATTTTACTGTTGAGTTCTTTGATCTGTCTTGGTTTTTTAATTGCATTTTTTTATTTCTGAAAGGTTTTTCACTGGGAGAAACCTCCATAGGAAGTTTATTTTCTTTGGCCATCCTCAAAGACTCTTTTGTCAATTTACTATCACAATAGCAAGATATGCACATGCAGTAAATCAATGTAGGTTAACTTTTTAATAGGAAAGGCATTCTACGTTTCTGGCATGAGTCTGTATCTTTTTTTCAATTATAAAATCTCTCACTGGGCTAAGCATTTGTCTGGTAGGTGTGTGTATCAGCGACAACTTAATATTCAAAGGTCAGACCGCAAAGATCTGGCCAGTGTGATGGCATCTTTGCTCTTTAATAATCAGATGGGATGTCTGTGATCTCTTGAAGTGCTTCTTCTAGGTGGCAGTGTACCACTGCAGCAGTTAATTGCCTGTTAGCTTCTTGGATCAATGTAAAAGAGAGATGTGAAGATTTTTCCAAAGTCTCTTTTCTTTTTTTTTCCTCCCGACACAGCTCTATTTGAGCACTTTCCTCTGATTTATCCAAGAATAACCTGAGTATGTGAGAGGAAACTTCAATACTCGGTTTAAGCAGCTGCCGAAGAGTTTTTTTTTCCTAGAGGTTGGTAAAGGAAAAGGGGAAATTTTGCCTGCTCTGCACTGGAGGTTGATGGTTATTCATTACATGATGTCACTGGGAAGAGGTTTGGCATTTTCCCAGCTGCCCCCACGTGCCTTGGTGCTGTGCTTCCAGTGGGGTCAGTGATTCCATATAATTTTTAAGCTTTTTCCCATGGGGAGCTGAATTAGCCACTAATGTATTCTGCAAATATTTTGGAGCTAATGCAACCTGTATAGGCGAGTTTCCCTGTCCACTCCTTACTGCTTTTGTCTTGAGTCCTCTCTCCTTTCCCTCATACATGCACCGGTTCCCTGAGCAGCTGCATTTGTTACCAGCTGAGATGAGCAAGCTCACTTGCTGGACTTTAGAACAGGCTTTACAAAACCACTCTGACCTTAATGGCTATTAAGGAGGTTATGTGTTAATGCTCAGCCACACCCGATAGGAATAATTTGTATGGATGCAAATTTCTGCCCCTGTGGGTACACCATGAGCTGCCCAGAGTTTGTATCTGAGGACTCCTTGCACCCATTTTAGGCAGATATTGTAGAATCATAGAAGAGCTTGGGCTGGAAGGGACCTTTAAAGGTCAGCTTGTCCAACGCCTCTGCTGTAGGCAGGGATGTCTTCAGCTAGGCCAGGCCACTCAGAGCCCCATCCAGCCTGGCTGTGAGTGTTTCCAGGGAAGGGCTCAAACCCAGTCCACATCACGTTCAGAGAGAAGATACCTGTAACCCTTCCCCTGCCCACTGGTGCAGTCACTCCATCCCAGAAGGCCACTGGGCTGGTCAGGCAGGACTTTTCCTTGGTGGAGCTGTGCTGGCAGTCCCAAATCAGCTCCCTGTCCTCCCTGTGCCTTGGCACAGCTTCCAAGAAGGTCTGTTCCATGATGTTCCTGTGCACAGAGCTCAGGCTGACAGGTCAGAGGTTCCCAGAGTCCTCCTTTCTACTCCTTTTAAAAATAGGTGCAATGTTTCCCCTTTTCCACTCAGCAGACACTTCACCTGACAACTGTGACTTTTCACATATGGGGAGTGACTTGGCAACTACATCAGCCAATTCCCTCAGAGTTCTGGGATGCATTTCAGGTCCCACAGCCTTCCATATGTTCAGGTTCCCCAGGTGTCAGAAATCTGGACTAGGGTGTGGAGCTTATATAGCTGAGTTATAGCTTCCTGAAAAATCTCAGAACTGTGGGATCCCAACATTTTAACATCTCTTCATCTCTTTAAGTTCTTCCCTTGATGTGAACTTGAATCTTGAAATAAAAAAGAAATTAAAAAATTAATAAAAGCAGTAAAAAAATGTATCCTGGCCTTCCTGTCTTTAAAGATTTTCTTCTGTCATAGTCACAGTTCCCAGGAGGCTGAAAAAAAACAATACTTCAGTCATCACCTTTCACCCTGTTGGGTTTTTTTGGCCACAGTCATGTCGTAACATCCAGTGTAAATGCTGATATTGGTTTGGGAGAGTCCCAGTGGCTCACAGCTGTTCTACCTCCCTGCAGAAGGAGGAGCTCTGAGGCACAAGAAATAAACACTGGCATTTGCTAATTTGGGGATCTATTTTACCACTTCAACATTATGAGGAAAAAAGTAATAATTTGCTTGCAATTTTTAATTTTCCCCCCTTACAAGCTGCCATTGTGAACACTATTACACACCTAATAGTGGTCAGTGTTGTAATAGAAGTTTTATCAGGATGTCTTTGAATGCCTTTCCATCCTAGATGACCATATATTTCCAAATACTATGGCCCAGGGGAGAAGGAAGAATTTAAAATGAATCCAGTGTATGCGTAAGGATGTGCTATGCTTATAAAAATAAAGTAACTTTTGGTTATCTTATCACTGTGAAACTGATCAAGTACTTTCAGCAAAAGACTCCAGACACATCAATGTACCTTTGTGAAAGCTTTTGAAAAATTAAGGCTGATGTGTTGACAGCTGTAATACCACTAGCTTTTAATCCTTGGTTTCTTTTTTCATTATTAGGGATTCCAGAACATGGGTAGGGGAAGATTAGGTTTATCCACTAACAATATAAAATCCTGTAATCCCTTGAAAGTTTAAAATCTTCCTTGGGCTGGAGAAGGAACACTTTATCAATATGTACAGCTATGGCCTCTTTAAAGGATAAAAAAACACATCTCCTAGCTTAAGGGAAGAAGAATCATTTTATATTGGCCTAAGGAATTTCAGTTTTGAATCTGTGCTTCAATTCATGGAAAAGGCTTGAGTGAAGCTGCTATTATTAGAGAGTTATTTTGATTCAGGGAAATATCTGATTTTTGACTCATCTATTGCTTCCCATCTGTAGCTTCCTAAGAGCTTTACAAGGGTCAATAAACACCATGTAACTCCTCTGCCAGGTGTTGACTGGCTGTCATGGGAGCCTCTGGAGGTCCTCACTGAATAATAACCCACAAAGGCACGAGCACCATCCTGAAGCCTGGGAAGATGAATTCAATTGTCTCAGTGTTGGCTAAGTGATAGTTTCTCACTCGTAAGTGTTAATCAAATGCTCTTAAGCAAAAGCAACTTCTTCTGGAGTGCTGGAACCATGAGAATGTGCTGTGAAGAGTTGCCACAAGGCAAACACCAACGCCCAAACACCCATGTAGGGCAGTCATCAGCTGGTTGCTCTCTCTTTCCTCTGCAGTGATGGCACTCACAGATTGTCTCTGAGGGGGCTGCTGAGTTTCTGTGACCTTCCAAAGACTGGCAAGGGAGGTGGGGCCAGACCTTGACTCAGCTGGAACGTGGAGGTAGAGCTAACTGGTGTTCCTGCTTAGAGTGGAGCTCACATCAGCAGGGCTGCCAGGTCTCTAAAATGGTGTTTCATGAGAGATGTGCTGTACTGAACCTCAGCTTGGCTGAGGCAGAGGGAAATAAGAGCTGAAATGGCTTTCCTCCTACCTTCTCTCAGTAAGAGTCCTGGCTTCTGACATTTTGGGGTGATGTCCCACTTTCTTTCCTAAACGGGAAGCCTTTTCATGTCTGCCTGCACTGCAACGAACTCTCCAAGGACCCTTATGGTTCTCTAGTAGAAGTATCTTTGTTTTGGCCATGTCTGCTCTTCCAGCTACATTCTTAGCACAGGCTAATTTATTGTATTCCCTGCCCCTTCCCCACCTGACTTGCTTGGAGCTCTAAAAGATTTCAAGGCACTTTTACATGCTGAAGCTCGCTCTGGGAAGACAGAGTGCATCCTTCTCTCCCTGTCCTTGAATCCTTCCTCTCCCTGTCCTTTCCAAAGGGACAGCAGTCAGCCGCAGGTAACCAAGCAGCCTTCCTGTTGGTGACCAGACACCTGATTTTAATAGACTGGGCAATAATGAAAGACTACACAGCAGAACCCAAGTGAAAGGCACAGCAGGAGGCCTCTGCAGACTTTCTACCCCTGGTATTTCTTATTAGCCACTGTCCCTTGTTGCCACTCATCACCATTCCCACCAGTCTGCACCAGATGAGTTTGTTGCTGACTGCTCCCATTCCTGGCTGGGTCCCCCAGTGCTCCCACCAACTGCACTCATTGCTGGGTTCCCCCACTGCTTTCTCCAGCAGCTGCTCCCATCCTGTTCTCTGCAGGGCTCCGTCAGTCACCGTGAGGGCAGGGAATCGGCCTTCCCACTGCTCCTCTCCTGATCCACAGCTCGGGCAGCCCCAGAAAGGTTCTGCAGGAAAAGTCCACATTTCTTGTCACAAAGCAGAGGCTTTTAGCATGGAGCCTTTCTGATAAATCCTGGGACCTTTGCCACTGTTTATTTGTCACAAAGTTGCAAGATGCAGCATTAAATCCAACTGACTCCTTCCCCTGAAGCGCCTCTGGCATCACTGAGGTTTTATGCCTTGCACAATGTGATTACAAATGAAATCATTCCTTCGAATTTCTCAGTTTGGATGTTTCCATCATGAAAGTCTCAAAATATGGTACATAAATAGGTAATTACAACGCTCCTCTTAGTACTGGTTTCTTTTGTTCTTGCTAAAGGCCCAAAATTTGTCCTATCCACAACCTCCACCCTTTGGACTTGCTTTTCCTGCTAACGTATTTGTTTTGCTCTAAGAGAAATAGAAGTCATTTGTCCAGTGAACATAGTTAACAGCCAAATGCACAAGAGACACCAAATCCTATGACTCTTCAGCATCTCTTTTTAGCAGAAATAGTTGGAGGCAGATCTCCAAAGCATTCATCAGTTTAATCCATATATCCATGGGGAAGCGTAACGAGCAGCCAGTGCTGCTGGGACCCCAGTGCCAGGCGGCATAAAACAAGAGCAGGGAGCCATCGGCAGCCTGAGAGCCAAAGAGATCCCCTCCTGCAGCACAGCACCACAGCCCCTGTGCCCAAAGCTGCCTGAGCCCTCGTAGCCGCCCGCTCCTCTTGAACTGACCTTTAATTTTTATGGAAACATATTTGTCAGGTCAATGTACCAAAAATGCTCTGATAACCTAATTTGTATGTATTTTGCTGTTTGCTTTATTAAAGTTATCCCTCATGCTTTATAGCCAAGAGCTGACCCTATTTATGCAATGTAGAATGCTAAATTAATTAACTGAAGACTAATGGGGAATCCATGTTTAATGCAGTTCCAGTGATGAAGAAAAGGTATACACAGCCTGTTTAGTGAAGAAATGAACTTAATAATGATTTTCTTTTTAAGATGTGGTTTCATTTTTAAAATGCAACTTTATGCAGTAGTCTCCAAAATGGGGTTTTGTGTTTAAATGATCAAACCCAAAACATAGTTGTATGTTTTCCTAGCTTTGCCAATTACTTATTAGGAAAACAGTCACTGGGACAGGAGAGCCAAGGACGTGTCATTCCCTCCATCGAACAATTTGTCTCTTGATTACTTATGGAGTCTAAACTGAGATTTTTCAGGAAAGCAAGTCAGTCTTAATGCTTAGAATAGGCTTCTAGAACAGGGGGATTAAAGTATTTACTTCAAACCTAGACTCACTGCAGCAATAAATTTATGTGCACATCAAAACTTAATTCTTTTATTCTCCTGGATAAGCATATGGTTATTTTGCTAAAACAATGCCCATGCACTGAAATTGCTACTGCATTACGTGAGTTTGAGTGTTTTTTCACTGTAACTTTCTGAGAAATTCAGGCTTTGGAGAGGAAAAAACCTTCTACAATTCTTTATAACTGGGCTCCTACAAATAGAGGTGACATGTATATACTTCTCTGCCTAAGGAGGTTCTAGAAGCCTCATAGATTCCATTGTATTTTTTTTTGTGTGTGTATTTATCATCAGAGGAGCAATAGCTACAGACTGAGGTGTCAGAGAAAATGTAGTGTCAGCTTACAAAGTAGTGTAAGAATTTGTTTTGGAATCTGGACATTTTAATTTGCATCAATATTAATTATATTCATAAACAAAACAATAGGGTTTTTTCATGTTAGAGAAAACAATTATTTTATGGATTAAAGCTTAAATAGAAAAGTTTTCTGGTGCCCTAACACAGATTGTTGAATCTGTCTTTAGAAGTCAGTAATTTATTTTTATTTTGAAACCGGTATAATTTTTGAAAATGGAAATATGATCTCAATAAACATCTGTTGGACTCCGTGGGAATATTCCCAATCGCTGCAGTGGGCAGTGAAACAATTTCATTTAAATCTCTCTGCTTTTCAGCCCATTGTTTCTTTTCTCAGGATAGTGAATAAACTGTTCTCGGTTTCTCATTAGTGATGAGCCAAGCCTGCAAATGCTGATTTGCAAATGCCCCTTCGGCCACGGGAGCGGTTCTGGGCTCGGGGAGGTGGGGAGGCACTGCCATCACTGCGGGCACTGTCATTCCTGAGGGACCATAAGTATGGAAGTGGAGCAGGAGAAGGTTATTTAACAATTGCATTGCTTAGTTTTCTTCTCTGAAATACAGTCTCAATGGCCAGTTTAGAAGAAAATTTCTGAGATAGTAACTAGGGAGAAAGGGAAACCACACTGCACATCTAAATAAGGTTGAGCAGTAGAACCGTTCCAAGAATCCTCTTAATGTATTTGGATCAAACTTGAATTTCAGTATGAACATCCTGAATTATTTTCCCTGTAAGCCTCTGCCATTCACATTTTTAAAGCTTTGTAAATTTTTTGTGGTTCTACCCTGTGTGTTCAGAAAGAATAAACCACTTAGGTATGTTATAATTGCCTGGAAATAGCACTCTGTGAATTAAAAAAATAGCAGGGTATCTATAGCTATTCCTTCAGGTTTTCAGAATCCTCAGACATCAGGAGTCTGGGCAAGACTGCAACCTACACTTTGTCTTTGCTTTCCTGGGTGTGGATACAATAAAATTTATTCTTATGTACTGCCCTTCACAGAGAAAATCATCCCCAGAAGAATGGCTTGAGGCTTAGCAGGACTGTGCTACTGAAGATATCGCTAAATATATTGTCCTCTCAAAATCAGTATTTTCTCCAGTTCTGCTTCTTCCAGACTGGAAATAATTGGGTTGTGCCATTGACTCTGGCTCTAGAATAAAAACCTGGAAAAAAAATTGCAATTTCTGTGGAATAATGATGTCGTTCTCTGTCACTGTAAGTGATACTATAAGGTATAGTGCCAGAAATGGTAGGCCTTGTGTACTGTTTAAAGTTATGGCAAACAGATATTTCCTTGTTTTCAGCTGCAGAGAAAACCCTCACTTATTTTCATTTCTTAGTTTCTTGTTGCTCATCTTGGCATGTGTGATGTTATTTTGCTATAGATAGGATGTGATATATGTATGCATGTGTATACATACACACACACGCAGATGTTGGTGTGTGCAGAAGCCTTATATATCCAGTTCTCTGGAAGTATCACATCTCCTCCCAAGTTTCCTGTGGTTCAAAACTCAGTTTTCCTATGACACCTATGTGCAGGGAAACACACTCACTGTCTCCTTGCACTCTGCTGCACTGATGTGCTGGCTGGGTACTGCCAGCAATAGTCCATTGGGGCTGTAACACAACCCTGCCCCGTGCCAGCTGCCAACGCCACCACGTTCAGAAATCATAACTCAAGCCCCAGGAAGAAGAAATTAAAATGGTTTAAATACTATTGCCCTTCAGAAAAATCATGCATTTGTGGATCTCTTGGCTTGTCTGTTTCTTGACTGATGGATTTGTAGATCACTTGCATTGCCTGTTTCCTGTATTATTCAGTGTCACGCTTTTGTAGCTGTTTCTTGCAACCAAGAGGCTGAGCAGCACCCTTCCCTCAGTCCCTGTTAGTGATGGTTGGTGCTCTGTTGTGCTGATTCCCAGCTGTGGAACTGCGGTGCAGGCACTGCCTGCCTGAGCTGGGAGCGCTACCTGCCTTCCCTCCTGGCCCTGCCTTGTGGTGTCCAGCTGAGCACACAAACCTGTGCTTCGGTTTGTTGTAGCTCGTTCAAGTGTTCTCTCATTCAGGCAGCTCCTGCTGCCCTTGAAAGCCTTGCTGGTGGTTTGGCAGTGTACACAGATTCTGGGTGTTTTCCAAATACAGGTGAAAAGGCTCTCTATGGCCTGCAAGCATTTAAGTCATAAGGCCAAGATTCACAGTTTCCATGTCAAGAAATATTCTTGTCTTAGCTCAGTAGGAAGAAGGCAGAGAGATATTTTTTAATTATCTTGCTTTTTTGTAGTCTATCCTAAGCAAATGTTTGAGCATCTGAGACATTTCTATTTTTGGTGAGTAATAATGTCAGTCTTTTTTGCTTCATTTGCTTTTCATGTGAGATTCTTGCCAGGCAAGAGTAAAATATTCAGGTCTCATTTACATTGAAAATTACTCTCTCATGGTTTAAAGGAAAAGATAGAGTTGTGGTTTTTTCTGACAGGTGTTCTTTTGTTGATGATGGTACATGCAGCCATAAAGTGATGTTCTATAAGGCTTTAATGCTTTTCATAAGTACACTGCTAGTCTTTAAAGACTGTAAATGTTAAAGACCTCTTCTCCAGAAGAGAAGAAAATGAGTGTCTGTCTTTGGGGAAGAAAATGACCTATGATAGCAGAGTACTTTGATTGTGCAAGTTCAAATCCTTGACAGATTCAATCATACAAGAAATATAAGAAGCAGCTATAGGTGAATTTTGTAATCTTTTCAGGATGAGCATCTAAAAATTCAGATGATTGCCTGCTACTTCTTGACCTGTGAGTTTCATAAGAGAAAACTTTACTGGTATCACTTCAGATAGTAATGCCAGAGAATTAGGGTTTCAAGTACTTTCTGAAGATATTTCAATGACTGGCTGTCACCAAAATAATCGAATGTTTTCTAGAAATAATTTAAGCTGTTTCAGATCTTGATGTTTGGTACAACTGGCTCAAATTTCGAGTTTGGTACATTTATCTGTTCTTTCAGAATGACAGATGTTTGTATAATTTTCTTTTATTCTTCAAACATCATCCTGCCATGTAGAATTTTCTTCTTCAACAGAATTTCCAAAAGTAAAGACTTTACAGAACAAACATAGCATAATCTTTAGTGATAGGAATGCATTCAAGTATCTTTTAGGTGATTTTCCAGAGATTACATCATGTTTCACAGCTTCTGGGGTCCTCAAGTGTGTAGTTTCCTGGTTGTCAGATCTCAATACCAAGAACCAGTGGGGTGGGAGAACAGAAGTGGTAAAACCAGTTGCAGAGAATTGCAATGCACAGAACTCTTTAGGAAGCTCCCAAGCTCTGGAGAACCTTGATTGGCACGTGGATTGATTTTATGGGTAGGAAAGGTTTGATACTGAGTAACAGAGAAAATGCCAGGGCGATCTTTGACAAATGCAGATCCTTTGGGACTGGAACACAGGAGAGGAGATAGATCATGAAGCACTATCTTTATTTGTACTTTAAAACTGTGATCTTTAGTCACTACCTATTGATTGCAGTGCTTTAAGTTCCCCTGTTGTGCTGCCATCAGCTGCTCACATCTCCCTGTATTATCCTGCTTGTCACAGAAATTGTTTGATCTCTTCTTGTACTTTTGTCACAAAAGCTACTCGGAGCTGGACTGAACATGTGCAGTGATCTTGCCAAGCTGTGTGCAGATGACAAGGCCGACGAGTGACAAGCTCACTTGATTTGGTCCCTGTGCAACGCTGCAGGGGTTTGGTTGGGAGAAATTTATTGGATCTTAAAATGCTTGAACAGAGATGATAAGCAGACAGTTGTATCTGGATCCATAAGCTATAAACAAACAAGTTTTATTGGGTTCATAACACTATCACCTTCTTCTGTTCAAGAAGTGATGCTGGTATGTGCTACTGAAATTAAGAATGGCTAATGATGATGATGAAAAATTACAGACCCACCCAAAGTCTGAAGCTTTGTTGTGATGTGAACTGCTTTGTCCTTTCACGTGAAGGAAAATCTTATACCCCAAATTACATCCTTTTTTATGACCTTATGTAAAACATATTGTTTTTGAAAGAGAAATCATGTTCGGATGGGTCTTATCAGCTACCACCAGGCTCTACTGATTTCCTTCATCTATCTTCAAAAAACAAAAGAGTAAAAGCTGGATGGACTTAAAAGCAAAAGGGGCTTCTCACCTCTAAATCCGCTAAGGGGTGGGAGAGGGACATTCCAGTGCCTTGTGGCACTACTCCTGTTTCAGCTGTAATGCCGTGTCCTTACCTGCTCTGCAGCAGGTGGTTTGTGCTGTCAGTGCTCTCCAGTGCAGAGGCAAAGGACAGGTATGGGGCATGAAATCAGATTGTCCACGTGTGCTGTGGAGCCACAGGATTTGTGTTATTTAACCCAGACCCTGCGGTTTCACTCATGATCTGTAACTCCTCGTACCTCACTGGCTGGCTCTGGGGCTCTCTGCCTGGACAGCGTGTTAAGGTCACTGCCTATATGTGTTTTCAGGTTTTCTCTGTGTATTGTTTGAAACATTTCCATGGTCTGTTGCTACCTAATGTATACTAAGAAGTTATTAATGGTCAGCTGGTTTTGGCAGACTGTTGGGTTTGATGCAGTATGTGCCACCTTATTAATGAATTTTGACTGTGTTCTATGACATTCCCTCTCCAGCTGCTCCTCTTGGGAGAGTGAAGCACCCATTGCACTAAGGCCTGGGGGAGCACAGCAAAGGGCTTAAGTAGCTGCAAAATGGAGTGGCACCCGCGATGCTCAGGCAGTTTTTCTCTACATGGGTGACAGGCACTTTAGAGATAAAGGGTCTTTAGATAAAATCCTAGAACGAGCACTGATAGCAAACACACAGCTGTGCTCAGGCAGTGAAAAGGACCTGGGTGAATCTCACTGTTGGTTTCCAGTATTTTTATAACAGACCACAAAACGAAGGTTGCCTGTGAGGGGATTTTACCTGTATAAATGACTTTTCCCACAATTTCTTTCCATTTTGGTGTCCTCTTTAGAAGGATGAAGTGACATCTTTTTAGGGTCTGATTTCAGGATGAACCAGGCTCTAACACTGATACTTCTGTGTCTTCCTACCCGTGCTTGGCAATTATTCTGAGACCTAATTCTTGGCCCTTGAGACACTGATACATTTAATTGGATTGTGAAACATGACAGAAGTTCATTTTTCAGACTTCAGTCTTGGGGAGTTTCCAATGTGTACGCAGAGTTATAATTCTCAGTACTTCCAGAGGCCTAACAGATTCTAAGATCATGAACATTATGTTCTTTATGGCAGAGGGTGTGACCATAAATTATGCTGGTGTGAGGTTGAACAGAACTTTATGAGCTGAATTCTGCTGAGGCCCTCAAACCTTGTGCTGTTACAATTGTAAGCAAGGATGCAGGAACTAATAAAAAGGAGAAATTTCAACACTAGTGCAATTTGTCAATAGGATCTGTAATTCCGTGGAATTAAAGGTCCCTCAAATTACTTTTTGCTTCAATTCTTTTTGATGGAAGTTTAACATTTTTTAATATTGTGGTTTTACTTATGGTTTTTTTTTTTGCCTGTGAAATGTTTGTAAGTCACATGACTTCTTGGTGATACTATGCACAAGTAGAAAAATTTGTGCTCCTAATTACTCTGAAAAATAGATCTTTCCTAGTCACATGTAGTATAATTATCATTTCCCCCTTCAGGATGGAGTCTGATTTCAGATTGTTTTTTCATAGAGGGTAAGGATTAGTGCCTCCTTATGGGTGTTGGCCATGTCCTTGCTCTGTATACTTTATTGTAACTGCTAGAAGATACTTCTCAAAGACTGAGCTCTGGAGCTGTAAAATCAAACTTCCACAGGCTGAGGGAAATTGAAATGCCATTCCCTACATGGAGTCTTAGGAGTTAGACCATGCATTTGCCTTGACCCAAACCACCCATTCTGATGCCTCCTTGAGAAACTTTCAAAATCAGTTTAAAACCTTTTTTTATAGGCTTCACATCCTTCAATCTCATTTTTTAATTATTACTACTGGATTGCTCTGGCCAGAGGAATGTTTGTGAAAGACCTCTCTTGGTTAGCTGCAGTGGTGGCTGTTCTCCCTTGCTCTGCTGTGCCAGCACCAAGTGGGATGCAGAACTCCACATTTTGCCAACTGCACTGGGCTGTTGTCTGTCAGAGGGCTCCTCAGATCCTCTGAACAAGCAGCACTCTGCAAGGCCAAATTCGATTTGTGTGGGATGGTAGCTGAGCCAGCAGCACTGTGTAGCTCCAAGTGACTGCGTTAATTAGGAACCAAACCATAAAGAGCAGCATCTCTGCAAGGAGAATGCCGGCATGCTAACTGCATCCGTGGCAAATCAAATTAAGAGAAATCCCATTATCTTGCTTGGGATTCTGCTTTCTATTGACAACGTGTGTCAGTGTTACTGCAGGTCAGTTACTGCAGAGATATTTCATTGCTGTAAAAGGCTCTCTTAGAACCTTTCTCGTAGAACAATGCCTAGAGACATAAAAACTAAACACAGCTCCTGTGAATGGTGGTAAGGATATTATTTAAAGTTGAACTAAAGGGATGGTTTACCCTTTTTCCTGTCTGTATTGCTCAGGTGAGGTGACAGTCGTCAAAGCACATGGAATGTTCATTATTTTGGTGCTGTATCTAAACACCTTTGCTGACATGCAGTTGTCAAGCTAATACCAGTGAGCTCTTCCAGAGACAAATATTTGTCACAGTACTTGTAACTTTGTCTTGCTCTGGGGCTTGTTTTTAGCAGTTTATAAACATGTTCATATGAACCAAGTATATTCAGCCATATATGTATCTCTTCTTTTATGATCTTTCATGACATTCTGCAAAGAATACGGAAACCATTAAATTTTCAGTTCCATAAGTGAGCTAAAAAATTGAGAATGAAGGACATGCACACAAATAGGAGCAGGTGTAAAAGCTCCCTATGTAGAATGATCCTGGGGTTAGGGGTAAATAAAAGCAAACAGAAATACGGAGTTATCCCTTTGTACCTCTGCGAAACTGGAATTGTTGTTTCAGTTTGGTGACAAGATTGGACAATACAGTTGCATATTTAGCTGGGCTTTGGCACTGACTTTTCCTACAGGGAATAAGAGAATGATTAGATTTTTAAGTATGTAGTGTTGATATTTTAAACATTAAAGAGAATGTACTTTTTTAACATTAAACACATTAGAAGCAAAATATCCTAACAGGGACATCAGCTTGGATATCAAGTGCTTTGTCTCACCGAATTTTAATTAGTAATTTTCCTTCAAGCTTTACCAATGAAAAAGAGCTTGATATTCCATTTGCATTTTTGCACAAAAATAATTAAAGAGTCTAATAAACCAGTCATACTATTTCAGATATTCTAACTTTGCAGACTGCATCTTTCACAGAACTTCTCCTCTGCATACCTTCATCCACAGAACTTCAGTTGAGTTAATGACATAAACTTTAGCAGTTAACCTACGTTCTGATCCAGATCTAAAATTATATTCACAAGTGCTCTGGTGTTTTACTTCTTTCACTTTTGATTTAAAGAAAAATTATAACAATTTTAGAAGGGGAATGTGTTTATCCATGAAAAAGCAAAGCCTTTCCACCTTCCAGGTCTGGGCTGCCTGCTGAATCAGTGTAGCAGGTACTCCATTTCTTTCTGTCACTTCAACCCCAGCACGGAGTCACAACTGGGACGAACCTGTCATTGAGATTCTCCAGCCATCATGAGTCATTCTATTCATTTCCCCTTATTTACAGGGAATATTGCATTCTCACAAAAATACAAGATTGACAGCATGAAAACCCACAACACCAGACCAAAGCCCCTCCTATAAAGTCTGATTCTGAGGGATTAGCTGGTAAGAACAAGGAGATGTAATAGCCAGGAGCGTTTGCCAGCTGCTGCTATGCAGCAATCTCTTGGATACATTGCTGTGCTGAGTACTGCACAGCATGTGTCAGTCAGTAGTGTGATACATGACACCACTGGAGCTCTTTCCTTATGTTGGCTGTGGTTTTAGGTGGCTTTTTTTTTGGATTCCGATGTCCATTTGATATTTGACTTTTGCTTAGACTGCTAATGATAAATGAGAATTACTGTTACCAACTGTTCTGATTATAGCAATTTACCATCACCATTCTGAAAATGAGTGATCAGTCCACGCTGCACCTCTCCAGGTGCACAACCTCTCCAGAGCAGTGGAAGTGTGTGCTGCTCCCCTGCATTCTTTCTGCAGTGGTGTGGGAAGGTCCCACTCTCCAGGCAGAGGTGCAGTGCAACCAAGGGGAAACTTTCAGAGATTGGAGATACCAGCTTGGAAGGGGATGTCAGGGATCCTCTGGTTCAACCTTTCCTGGAAAAACTATGGTCTGGACAAGACAACCCAGCACCCTCTTCAGCTGGATCTTAAAAGTATCTTGGGGAATCTACCACTTCCCCAGGGAGATTATTCCAGTGGTTAATTGTCCTGAATTGTGAAAAATGTTCCTTTCATGGCAGCTGTAGTCTCCCCAGTAACCTGTACCCATTACCCCACTGCTTTGAGGAGACATGGCCAAGCAATGCACTTTGGTGTCCCAGCATGTGGAGCCCACCCCCTGCAGGAACAGGGGGACAGGTTTTGGTTGTGGGCAGTAACCATATGCTGCAGAGAGCTGTTCCCTTAGTTGCTTTTTGGTTTTAGGAGAGTATCCTCTGCTCCTGGAAATTTTTAGATTTAACCTCCCAGAATTTAGACTTTTTTTTCTGTATGCATTTACATAAGATTTTTACTTTTTTGGATTAACTTTCTCTTACTGCTAATAATGCCCCTTACTCAGCTATTAAAATCTGTAGCTTAGTTTGGTAGTTCTTTTACTCTTTACCTCCAGATATAAATTTGCTCTGAGACTCTAATATCATGCCTTTAAACAATGTCTGTTCCGTTTGCAAGAATTTTGCTTTCAGATGCTCTCATTAATGAGCCTTCTCTCCATTTAAAACTTTTAAAGAGCTGATGTGTCACTGATACAGATATTTTTTTCTTTCTTCTTTTGGCTTTTCCATCTGCAATGATGCTGAATGTGATGCCATTTAGTTATCATTATAGAGCTAACTTTTGTATTTAGCTTGTGAACCATGTTTTTTTTTCCCTGATCAGGACTAAACAAAAAACTATTTCTTCAAGACCTTCCCCTAATGCATCAGATTCCTTCTGTCATCGGTACCCCAGGCCCTCTAGACAGCTGATGTCTTCTCTGAACCTTGTTTGCTCTTTATGGAATATTTGAAAAAAAAAAAAGGCAAAATCCATCTTTATTCTTTCAAATATTTGGATGGGATATTTCAGGAGAACATTCTCAATATCTGTGTATTGAAGGTCGACTAAGATCTATCCTCATTTCAAAAGCCCTAAATACATCTAAAAATACATGTAAGCACAACATTCTTGTGTCAGTTGCTGGACTATTATTAATGTCCCAGCTGATCTTGCACTAACCAAGACTCCAGCACCGTGGGCACCCTGGGGCAGTGGCTGGGCCTCAGTCACTCAAAGGTCAGCAGCAAAGAGCAGCAGCTTCCTGCACCCTGCCCAGGGCTGGGGCTGGGGAGAGCAGCTCCCTGCAGGGCCTAGGGAAGGCTCTGGGGGGATAATCCCTGCATTGGCACACCCAGGGTTCTGTCTTCCCCACGAGCTCTTGCTGCAGGAGCGTTCCTCGACCACACAGTCCCCTGGACTGGGGCCCACGAGTGTCCCCCTGAAAGGACCAAGGGAAAAAGGAGAGGGGAGCCAGAAAGGGGAATGTATCTAAGACAGCTCTGTAATGCTTGCTTACATCAGCTAATGTTCAGTCTCATGAAGCACTGCTCTAAGTACTGGAAATTATATTGGACATGATGTATGTGTGTATATGTGCAGGTTCAGAATAATCACCCTGGTACCTACAGGAAACCCAATTTCCCAAGACCAGCCAGGAGTACTTTGTAAGTGGCAGGTGTCATAACCTTTGCACATCTGAACTATGTAAAGGTTAATTATATTCCACCCCACTGCAGCTATGGTTACATGCATGGGACTTCATGCTTAATGCTGCTCTTTAACTGATGTGTCACTGTGGAGATGAATTACATGAATGCAGATCTGAGATTATTCACATCAATTACAATAAGTTATTATACTTAGAAAGTAGAGATAGGAAACATATTTCTTATAAATTATTATGAATAGGCTACTTTCTGTTTTGCAAATATTTCAATAAGTGATCTCTATTTTCTGATAGTGCATTTGTTATTTTTTAACAGTTCCTTGCTTGTCTGGACAGATAATTCTCAGCCTGTGGATTGTGATGAGTAAACTTTGACTGTTTCGTACAAAGTTCAAACAGGTCCATGCCCTTCTTGTTCTGGGAGCCCAGAGCTGGATGCAGCACTGCAGGTGGGGTCTCACCAGAGCAGAGCAGAGGAGCACAATCCCCTCCCTCACCTGCAGCCCTCAGTGCCCTGGATGCAGCCCAGGACATGTTTGGCTTTCTGGGCTGCAGATCATGTTGAGCTTCTGGTCAACCAACACCCCTGAGTCCTTCTCCTCAGGGCTGCCCTTAATCCATTCTCTTCCCAGCACGTATTTGTGCTTTTTGTTTATACTTTCTTTTCTTGTAGCAACTGTCTCAAAAACCTACCTATTTGAGAATGTATTTTAGTGGTACAGTATGGAAAATCATGAAGGCAAAAGAGCAGCTGCCTGTGGAGATAATAACGGTGATCAAAAGGAACTGTACTTACAGCTAGGGCAGGTGCTATTGTTAAGTGTACATGTGGCTCTGCCTTCCAGAATCTCTGCATGTGCTTTTCCCTAAGGAAAGGTTGTCTTTTGTCTTAGTCGCTGCATTGATAATTACGAGGCATCCAGTTCTGTGATGTGAAATATCAGAGCTCACTCCTGAGATCATGCTGCTGCTACACATTCACTTGGACACTTAAATTACCCCCGGCTGGGTCATGACTGCTGTAAGTTTTTGTTTATTAGGAGAATATATACATGGGCATGGCACGAGCAGCACTGGCTGGCAGCGGTGAGAGGCCTTGGAGCATCTGCACAGGGAGCAGCTGTTTGTGACTTTGTTCATTTACAGTTCTGCTACCAAAATTCCCTCTCTGTTTCAGTTGCTGATTGGAAAGAGTTATTGTTGCTGAGGTCATTAGAGAATCATTGTGAGTGAGAATGGGAGCCAGGCCCAAGCCATCTAACTGTGTGTTAGTGCTGAAGAGATGAGCCCCGAGGCCCTGCTGACTCTACTCAGTTACCCCACAGCTGCTGGCATTCCCAGTGGCTCGATGCGAAACCCTGCACAAGCCATGGAGCTGAGGGAGCCGTAGCTCTCAGGACTCAGGGTGCACCCTGGTACTTCTGCTGCAGTGTTTCTGTTACTGACACTGCAGCAGGACCTAAACTGAAATCTAAACTAAAACAGGAAATCAGACTTTATCTTACCAAAGAACAGACTTATTTAATAGTTTATGGACCAGCTTGAACTCAGAACTTTCCCTCATTCTGTGATTACATTTGTTACATTTCTTGAAGGATGGTGGTGACTGCTCCACTGCATGCTATGCCTCCAAATTTTATGGAGTTTGCCCCTCAGCTTTCTTCCTAAGCTTGTGTACTCCTCATGAACATAGAATTTGTTAGAAAGAGCAATGTTACCTTGGCAGAAAGCTACAATGTCAACAAATACTAAATCTTTCAAGTGCTGCTCTTCAAAGACACACCAGAGAGAGGGAAGAGTATGTAACAAAACCAAACAAGTTGTCAAACCGATATGAATCTTGAGAATTAAAGTTCCTGCCTTGAAACGGTGCATAAAATCTGCCAGGTGTTGTCTGCCCTGGTTTTGTTACCTACACAGTCTAATTATGAAGGAATCTGAACTCAGAATCATCGTTCATCCTAGAGCACTGAGGGAACAACTTTGATTTCAGCTCAGTTAGTCCTGCATCCTAGTTGCAGAAATGTGTTCTTCCAGGATACCCTATGGCAATAGAGTGTGGAGTTTGCCACTGTGCTGGAAACACACATTCCTGGTGATCTTCCAGAAGGATAATAAATTATGCAGTCACTGTAATGCAGTATCATCACATGCCATGTCCTATATGAGATGCAGCTTGGATGCTATGAAACATTGCAGGTTTGTGTATGGAGTAAGCAAGTGCAGAGCCATGATGTGCTTAATTAGGTGATCTAAATCCCCAATTCCCCTAAGTTTTCATAAATGAATTCACATCCTTTCTATAGTAGATCAGAACTCATTCCCTTTGTTTGGATTACACCCCTGTCAGTCTAGGAGCAATGAAACAGATTTTTGCAGAGATGACAAAAGGCTGAACGCAGTGAGTTGCTTCTGATTTCAAAACAATGTTTAACTGGCAAATCTCCAAAGGATTAAATTCTGATCTTGGCTGCTGTGGATTGCAACCTGTGCACCAGCATTGGTTCCCCTGGATTTACTCCTGCCTTTCGCTGGTGTGCAGGAGAACAGCCAGAGCCGTTCTGTGTTAGATGTGCCTCTGTTGGGGTGGTGTGTGCTGTTGAAAATGGCTGATGGCTGCTGGCTCCCCATTCATTTTCTGTATCAGGCAATCCGGGATTCTGTGGCATTCTAGTCACGACATGTAACAGAACCCCAAAGACAGATTATGCAGTCACACCGATGAAAATTGATTACTAAGCACTCAATGAGTCATCTGCCTCAGGAAGTAACTACTTCAATCTATTATTGTCGATGTCCTGATGGGTCAACCAGGACGTGAAAAGGAATTTGCATTAAATTGATTTGAGTGTTTTTTCTAGAAATAACATCACTCAATCAAAGGAAACATTCAGACAGAGCTAGGGAGAACTGACTGAATTTGATTTGAGAAGTCAAAGCAGCAAGGGATGAGCAGGCTGATTCAGATAAAAATATAAATGGGATTTAGAGCACCATAAATCTCACATTTCAGAATGAAGAGTTGGAACAATTCTTAACAATTCCTGCAACGCAGATTGTGCCGCACATTTTGGAAATCCTTTATTTGCTTATTTATCTGTGTGCGTACATATCACACACATCACCCAGTTATGTGAACTGTGTTTATGCAAATGCTGTGCTTATATATGCACTCACCACAACCAGTTGCCAGCAGGTAACAGAACAACATGGCCAGCTTCCAGTTCTCTTGGGTGACTTTGCTGTACTGAGCTCATATAAAAACTGCAGAGTGGAATGTTTCCCTTCAAATATTTTTTCCTTCTCAGAGCTGAAGACTTTCCGAGTGAGCAGCCCACCACTCAATAGAATTCAATAAGGGATGAATCACAGCGAAATGTCACTTCCTTCTCATCAGTCTTAGTCTTAAAGTGATTCATCCTCTCTCTCTCAGCATGTAGTATGGGGTGGGTGTTCTGGCATCTGAAATTGTAGTGAGTTTCTGCTATCATGTTATTCCCAATAGCTTTCTGCCTTCTTCCAAGATTACTACTCATCATTTGAGGGTCCAATTAAAACTTCACACTTTAAAGAACTTGCTCCTTACTGGATGCGTGATTTGAGAATTCTTCTCTTATTGATTTTTATAAAGTCATTCTTTATATCATTTCCAATAAGTTCTATCTGAGTAATGATTTTGTGATTTGGCCTAAGAAATTACAGGAAGATCTTTTCAAAAAATGACTATTGACTTGATTTGTTTCAGTTTTTGGCTTTCTACTATGAGGCATTTATAAGGCTGAGATAGCTGAGGACATATATAATTATAATTGTTTCAGAGAGTCAGGCCTCTTGGAAATATCTGAGTCTGGAACCCCAAAATTGTGGGATTCACAATTGTTGTCATAGTTGAAACTGGCTTTAGTAAATGAGGCTTAACCCTGAAGCAAGGAGGAAAAGGACAGGGAAGGATGTTTGGAAAGGCAAATGCTAATCCACTACTGAAACTGCACAAGAAGCAGCTCAGTGTGCTGGATACAGGATGAGCAAAATCTCTCAGAGAATAGAGGAAGGGCCACAATCACAGTTTCCTCTGAATAATCTATAAATGTCAACTCCTTCTTTAGTGGATTTATCCTTATCCTGCCTCTGTCAGACAGGCCCCAGAAAAGCAGAGAAACTGCCCAGTAAGGGAGGGAATTAGAGAGCTACCCGCTATTTCAATTCACTATTAGTTGCTCGAAAGACCAGATTATATCACATTTCTCATTAGAAACCTGAGGAGGTTTTGAAAAAGATTGCACCCTCTGTGTATGTTACATAACAAATTAGCAAGGTTTTCCTGTCTGAGTCATGATGTACATGTATTGAATATACAGAAATATGCACTTTATTGAACAAAACCCATATTACTTTAGCAGTCAGGAGCCTAGGAGGTAGCAAAATGTGATTGTGCTGCTGCCAGATAAACCTTCCAGCAGTAATATTCACTTTTTCCTGACAAAACCAAAACATACCAATTGGAAAAATTGATGCCTTGATGGCATATATTGCTATTCAGTAAGGAAGAAAAAAGAAAGCATAAATTTAAATGCATTTTCTTCTGTTCTGGCTTTATTTCACTCATCATTTGTTCTGGTAATAGAATAAATATGCTCTACTCTCCCCCTTTTCAACTGCAGGTGCTTATGTTTCTCCTTCAGGCAGTTAATTGGCTGATATTGATGAAGATACTACATTAATAGAATCTTTATGTTTTCTTCTGATTTACACATCTGTGAGATTAAGATTCAGTCCTGGGCATGTGCATGGGGAATTGGAGTTACGTGTTTTGACAACACTGTGAACATATCCAGTGGTAATTAAGTATTTGGGGATAAATGGATTTCAGTGTCAAGCTGCTCAAAATGTGTGGTGGGCCAGGGATTTCTGGGTAGTTCTGCAGAGATTACATTGCTGCTATGAACGGCCATATCTGCATGACTTCATTTCCCCTAAACTGTCACGTGTTCCATGAGCCAAAGTGCCTCTCTCTGATGGTGGATCCAAATAGCCAATTCTGTGGTGTCTATTAGATATAAATAGCAGTCATTGACGGGAGATCCTTGAGATGGCCTTGTAATTCCATTTTGTGCTAAGTGTTTTACCAATTTTTAAATGGAGACAGTGTCTCTCTGGCATTGCCTGAAATATGTTAAAAACAGCCCATGAGCCTAAGAGCCCAATCACTGCATGAAGTTAACAGGATAATAATCGCTTCTGAAACCTTCACCTGCATGGAGAAAATTTGCGAAAACAGGAAAAGGAAATAGTAATGGTTCTTTCCTACACTGGGGAGCTCAAAAGTGCATCTGCATTAATGTTTCAGTTTGGCTCAGAAGAGGAATCTCCAGAGTGTCCCTGTTTATCATGCTTAGGTTTGCATTGGATGATGGCCTTGGAGTGAACTCTGATTGCACTCCAATAAAACTGGACTGGAAGAGTGATCTAGAAATGTACCTAATTCACTCCAAATGCTGATGAGCATTAAATCCATGGGACAAGCATAATTTATCCAGAGTAAATCTCTGAAACCTGTAGTGCAATGTTGAATCCTGGGAACAGCTGTTCCACCCCACAGAAGCTCTTTTGCTGGCCTGCAGTACCTGCTCGTTGAGGGACATCATGGGCTTGCACAGGAAGTTATGGCCCAGTTCAGCAGAAGAATTAAATACAGGTCTACTGTTTAAATTTTTTTTTTATTTCTTTTTTTTTTTTTTTTTTTGATGTGCAGTGGTTGCTGGTTTAGGTTCCTGGCAAGAATTAGAACGTACAAGAAGTGAAATGAAAAATGCTTAAATTTTACCAGAGAATGATAAGGGATCAAGGCAGACAGTAATCTAAGACTGAGCACAAGCTCCAAGATGGAACATAGGCATTGATCTGTTCCTATAAATAACATGGATGAGAGGTCTGAAATACCTTGAATGTAACAGTAAAACTTTTAAATTATACCCTGATCTCAAAAAAGAAAAAAAACCCCAAACCACTAAGAAAAAGGTCGATGAAGCTTCTTAATCCAAGAGGTAACATGATCAAAATGAATTTCAGGACAGCTAAGTCAGGCCACAACATTACAAACAGCTTGAGTCTGACAGACTGAAATGCAAGTAGGTCAAGCAGGACTGAGGTGCAGGGAAGGGAGAGTTCCCACTGAGGTTTGGACCTGGAATTTTGATTTTCTTGTATTTCCTGAGTTCAAAAAGCTGATAATCATGGTGAAGTTTGGTTTGTGGGAGAATTTACAGCTAGCCAAATACCTCTGTAAATGCATTGTCGGCCACCTGTACACAAGAGTTCTGATACAGCACAGGGCCCTGTAAGAACCACGTGAGTAAGGGAAGGGCGGGCAGCTCTCTGCCCTCCTCAGCCAGAGAGGGAAAATGAGATGACTTCCCAAAGTCGAGGAGCTTCACCTCTGCCACTGCAGTGAAGGTGAGAAGCAATTGCAAACTGCCCTAAGTGCCTCTGCTTAACATCGGTCACCATAGGAAAAATCTGCCCTTGAGTAAGGCCAGAGTCCGAGGACAGCACGAAGGCAGCCAGAGCTTCTCTTTCCCCAAAACAAGATTTTATTTCAAATCAGACTCTTGTAACTCATTTACTCTGGAATTCCTTGAATATTCTGTCCAGCTTGTGCTTGTGGGAGCATAACTTAAATCACCCCCCTCTGCCTGCATGCTGTTATTGTGGCTGGCACATCCCTAAATGCAATAGACTTCCTTAATGAAGGGAGCATGAAACATGCACAATAACAAATCTATCATGCAAGAATTGATACTTCAAAATTATGCTCACTTGTCTTTACAAGAATAAAGTTGCCCATGGATAAGGGAAGATTGCTAGCTGAAGATTGGACTCATAAATCACAAGAATTAATATTTTTATTATGATTGTTTTTAAAATAAGTAATCGGTTGGGAAAGTGTCTGGCTTCAAAGAAGGCAATTCTTCATTAAAAAAATGGGCTTCGAGGGTTTTTATGGTATATTCTTTGTGTAAAATGTTACTTCCCAGTTATCTAGACTGAAACATATCTGAAACCAACCAGAATAATCTCATGCACCCTCTCTGCACATCCTGTCCCATAGAAGGGTCATAATTCTATTAGCAGATCTATTAGCATCAGTCAAAGAAATTGAAAAAAGGAGAAACTTGGCCAATATCAAAAGTGTTAGAACAATGTATCCAAGTTGTTGCAGTTAGTTTTGATATGAAGAGTTTGATAATGTTTGAACAATAAATTACTCCAAACAAATGAATTTATTGTTCCCTGACATAAGCAATGTAATTAGAAGAGCATAACCATGACTTCATAATGGCTAAAGTATGAGCTGGAGTAGGAATGCTGATGAATTTTAAATTATGTAATTTGAAGCCAGCGAGCAGGGGTATGACTTTACGTGATTCCTGAAATAAAACATTATTTAGATTCTGTCATTAAGTGTGCACAGGTTCTGTCCAGTCAAGTTAATAAAATCATCAGCTACCTGATGTCAGTAAGTGCATTGCATTTGTAAGCAGAAAGGAAAAAAGAAAGCGGACTGGAGATAGGATGATACAAACTCTCCTAAATTTGCTCATCCTCTGGCTTGCATAAAAGTACTGTCAACCTTTATGTAGCCCCGTATACTGTCCCTGATCCCTGGACCCCCTGGGAAACGGCCACCAGGCCCCGGGCAGCAGAACAGAGCTGGCAGATCTCTAAGGAGATTTTCTGGAGCGCCAGAGCCCTCGATCCACAGGGACAAGGAACCAGGCAAGGATGGCAAGCGGCCGGCATGGCTGAGCTGGGACCTGCTGGGTGACCTGACGGGCAAGGAGGGGGTGGGAGCAAGGACACAGATCCTGGGAAGGGCATAGGGATGGAGGTGAGCTTCACAGGGGAAGTAAAGAGTACCAGGAAGGGCTTCTGCAGCTGTGTCGGACAGAAGGGAATGTCAGGGAAAGCACCTGGCCCGGCCCTGCTCCATGAGCAACACTGGCAAATGAGTAACAGTGGGTGGAGAGGAGCCTGAGCTACTCAGCAACTTCTGTGCCTTCAATGAGAGCCTCTCCCTGAACCTCCTGAGTGGATGGAGCACAGGGCAGGGACAGGAGGAGTCCCTCCTGCTGGGAGTGACGATCAGGTTCCTGATCCCCCGAGGAACCTGAGCACAGGTCTGTGGCCCCTGATGGGAAGCGCCCCAATGTCCCGAGGGAATTGGCTGATGCAGTTACCAAGCCACTCTCTGATATTTGAAAGGTCACAGTGGTCAGGTCAACTCTCTGGTGACTGGAAAAAAGGACACATTGCACCTCTTTAAAATGGGTAGAAAGGGCTGCTGAGCTCTGTGCCTGGGAAGATCATGGAACAGATCCTTCTAGAAGCTGTGCTAAGGCACAGATCCGTTTTCTTGGCAGGAGGATTTAGAAGCCTAAGAACAAAACAAATACCTCAGACCAAACGCTCATTTGTATTTATTTTTCTGCACTGCTTAAAAATTAATGCAAATTATTATGGAATTGTTCCCATATTACCTCACTTCCAAATAGCTGAAGTTTTCTTGTATAATGCCTGTTCACAGATTAAAGTTTTCTGAGTGTTTTTGCTATTATAGACCCAGTGACTGTCATATTGTGCTTTTGGGTTTGGTTTTTTTCCCTACCCTCACCTTAATACTGAATTATCAGGTTCAATATTGTCTTACATGTTCAATTTTCTGTTTCACTAGTTCACAGATTTCTGTATTTTTTTCAGCCCTCTTCCTCCAGGAGGTGGAATTCTGAAGTTCTAGGCAAGCTGGTTTTGCAGTTACGTTCCCTAAGTTGTGGGGAGGTTTATCCAATACCTCAGTGTTATCGTACAGAATTATATTTTTTTTAATGACTGACCTGAGGCTGATAGCAGGTAACAATTGCCAAGTTACATGAGAGGAGACAGTTTAATCTATTTGGGACACCATTCCAAATTCAACAGGTCACAGTAATTTGCTGTTTGTTGTTTCACAGAAAAACTGTGAAAAATATCTTGGTATTAAAGAATAGGTCTTCAAGGTCACTTTGTACTTGAGCAAGGAGGATAACAAATGATAAATTATATGTCTTATTAGAGGTAATACAGTAGTGCTTGGCACTGGCTTGATTTTAGCAGATGTTTTTCCTATTAAAATCTAGAATATGTGGCTCAGTAAACATATGGAAGTAGTTAATTTACTCTCTTCATACAGAAAGAAATCTGTGAATAAGTCTCTAACGCATTCACTGGATTGTTTTAGAACAATTCCTCAACTTTTGGGGAATACAGCTATTCTAGTAAATATTCTAGTGAGTAAACATTTACAGTAAATAAGCATCTAGTATATTCTAGTAAATAAACAACACAGGAATAATGGCTGTAATAGTGCCATGATAATGGAAGAAAAGGAAATATTGATTTAACCTTTCATAAGAACTTCCTTAAATTGTATTTACGTCTTTCTTACATTAAGTTTTCCCTAAAAATACTCTTTTTTGTGTTAAGTGTTCTCTAAAATGTCTGCTTTTTACAAGTCTCTTCAGTAATATTCTATTCTGGCAATCATAGTTTGAAAATAATGCTTTGCTAACACAGTCTGAGGCAAGAAGCAGAAAGTGACCAGAGGGCTTGACCACGCCAAACTGCCCAAATGGCAAATGCATTCAACCATTTTATAATTGAATTATTAGAATCTTCCATTGATAGTCTATAAAAAGAAAAATTGACACAAGTTCCTTAACTGAAACGTTTCTATGGAATATTCATTCCACTCCAGTTATAAATAGATTGCCCTGTGGGTTTCAGAGCATACAGATGTCACTGTCCATGTAGAAGAGAGCTGCAAGAGCTCTGTGACATAGAAGAAATGAGATGTTTGTAACACTCCTGAGAGTGTTACACATATAGGTTAAAAAAAAAAAGAGATTAAATCAAACCTTTTTAACAATGTAGGCATCTGCTTGAAATACTAAATTTGCCTTAATGTGAAATAATGGGCATTTTCCTGTGGTCTTGTAATTTAAGGCTTTCTTATATCGTGCCTGTGCACCTTGCAATACCTCCATGAGAAAAGCTCAAAGGAAGCAAGGCAAAACACAATATTGTCAAGGAGGGGCTGGTGCAGAGCAGCTGAACTGGAGGAGGGTTGGTGATATTGTCACCACCCCCAGAATACTGGAGGAGATGAAAGCAGGGTAAAGTCACTGTCCCATACTATTATCTTAACCATGTCCGTAGAAATGGTTTACCTGCAGTTTATGAGCTTGCAGGGCTACTTCTAGCAGTGATTAATGGTAAGCAGTTGATTCCCTTTCCCTTCCAACCACTCATTAAGCATCGGAGGCAGATGAGAGTAAGTTTCTGCAAAGCCATGGCTGTTAATAACCTCACAGCTTTCAGCCCTTCAGGCTTAGAAATATTGTCTGTGAGATTATGAGGTAATCTTAAGATTTAAGTACTGGTGTATGAGGTTTTGTTTTCATGAGGCCTCTGGCTGTACACCCAGCTTCCTTTCTCTGGGTATGCAGGTTCCGAATTTTCGGAATTTTGTTCTGACTGTATGGAGTTACTCATGTTTACCTTTGAACAGGAATGCTTGTGGTGTTCTCTAGGTAGCTAATGAAAAGTCATTAGTATATATATGACTATCAAGGGTTC
Source organism: Pomatostomus ruficeps (assembly GCA_013400735.1). Taxonomy (NCBI): domain Eukaryota; kingdom Metazoa; phylum Chordata; class Aves; order Passeriformes; family Timaliidae; genus Pomatostomus; species Pomatostomus ruficeps. Next base: position 912,430 of record VYZT01054259.1, read on the forward strand.
AGAAGCTTGTTGTCAACATCTGTGTGGAGGTAACTGATACTGACAATAAAATGTGGATATTATTTTCTCCTGTGGTGCTCTTAAAAGGAATTATTTTGTTGTTTACTGGACAGGTCTGGATTTGCCCAAATTTTGAAGGGATTGGTTTGTGCTGGCAAAACATCAGGGTGAAGTTAATTTAGATGGATAAAATAAATGAAAATCATTTGAAGGCTGTACTTGTGCTAAATGATCTTAGTATTAATAAGGTGCTATGGCAGGTAATACAACTTAATTAATTAAGCTAGCAAGCAAACTGGTGTTTCCTGGCTGATTTCTTAAATGTGCTTTCATCTCCTTGATGCTTCAGCTCAGGTAGTTTATATAGAATTCAGAGGGATGCTTTCCATTCGGGTGAAAAAGGTGCTTTGTTGCAGCAGGAGAGGCAGTGGGAAATGGAAATGTACCAGTGTAGTTAATCTGTCTCAGCAGATTTGTTCACGTAACATATGAGATTGTCAAATCCCCTGTCATCCTTTGGGCTAAAACACTTAATAGTTGAGTCTAGACCTATTAAGGTGATGGGGGAGCTCTGGATTTCAGTGTGGTGGTATGAATCCTGAGGGGAAGGAATATTTCCCGAGATGCCCAGAGGATATGTGAAACAAAGGAGTTGAATAAAGATATCAATAGGTTGTTATCGAGCCAAGGTCCCTTAGCTTTGTGTTCATTGAAACTTCACAGAAAAATCTCTTTGAAGGAAGCTCCTGTTAACGTTGTCTCCCTTGATAAAGGCAGGGGGTGTCCGTAACCTGCAGCCTGGGGGGGCTGGCAGAGAGAAGTGTGGCAGCTCTGGGCGCCTGTGGAGGCAGTGGGGTTTATCCAGCTTTGTAAGAGTCCAGTGATCACCTCTGGCAACAAGGCTAAAACAAAATTCAGAGTCAAACACTGCAAGTCAGTTGATGTTACTGTTTGTGGTATGGCTCTGATGGAACAAGAATGATTTACACTTCATGTGCACCCTTGCATGTTAATACAGTGTTTCATTGTAGATCTTACTGACTGGGTTTTCAGGAACCAGTTGAAATTGAGAGAGAATATTTTTAGCTCTCATGTGAGTGAAGAGGAAGAAATAGATGAGCACAAAAACTTGAAAATGGGTGAGTTATCACATGTTCCTGAGGTTTTCTCTTCTCTGTTAGCAGTAACAAATATTTCATCAAGAGATATAATACCTCTTTAGCAAGTCCTGTCAAAAAGTTCTCACTTTAATTTCTTTGTTGGAATATAGACAGAATAAAGATTATATGCAGTGGCAATATTAATACATATGCCACAGGTGAAAATAGACTCCAGCTTATGTTGGTGTATTTATGCATAGAGTGGACTTGGAAAATTGTTAATCTTCTCCATTTATTTATTGAATATTTATTGTGAGCACAAATAAGATATATACTTTGACTGAAAATCAATTACTAAATTGCTGAATATTCCTGGCAAACCTTTAAAAAACCTATGGCTTCAAGGTTGTTGTTGCATTACTTTAAAAATAAACTTTTTTTTTTTAATAGAAGAGAGATTCTGTTATTAAAGTTTTCATGCCTGGAAGGGCTTTGAAACACATTGCAAAATTAAATAAGTACAGTGTGATGTAAGGCCTCTGCTGTGGTATTCCTTCTGCAAGAAAAGCTTGAGATAAACAAATGAAATGTTGGAAAAGCACTGTTGAAAAAGAAATGCTGGAGCTATCTGTACTCTGGAATTCACACAATGTGATATATTTCTCCTGAATTATTTGAAAATCTCTGTGAAAGAGGATAATGGCATGTTTCATAGCTCTGTATTTTTGCCTTAACTTTTAATCTACTCTTGTTCTTCCAGAGCTTTTCCATATCCTTATTTTCTTGTGGGTTATGAGATAACCCTGGACTACAGCGGTGTCCAGGGTGGGATTCATGTGGCCAAAAGTAGCTGTCCAGATTCCATTTATAGCCAATAGGGTCATTAAGGGCATGGGTTTGCCTCACTTGGGAGAGGACATGATAAGTATGAGAGCTGCACTGATCCTTTAAAACGTGCAGCTGTTTCCAGGCTGAGCTGCACAGAGCCCTGTTCTGACTCGCTGAGCTGTCGGTGCCTGCGCAGGGCACGTCTGATGCTGAGTGAAACAAATCTCCCCCTACTCAGTGATAGCTCTGCTATCTTCCTCTGGGAAGCTCTCTGAAAGTGAACTTCAGCCTCATGTGGGTGGCCAGAACAGGCTTTCTGGGGTGTATTGAAGGGCAGGGATTTATTTCTGCCCTTTCGCTACAATATGAATGTCGCTCCCTCTGTCTTGTGGCTGGTGATTGCTGCGCCTGGAAAAGGTTAATCCATACAGTTTAAGATTATGTTAACTTCAAGAGTTTATTCTCAAACTTTGCAAAGAAATGAGAAATATGGTGCTATGTTCATTTAGCAATGCATTCTTGTTATCAAAAAGGACAAGGTACTCTTGTATTTCATTTTGTATTCTGTCTTGCATAGATCCACAACTCTAATCCTCTCCATAAAAAATCAGATCTCTTAGGAAAAGTGATTATTTAATTTGTGCTTTTCCTTCATTGTGCTGCCATCCCCTTTAAAATTCTAAAGATTTTTAATGGCATAAATTACTTAACTGGTATTATATAAGAAGAATAGTGAAAATATCAAGTTGCAGTGGGATTTGGAGTTTTTCTTTCTCAATAACTGATTGTAGATAATTCAAAAGTATGGTTGAACAGTCTTCATTAGAGTCTCTCAGCAATCTGAACTTAGGCAACAGACTGCAATTCTTAAATTGTTTTCATCAGTTTAGGACTGTTAGTTGTTTTTAGCTCTTTTCTTTTGGCATCCATCTGTCAGTAACATTCTCCTTCTGGCTAGCCACAGCGAAGCACCATTATCATTTCATTATATGCTAGGACAGAGGGGAAAATTGGGCCTGTGGTACTTATTTTTAAGATAGCCTTCAGATCTTTGGTGCTTCTGATAGCCCTTATGTCATATGTCAAAGATATTTCTGTCTTGGGTACTGTAATGCAAGGATTATGGAAGCGAAGGGGAGGAATTGAAGTTTTAACATATAGTATAATAGTACTATAAATAAACATTGATTGTTCAGGAGGAAAAATGAAATTTTACTGTGGAGACGAAATATTAGAAAATGAGGCAAGAAAATGAACTATTGAGGAGAAATAGAAATGCTGGTTAATTGTTCCTGGATATTTAGAACACCCTGCTCTGATGGGCAGAATGTAGCAAGAGATAGATACAGAGACTTCCATGAAGTGTCTGAGTGTCTTAGAGTTCTCATGATCAAACGAATAGAACCAAAGGTGCTGGCAAAGCTGTGGTGCAGCCATGTGGGTTGTGAGCTCCCCACCTATCCACTGGAAAGGAATCCAGATGGCCCAATATCTGCTGGAAATGTTTTGCAGTCAGTTTTCAGGGTTTCAGGAATAAAGAGTTAGGGAGGCTCGTGGATTGCACTGTGGTGATTAAAGGTGAACAGGTGAAATTGCAAAAGTAAAAGGTGGGGTTTGCGAAAAAGTTTCTGAAATATTGACATTTCTGATACAGAAAAGGTGGAGAGAGATAAGAACAAATTTAAAATACTGGACTTAATACAGGAATACTTAATAGCCTTGGGTTACTGATATGGATAATTTGTCAGAGCAAGAGAAAAGGCTTTCAGGAACTGGCAGTTCCCAAGAGACTTTCTAGCAAGGCCACAGACACTGGCTCTCCTTCTGAGAAGGTCAGCTAAATCATGAACTCTTCAAGGACTTAAGGCACAAGTAGGAATTGTAGAGAAAGTGGAAAGTAGGTCAAATGGCTAAGAATGACTGTCAAAGGGTAGAAAAACCAACTAAGGGAAATATGAGAAAGTGAAGAAGAACCAATGACTCAGGAGCATAAAGTACTCGAAGAAAACACTCTGCATGCCAATAACAAGGAATCAGTTATTTTTCTCTTGGCAGGGAAGGCAGCAGACACTGCCCAGAAGGCTGAAATCTACTTTTTGCCTTGGTTTTCAGCAAAATGTGTTTTAAACACATGATCAAAGCTAGAATGAAAGAAGTCATGATCCTAACCTGATCTGCATGGCTTCTATCTAGTGGATATTTTAGAAATACTTAAGCTGACAGACATCTTCTGTAGGGCATTTAGAGCACTGGCTAGAAAATCTTGGATCCACTTGTGGTTGTGTGTGGAAGCTTGGAGAGAGTGACTGAGGTTCCAGCAGCCACACGGAAAGTTCTAGAGCAGCTTCATGGAAAGCAGATGAAGGATCTGTTTCACACTATTGATGAGGATCTGCCTGGCTGCAGATATGGGAGTTTATTCCACCTGCAGAAATTAGTGGTTTTATTCCCCTTCCCCCTGCTCCATCCTTTCTGTGCTGGGCAGGATCATACACAGCAATGACCTTTGGAGAAACTTCTTGTAATGCTCCCTGTCTTAAAAGCTCGTGTAATTACAGATCAGCATCAGCCAGAAAGGGGCATGTTTGGAGTGAGTTTGGTATTGCTGGTGTTGGTAACCTACTGTCTCAAAGTTGTTCTTCCTGACATCTCCTGTCACAGCCTTTTAAGTCAATAACAAAAATAATTTCGTTTTTAGATTGAATTGTGCTTTTAAGGAGAGAATGTAGAGGCAAGAAGAGTAAACATGCAGGGGAAATGATGGATTTCAGTCTAATTCTGGAAACAGGGAAACTGGAGCTATTCAGACCTTTCAGCACCTTGGAACTCACCTGTCTCTGACTGTTTGTTGGATTTTTTGCAAGGATGCTTTTAACAGGTGAATGCTGCCAATTTACATCAGCAGGCAGGACATCCTTTTGTTCATGTGAATGCAAAAGTTGTTGTATGTAGATGGGTGTCGATGTATAAAAGCTTCTATTCCTTTCTGAAACAAAACCCAGACTCATCCCCAAAACTGTCACATTTCATGTTTGTTTGGCTCTTTAGAATATTTTCATTATAAAATTCCCCCAAAGTATTCTGTTATCAAAATTAAATTGCATTTGATTGTCATCAGGTTAAGTCCTGAGGGAGAAACACCAATTCAAAAGTACCCTGTTAAAGTGCTGTAATGGGCCTATAACGTAGATCCTGCTGATTTTACCTACAATAACTCAAATTACTTCTTTTATTGTTCTATCTAGCAAATGTTTCATGTAAAAAATGTTGTCTTTATATTGCTTTTTTAATTTAACTTGTTTTTATCTCTTAACCCTTAAGAGCCCTTGCCCCAGGAAGCATATCTTGCTCACACTTACTTGACTGGCAGAGAGGCAAATGCAAATGTTTTTTCATTGGAGCCAGACCAACTTACATTTGTATATATCTATTGTCCGTCTTTTTTCAGTGGTGTAGCTGAAATACAGACAAATAGTGAATAAAGCATTTTCTCTGTCAGAATGTTAGTGAAGACTTCAGAATTAAAATAGCATGCTTGGCAACTGTCTTTTCCAGAAAACTATTTTGAGAATGAGTTACCGAGTGATAATTAGATATTGAAATGTGCCCAGTTTCACATTTCAGTGCTCCTTTCCAATTAGAATGGCATTAGAGTGAAAGTGTAGCTATATAATTGTATGAAGAATAGATCCAATTTTCTCAATGTCACTGCAATATCACCTTTCAGTAGTAATGGTACCGAATGATTACGCATATCATTTAGTAATAGTATTTTATCCATTTCACAGAGGGATCTTTTTATTAATTTTTTTTTTAAGTGGACATGCGATCAGATTGTAAATGAGCATATAGAGAAGAGGCCATGCTATGTAGGAATGTGTTAGAGCAAATGGTGCCGCGTTCTGAACTGCCGGCCGGGACATGGCCCTGTGCTTGCTAATGTGCAGCATCTGCAGGCCGAGGACACCTTCACTGGCTCTTTAATGGTCAAAAAAAGCAGTTGCAAAAACCTCTTAGCCTACGTTAAGAAAAAGATCTTTACATTTCTTTCTGGTCTGCTGTTGTATGTAACTACAAGATGAGTTCCAGGAGAGGTTTAGGAAGAGATAGTGCCATTAGCCTTGCTGGTTAGCAGGCATTTTGTATTCATCCCTCCCTCTTGGTCCCTATCGTTCCATCTTCCTGGGGAGCAAAGCAGGCTGCAAAATGGATAATCCCTGTGAGAAGGCAGTGCTACAGAACTCAAATCAATCATGCCAAATGCTACTAGGAATATTTCTTATAGGTCATGATTGGAAATTTATCCAGCAATTTCCATTTAAATGGCAGCTGCTAGAAGCAGACTGTATAGAAATATTGTGTTTAGGCTTTAAGGTACATCCCTTAGGACTCTGGGAAAACATGGGCTATTTAGCTTAACTCCATAAATGTTAGTGCAGCGGTGTATTGTGCAGCTGAGCTTATATTATCAGCTTAATCAGAGGCACCCGAGGGGTTAAATCTGATGCAATGTTTGTTTGGTGGCACTTCCAGGGTCTGGACAGCCAGGGATCTTTCGCTTTAACAACTGCTGCAGAAGCATATTGAGATTTAACTTTGTGCCTAAGCTTTTAGATAGAGTTTGTCACATTTCTCTGGTGTTTATTCCTCTCTCTGGTCTCATCTCCTTCTCATGCCTCCCTTTTAAATGCACAGATTTACTTGAGGCAGAAACAGTCTCTAATTACATGTGTGCCTGTCCCTGGAACTGCCATGACCCTTCTGAATATGTTCTATCTCAGTGTTAATTCTTGTTCTTCTGTTGGATTCAAATGCCACTGAAATAAGCCAGGTGTGAACATTGCCCTGGCTATATCCCAACTTTCTAAAATAATCCTTTGGCTAGTCCTGCATATGCTTTATTCATTAAAAAGTTCCCTAAAGCCATATCCTGTGTTATCAGTACAAAACAAATGCATCATTTCTGGTAGCATTTGATAAACCAAATTTTAAACTAAAAAAAAAGGCCATGTTACAGTTTTAAGTGAGGACTTCAAAAAATGGCTTTTGCCTGTGTCTGGTGGATTGTGTGAAAGGCCTAAGCTTGCCTAATGGCTCTTCTGGTGGTTCAGTTCTAAAGATATCTGTAAACGATATGCCGTTATTTTCTCTAATTATGAATGTAATAAACTGAGAGGATTCTGAAGGATGTTTTCAGAAAATAATGGTTGTTAGTTTTTGAGAAGCTGAAATAATTAAAAGAAGATAATTCCTAGCTCTAGGGTGCAATGATATAACATCACCAACAAAATTAAGTGAAAAAAAAGAATGCTAATTTTTTTTATAAATTACATTTTAAAAATCCAAGTAATTAAAATAAAATTGACACTCCATGCCGCTACTGTTGATGCTTTACACAATAAAAGATTGAAAGCAAAAGAAATATTGTCTAACCTGCATGAATTTTCTACCTTTTCTATTGTTACTAGTGACTTGTTCTATCTATCTATCTGGTTTGGGTTTTCTTTGTTTTAATTGTGATCATTACAAAGAAAAATGTTATCTATCCAATTGGAAATATCAGCAGGGTTTTGACATCATTAATGTTTTATTTGCTTATGATATTGAGAAACAAAACATTTTCAAAGAAGAATGTACTCAGACTGTTGTAAATTACAAAAGAAAATATTCTGATGATGGAAATTTTCCACCTTGGTGTCTAACTGAAACCTGATGTATGATTGTGCCAAATTCATATTAAATACCATAGAGTACATACTTTAATTTTTACTCTTGTAGTCACTGAAAAATTCTAATGGAGCCCTCCTAGAGATTCCTTTTATTTGTGGAAATAAATTTGCAGTTTGTTTCAGTCAGGGCAAGCTTGGTCCTTCTTTGCCTCTTTGGAAATGTTGTGTCAGAAGCAAGGACTTCAAAGTGTGTCATTGTGTTGCTGCCAGAAGTAATTCTTGTACTTATCATTGTGGACATCCCTGAACCCAGCAGCAGAAAGGACAGATGGCCAGTGAGGGGGACTGACTGACTTGAACAAATTGAAACCTCTCCAGACTCTCTGTGTCAGTTTGGGTTTTATTTTCATGGTCATATTTTCTGTCATTTGTGATGGAAATGAGGAACGCAAACCAGGCAGGATATAGTGATGTATCATGGGCCACCAGGGTAAGGGAGTTTACAGGACATAAAATGTCCTTCATGTAACAAGGGATTTTCCCAGATAATGAATAGGTGTGGGGGTGTTATCGGGCTCTGCACACTGCTTTTGTTGTTTGCCAGAGTTAATACAGGCTTGGAAATTCTATTCATCAGCATTTCCCCCCAGTGGAGCCTGCCCAATGTGCTTCACCTTAATGTATTCCAAACATCTGCATTCAAATAATTTATTCATAGGCTGAAATCTCTAATCCCAGTCTGAGGTGCAGAAATGTTTGCTTGGTCACTTTCGCTCCGTTAATCTGGGACAGTGACAGGCAGGTCACCCAGCGCCGTCCTTCCGCATGCAGCTGCTGGAACAATGGCTTGTTAGCCATTTTCCCAAAGAGCAGGTAGAGGCAGCAGGCTGCGTGGATGCACTGAGACTCAGCTAATGGACAGAAAGTACCTGCTCCGACACATTAATTCCCTTCCCTGTCAGGCTGCATCATTGTAGAGTGTGCATGATGGGAAGCAAGGTCCCATCGCACTACGGCACCTGCTGCTTTTCCATCTGCCGAGCGCAATAGCTCCTTTGATTGCCCATTTTTCAGCCTAATGACTTTATTCCTTTTCTTTCTGCGAAGTTTTTACATTTTTATTGTTATTTTGATAGGCATGGTTTGTAGGGTTTTTTTAATTTCCTCTTCTCCAGTGGGCACTTGGAGCCTTGTTAAAAGAATAACTAACAAAATAATATTCCAAACCTGTGCCCACATTCTGCGTGCCCCAAGTGTTGTGTTTCATAATTTATTCTGATAAAGTTGTCATGGTGATAATGTCTCTTGAGAATGAAAGTGCCATGTGCCTGGCTGATTACAGGAAACAGCTCAGATGGTACATAAACTGGTAAATATTGAACCCATGGGCAATAACATTAGCTGTATTTTGTCCATTTATTTATTTATTCAATGTAGCTCTGGTCAGCTTGATTATGGAAAGAATGTGACAATTCATATTTTACTTTCTATACTCTTAGATTTATGAGGATGGGAGACAGGCTTCTGCTGTAGTTTTGGTGTTCTTTTTTTTTAAATCCAGTGACATAAATGTTGGCGGAGATCCCTGAAATAGCCTTTGAATTCCATCTAAAGCTGTTGATTTGGCTGGATTAGTCAAAGCACCAGATCATTAATACATATCGAACATCTGTCAAAAATAGAACTTCCAATTAACAGATGTATCATCTGTAAATTGTGACTTCAGATTTTGTGTGAGAGAAGTGCCTTTAGGATTCCTGATAAATGCTGATTTTATTAATTTCAAATATAAAGATAAAAGATACACTTTAAATATGATTCTCTTCCTTCAAGAAGAAAACAGAATAATGTGTTTTTCATTACAAACATTGATCATGTTATTATCAAAACACACTAGTGTACTCCTTGGAGTTCCTCTAGGAAAAATCTTTCAGTGGTGAATTTTGAACTTACAGACTCCAGCAGAGAAAGTTTAGATTATTATATGCTTTTTCTTTTTTTTTTTTTATGGTTATGTTATGTGGTGTAGTCTTAAAGCTGCATTTGAGAAATTCCAGGGAATAGCCTGCAATTTTTATACAAATGTGAACTATAAGGTACTGAAATATTTTAGTTCTTTATGTGTTTTTCCATGATACTTTTGTTTATTAAGTGATTTAGAAAGGCATCAACTACATTTAAGTGTACAGGCTCTGTGGGTGGGGTCTGCTGCACCTGACTTCCATTGGAAATTTTAAAACTTTTTCTCACTTCCAATTGTAGATAGGGGATTTTTCAAATAGTCCCAAAGCACTCAGTGAATGAGCTTTCCAGAGTGCCCTTTAAACACCTCGGGGAGACCCTCTCCTTACAGACATACATCTGAATGATGTATGTAAATGTACTGATCAGCAGAGCTTTGAACAAGGTCCCTAACTTACCCAAACCCAGATGGGATTGTGCAGGGACATGGAATGGTTGGAGATTCCCCTGAGCAGATGGGAAGAGGTATTGGAGTGGTGTTTTCACCAGTGTCGTGTGCATGAGCCAGGAAGAGAACTGCTGGCCAAACCCAGAGGAGCTGGTGGCCCTGCAGGGGGTAGGGAGCAGCTTCTGCGCAGTCTGTGCAGCCCTGGCAGCCCCTGACAGGGACAGGGATGTGCAGGGAGCAGGGGTCACTCAGGGACACACGGCAGGTGCGGGACCAGACCTAGGCCAGCACCTGCTTTTTGTGTGTCTTTAACAAATCGGAGCAGAACAACAGTTTTCCCAGGTAATTCCTGTCTGGCAGGGCAGCAGCAGGGATGGCATAGATGTGGCACTGAAGTCTTTCAAGGTCATGTCAGTATGAACACAAACTGCAGTATTGTTGTGATGGCCATCCCAGAGGCAGCAGCTCCCTGTTTCCGGTAGATTCTGACTTCCTAGGAAAGGTCTACATTGAGAGCTTTCTGCAACCTTCATTAATAAGGACCCCTCTTCTCGTAAGCAATAACTTATTTATTAATATCAGGTTAGTACAGGGGCCCTTTCCCAGTCATGGTTGAGCAGGGCTACTTGCCCAAGGGGCCTGCTGACAGCAGAGGGGTCTGGAATGCAGAGCCGGCTGATCACCGTGTGATTTGCATCTCTGTGCACAGTCCTGGTTATGCAGACTGGATGTCCTGGGCTCTGCCCACCTGCTTCTCTGTGCCCGAGTGACTGAGATGTCACAGCAAGCGCAGCACTGAGGCGTTCAGCAGTGCCTGCAGGATCATGAAACTGGTGCAGAGCCGGAGGTGTCTGCCCTTGAACAGAAACACCCCTCCTGTGCTCAGGGCTTGGAGCAGCTCAGAGCTTCAGGAGCCACATTTGCTGTGACAGACAGGTGGTGCCAGGCGGGCACATGCTCCTCACCCAGCGCCGTATCCTCGAGTGCTCCCACTCAGCTGCTGCACCATTGCTGTAAATGTCGAGAGGAGCCAGCTCCTTCCTGCAGTTACTGTAGTTCTGAAGGCCTGTTCAGGGGAGGGCTGTTGCTGTGCAGCACATATGTATCCCACAAGTAGCACAGAGTGCCTTATGTATGACTCCATAGTTCAAATGCAAATTCTTTGGAACACTGTGGCAGGATTATATTGTAGAATTATGTGAGAAGATAATGAAGAAGAGAGGAGGAGCAAGGAACTGAATTTAGGAAATAGAAGGCTTCTATAGTAAATGTGAAATGTGACTTCAAGATAGGAATGTGAGGCTGAGAGACCCTCAGGGCTCTTGTTATTTCCCAGACTTCCTACTATACAGGCATGGGAGCCTGGGAGGCTCAGTTTAACAATCTCTTAATTCCTCTTGCAAAAGTTCACCATCATTCTGCCAGGACTGTGGGTCAAAGGCAGTTCAGGACCATGATTACAACTTTATTTATGTTTTGTTTAATAAATTTCCCTTTTTTAAAACTAAAATATTGACTTCTAAAGGATAAGGCACTTCTTGATCTATGACATAACTATGAATTTCTCCCTAGAAATTTGGCATTTCTATCTTGAAGATACCCATTTTTCAACAGTCCTTTCCTACCATTGATCAGGTCAGTAAACCTTTCATGAATGGCAAGGTTTTTCATACTTTTGGAATTTAAACAAATCCTGTCATATTTTAATGTTCAAGGGAAGTCACATCTGCCCTCCCAAGATGTCAGTCACAAGCTCCCAGTGGAGTAGGATTTTTCAGTAGGACTATTATTTCACCTATGTCTGTGCAAGAACAAATTGATTCACAACCCAGAGCTACTGTACAAGAGGGGAAAATTAACTGCTTCTGCAAGTCATGAAATTGTTATAAACCCCCCCCCCCCAAAACGGAAGCTTATTATAAAGTCAGTGTGAAGAGATTCAGTCCCTGACACTTCTCTGTTTCTTGTGAGAACTTGCAGTATATTTAGCTCTTTGACAAGGTTATACATTACACCTAAAAAGAAAGGGGAAAGAAACACTCCACACTGCAGACAAAGCCTGGAATTATCTTTAATAGGTGAAAGACAGCTGTGACCCCAGCTCAGTGCTGTGATGGAGAGCTGCTGGTGTGACAGCTCCTTTCTGCACTCTCAGATACAACGAGACAGATGGAAGCAGAGTGTCATTCTCCTACTTCCCATTCTGCAGGAATCAGAGAGGGATTCAAACTTGGTAAAAGCAGAATGAGATGCTTTCAACGTACTTTCAATTTGCAGCATTTGAAAGGCTCAAGTTTCTATGTTATCTGAACACCATTGACAGGAAAACGAGAAAAGGGGGAAAAGCTGATACATTTCTTCCTACAATGATTCAAAATGCTGGAGTTCACATATTTTTATTTTTTGTGCTCAGCTGAAAGTTTGAGGATAGCTCTGTACACAGTTTTTCCAGAGAGAAATGGAGGGAGGGGAATAGTCACTGAAGAGCCTGAAGATGTATGAAGTAAAAATACACCAAATCCATCATCCTTTCAGCCTTTATTTCAGTGGACCTCCAATGCAACCCCTTCCCACTTCTCCCAACCTTTAAATGCATTCTGCTGAAAGTCCTAACCAAGACCTATGATCAGTAGAACAGGCTGGTCAAGCAAACAGCCCAGCTGCCAAAACACACCACCTGGATTTTTAAAGACCTGTGGCAATGTTAACAACATTTCTAAGAGCTCTGGTAACACGGTAATTACAAAGCCATGAAATCAGTTTGGAACCAGTTACCATTTAAGGATCTGTAGATGTTAAAATGAGTGGAAGTTTGATCAGTTTGAAAGTAAAGTCAGGAATTTTTGAGAAGCTTAAATTATTTTTAAGCAGAAATTAAAGTAAATTGCCCTGAACTGATGTGTATGTGACAACAGAATCACAGTCAGAGACGGTGCTTGGTTCCACACCATGTGCTGAGTTCAGTGGCACCTCTCCCGTGGGCTGGTTTGTGAGCTGAGGTTTCAGCCCTCTGCAGCTCAAACCTTTTGGTCTTCAAGCTCTTCCTCGGTGTTTGAATCAATTCAGTCGGTGTTGCAGACTTGCACGCAGTGTTCCCAGCAAGTTTCCGGGAGATTTTGAAACCCAGAGCAGATGTCCCCTTCCTCTAATAAGATATTTTGATTTTAAGTGGTCATAGCAACAAAATGCCCTCCTTGGCCTTTTTGAAGAATACCACGATAGGAAAAGCATTTTAATTAAGAAAATATACTAATTAGCTACCACCTGAAGTGAAGATAGGAGTTTCACTTCATTAGCAAGGCTGGGTGTGTTGGAGAAACTCACCTGGCAACAAGGAGACTCATTTTTCAGGCTATTTTCAATATTTCTCTTCCTGCAGGGAGAAAGCAATCTTAATTAAAACCTGTGAAAAGCAGGGCATTTTTAGCTGTTAATTTACAGAAGTTTGAATAAGTCAAAAGAGGAAAAGGCACCTTTTGGCAAATAGTGCATATAGAAGGCTGCCAGCAAGCCTGCACTTAGCAACAGGAGCTTTTTTATAAGCCTGAGGGAGGCTCTTGTGCTACTGCAACTGCAGGGTCCTTCTGAGCTGGAGCCTGGGGTCAGTGGTGTTCATGAGCGTGTGTCCCCTGACCCAGACAGGGCCTTTAAACTCTTCCATCCCATACAATTTGCACTGCAGACTATTTGTATGCCTGTCAGAAATAATCTGTTCAGCTAAACCCAGAATTTCATGGTCCCATGTGCAGTCTGTGCATGCATCTCAGGGCTTGTCTGCCTAATTCCAACATCTTTCTGCCTTTGCCCCCAGCTGTTTGTTTGGTTTTTTTTTTTGTTTGTTTGTTTAGTTTGTGTTTTTTTCCAGCTATTTTTGGATATTCATGAAAGATGGAGGAAGAAAAGGAGTTTGTTTTCAGTATTTACTGCTTGATTTGTGGCCTTTGCTCTCTGAGTCTCTTGCACTGACACGCACACCCGGCCTCAGGCATGGCTCGAGCTCTCGCTGTTCAGCCGTCCTGCCTCCGAGGGGATCCGTGCAGTGGGAGCTCATTCGGGGCGATTCTTTCATCTCAATAGCTCCGTTCGGTGCCTGCCCCCACATCAGCTTGAGCTTTGTCACTTGTGTGGTTTCAATGATTTGTGTTGGTGGGATTTCTCTGCCTCCCCCTTGTTGTGTATTAGAAGGACTTGGAAGTCCTTGCCAGCCAAATGAGCCCATTCCAGTACACGATGGGGGTTGTTTGGTCCAAAGTCACCATGTTTTGACAGGACTTGCTGCTGGATTAGAAGGCCTGGCAGCATTTCAGGGGCTTGTTAAGAGGCCTGATTGAAAATTTGCATTTTGTTAATGCTGAATTGAGGGATGGTCTTTAAACAGTGGCTTCCTGTTGCAGATAATGGGGGTTGTACAGACAAGCGCTGTGGTCAGGCAGGTGCTAAAGGTGGGCATTTAATGGAAGATTTCTGAACTGACAAAACTGGGGCCTTCTGGAGGAGCTCAGGAGCAGCCAAGTCAGGTGGCCTCGATTTGAATCCATAACAGCCATGGTGAACCTCAAGATTTGACTGTAGGAGAACCAGAATTCCCCTGTGTGCTACCCTACTTAAATTAATTGCAAATCTTCCAAATTAATCATTTTCTAATAGGATATAGCAATGTTGTCGTTGATGTACATCTAACACTATCCTTTCCTTTTCCTCTTTTCATCAGTACTACTTTCAGAATTGGCAGCAATTTAGATGTCTGGAAAAAATATAAATAAGAACATCCTTATTATGTGGGTGACAACTGAGTCAGATTATTTCGGCAATGCTATTTATAGTAAAGCTCTTCTTAAAATGGTTCAATTAATGTAAATACTTCAAACTGCTGGTCTGATACATTCTCTCTATTTAAAGAAGGAAAAATAGGATATTTTTTTAAGCATCAGTCAAATGAAGCCAGATGCATAGGCACTGCAGAAAAAAAAGTGATGACATTTCTTTGTGCATTGTGGATTCTGTCTTCAACCAATATCTGCTAGAGCCAAGCAGTGTGGCACTTTGGCCCCTAGCCAGCCAACCCAAAATACTTTAAAATCGAGCACAGATTACACTTAGCAGTGGCATAGCGCAACTTCTTCGTGGTTCCTTTGAAGGTGCTTACATGATGTTTGTTGCAAGTGGCAAATCTGACTAGTTGTAGAGTTCTTTTTGCTTCCAGAAGTGTGTGGATGCTTTAACTTCACCATTGTTCTGTATTTGAGTGTGATGTAAAAATATTGTGCTATACATCCATCTCCATGTGTAGCACAGCCATTGTGAGGAGTGCTCTGAGGGATCCAATATTGAATGTTGTTAACACCCGAGCTGTCCTTCTCTGTAAGGTGCCTCAGGGTAGATGGTAAGCGAGCAGGCTTTTCCCATTCCCCTCCATTCCTGAGAGGAGATCCATGCACGAGTGCTTCTCCTTGCTCAGAGAGACAGGCCTGCCTGCTGCTGCCTGTGTCCCTCTGACTGGGCTCAGCCCTGCAGTTTGGACATGACCCTAAGGAGCTGTTTCCTCATGGTGGGCTGTGCCAAACCAGCAGCCATGAGTGCGCGCGTGTCCAGGCAGCTGCGGCTACTGCGTGTCCAGCTATGGCTATGGCGTGTCCAGCTGTGGCTATTGCATGTCCAGGCAGCCGCGGCTATTGTGTGTCCAGCTGTGGCTATTGCGTGTCCAGCTGAGGCTATTGTGTGTCCAGGCACCTGTGGCTATTGCGTGTCCACCTGCGGCTGTTGTGTGTCCAGGCACCTGTGGCTATTGTGTGTCCAGCTGCGGCTATTGCATGTCCAGGCAGCCCCGGCCTAAGGTGCCCCATCAGCACGAGCACTGGAGGTGTCCTTGCAAGATCAGGATAACGTTCCCTTTGATATCCGAGGAACTCCCCAAGCGCCCACAATAACTCAGATCTTTGGGATGATACACGTCGATGATTCTTGGGAGAGCGGAGTCTGTTCTTGGTGGAGCAGGCAAGTGCTGTGCTGCTTTCTTCCTCCAGAGGAAGTGATGTACATCCCTGTTGCTGAACAGGAATAAATAACAATTTTGAATAATTACCTAAGTATTACAGACCAGGCTGGCTGGGTGATACACTGTGCCCTTAAATCACCTGTTTTTACTTACCAGGCAATTGAAATCTTTTACAGGCATAAAATACAAAACCTGTTTGAAATAAGCAAGTCACTGAATTTGCTTAGTCTCCACATGAGTAATTTTGTTTCACTGAAAATAATACAGCTTTGCTGGAAGCTCATGTTGGAATTTAGGAGAGTATTAGCATAAATTGTTTGAAAAATATCCCTGCTCTTAACCTTATTTCTTCTCTCTGTTCTTGCCATTTCCATATCTTAGCATAAACCCATGTGAGCACAATTTTTCACTATTTTAAGTGAAGCAAGGTTTATGAGGCAGGTTAATATCTTTTATTTGCCTAACTGATATAGTTAGGGAAGATCAGACAGACTTTTTTGGCATAAAATTCCTCAGATCATTGGAGATGGTCTGGAGCTTCTGAAATCTTGTTTGTTTTCTTCTAAATATATCAGTCTAATAAAAAGATATTAAATCTCCCTACATACTTTGTTTAGATCCTTAGACTCTAACAACGTTATCATTTTAATACATAGTAATTGTATATGAATAATATATTCTAGACAAATTATCCTCAGTTTTCTTGTAGAACATATTGTCTGGAAGGCAGAGAAAGTGCAAACTAACCTAATTTATTCTGCCTCAGTGGAAAAGCAATGCTACGTGCTATGTAGATTCCTACCCACATTTTTTTCTACGGCTAATGACCAGCCTATTTTCTCTGTCTATAAGAAATAAAATTTAAGTATCCATTCAGAAATACTCTAGCTGGGGGTGCTTCATGCTTCTCCAGTTGGCCTCAACCACAAGATTTTTATCTCGTAAGATTTTATGTCATATTGTGTTGTGTGACGAACCAAACCCCTGTCCACAACCAGCAGAGATGGGTTAAAGCTGCAGGTGGCATTGTTTCCAAATGCATTTTTGTTCACACTGTTCATGAAGATTCAACAAATGCTGTGAACCATGGCCAAGCAGAGCCTGCAGCAAGATTCCAGCAGTGTCCAGGGCTTCCCAGCTAAAAGGTGGCCAGAGGCAAACTGTGCTGGGCTCTGCTGGCACAGGGTTGTGGCTGAGGGGCTGAGAACCCTGACTCGGGGTGGAGCAGAAGCTGCTGCAGGTTTCCATTGCTGAGAGCAAACTCCGAGACACGGATTAGTGAGCAGCGTTACTGAACCCCTGCTGGGCTGTGATTCTGAAGTGATGATGGCTGAAGAATCTCTGGGTGTGCCAGCCCGGCCCTGCCCCTCCAGCAGCGGTGCTGTGCTGCTTTACCTGGGTGACACGGGGTTTGGGGGGCCAAGGTGTAACATTTACTGAACCAGATTGCCTTGGCCACTCTCCCTTGTACTTTTATCGCCTTCCTTTCTACAGCCTCCTAGCTTGGAAGGTCCTAACGGGGAAAAAAATGGAATGGAGTGTGACTGCACACTAGAAAATAGGAAAGAAAGTAATTTGTGCCATAATACCTGCAGTTATTGAAGATTTAGATGAAAATCATCCTCCAATACCCTATTTCCTGGTTTCGGAGGATTTATCATTATTTCCAATGGCTTTTTTGCCCCCACAAAGATAAAAAAGGTAGTCAGAAAGTAGAATTCTTGTTCTGAACAGGAAAGGGAAAGAAAAACAGTGTAGTGCAAAAACTGAAATTTTGTTTGGGGACAAATTGAAATTATACTTTCATTCAGACATAGCAAAAAGTCTAAACAAAGTCAAACAATACTGTCTGATTCAACTTCTAAAACTGCATTCAGTTACAAGAAGTTGTAATCATAGTGTTTCAATCCTATATTAGTAATCATAACCCAAAAAGTATTTTAATGTTCTTTAAATATCAGACGACTGAACTTCTCGTAATGAAAACTTTCAGTGATTTGCCAATATGATTCATGACAAAACCTTTTACAATTCCAAAATTCTTTAATTTGCTCTCTTGTGGAAGATACTTCTTTCTAGAATTTTATCTACCTCTACCTGCAGTGTAATGGACTTCTGGCTCCAAATGTTTTTACAGTCTGTGCTAGTGAAGTGCTTTAAGAGATATTTGGTTGGTGGGTTTTTTACATCTCTGAGGTCTGGGTAGATCCAGTTTAAAGCCTGGATGATATTGAAAACGTAGGGGTTATTTTCAAATCATTTTGCATTCAGTGGATTATACTGGCTAGATATTAGTTTTGTTTAGTTTGGTTTTGGTTTTGACTCAGTCTGGTTTGAGATTAAAGATGCCCACTGCATGCTCAGTGGTTAGGATGCATGTGAGCTTCTAGGACCATTAAACTCTAATCCAGCAAGGTGTGTAAGAATTTTTATAATTTTAAGAATATGAGGAATTCAGTTAAATCCTCAGTGTTGTTCATATGGACCAAGACATGGGGGCACTTAGAATTAAACCCCAGACCTTCAAGGAATGGAGAAAATGCACTGAAGATGTTGGACTTTGAAACAAGGCAGATGTTTTACCCGATTTTATCCATTTCATTCTGCCATTTTCCCTGTTTGCAAGATGTTTGCTAAGGTTTTCTGAAACTTCATCCATAGGCTGTCAGTTTTATCATCACTGCTCATGTAAGTGCAAAGATTTCTGCCTGGTGTCACCACACTGACCTTCGCTGTGGTCGCAGAAATGTTCTAATCATGAGGTCTAAGTGAGGTGTTAATAAAGAGACTTGGTTGTTTTTGTCTAAACAACGCTTGGATCATTGACCGTTGTAAAATGGGACTATTTGAAAAGATCCTACACTTTGAGGGTGACTGCTACATTAAAACTCCTGTAAAGAGATGCACAAATACACTTTCCTGTATTTGTCCAAGCCTTTTTGTGATGGCAGGTGAAGGCAGAGTGAGCACCTCTCTGAGAGAGGATT
Organism: Pomatostomus ruficeps; assembly: GCA_013400735.1. Lineage (NCBI taxonomy): Eukaryota > Metazoa > Chordata > Aves > Passeriformes > Timaliidae > Pomatostomus > Pomatostomus ruficeps. Next base: position 931,419 of record VYZT01054259.1, read on the forward strand.
TGGTGTGTGCTGGGTGAGCCCAGTGTACGTTTTCCTCTCATTGCCACAAACTTGCTGTGATAATTTTTCTTTTTCCTTGTATCTAAAGCTCAAAGAAACAACGTGGTCATCCTGAGGGCAGAGAAAGTCTCAGTAAAATAAGCATGATTATGACAGATATTGTATCAAATTTCAGCGTGCCAGAAAACTCCTAATCAGCAAGCTGCTGCCTGTGTGGGAGCTTCGGGACTTTAGACATCCTTTGAGGCAGAAAATGGGCTTTTTTTTTAAATTCAAAGAGATTCAACTGATTGGACTGATTGCTGTAAGTAGAGTAATATAATTGAAAGAGGTTTTAAATGGACAGGGCCCCCTTAAATTCTATGGGAGATTATTTGGAGGTTTGTAAGAGCTGACGGTGCTGTACAATCATTTTCCTTGGTGACTGGCTGTATTAATTTGGTGGATCAGCTAGATGGTGATTCAGTTCAGGATCACTGTTAATCTAATGATGTTTATTGACTCCATTTCAATTTTGACCTTTACTTGTATCATCTAATTTAATTTTAGTAAAAGTTTACAGTAGAGACTGTAGCAATACATTAGATATTGAGTTTTCTCCTTTTTCAGCTTTTAAAAAAAGCCTTTGAAAAACAGACAGAACCAGTTATTCTTCCAACACAGCAGCTTGAATGAAAACTTCAAGGATCTAAACAAATGAGGCAAGGAATCTGAGGGCCACTTGGCTTATTGTCACAGAATATATTACTTGGTATAACTGGGTTATCAGATTAGGAACCTTCTGTCCAAATCCAGTGTGGTAGAAAATGCCTTCTGTGGCCATAGAGCTAAATCAGAAGTGCTTAGGTTGTTATGAATTTATGGGGGTTTTGGAAGGCTCTAAATCAGGTTTACAAAAATTATTTCCAGCTGTAATTACTTCATAAAAGCGAGTGACACAGTACTGCACCTAGGCAACAGTGCCAAACTAACAGGGTAGAATAAACACGCCAAAGAGAATGACATATAGGAGATAAGTAGGAATAATTTGTTTGCAGACTTTGTTTCATCATTCTGTAACATATTTATCGTGGAAAAAGCAGAGGGATTTCAAAGCAGCAATTCTGGGCACTCCTCCAAAATTAAGTGCAGCTGTTTGTGCCTTAAAGTCAATTATTTTTCTTGTTTGTGCTCTAATCATTTGTTATTTGTAGATGCCACAAAACAATCTGTGAAGCGCTGACAGAACAAACATTATTCCCTGTAGAGTTTTTTTAAAATATTTATTGTATGCTTAAAGTTTGTATGAGGTAGTTCTATGAACTCAGCAGTAGTGAAGGTGGAGAGGGCAGCAGTGTGTGAATTTAAAGCCTTTTAGCACTATTAAAAATCAAAGCCTTATTTACTTTTAAAATCACTTGGTGAATGTTTTCCCTTTTCTTCTGGCACATATTACTGTTGGGATAAATCTGTTAGCTGTGGGCTGAGTCAGTACAGATCTATTGCATTGTGAGCCATGTCAAGTTAATATTTCAAAGAAGCATTTTTTTCTGTCACTACAATGGTACAAATAGCTTTGTCCATCTGATGCTCACTTGCCTGCCACTGGATCCTCACCTGGAGGATTTCAGGAGTGGGTTAATTATTAATAGAGGGCAGATATGATCCTTGGCTACAATGAAATAATGCTCACAGCACTCACCATGGTTTTCAATTTAGTATTGTGAGCTTTGGGTAGCTTGAGTAAAGCCCAAGATAGCCACGTTTTTAAAAGCATTAATCCCAGAAAGTTCTGTTAGACCTGTTGCCTGAAATACATATAAAAATGGCTCAGGTAGGTTCCTGTGGGTCCACCCAGCTCAATATAATGTACGAGACAAAAAGACAAAAAAAAAAAAAGAAAGGGTGCCACTTGATGACCAGTCTGTATGTCTGTATTGCAGCAAGGACTGATTTTCAGTAATTGGAGCAGCGTGTCTGTAACTGGGATATCCAACTCTCCTTGTAGGATCTTGCAGGCCTGGCTGGCTGAACAATGCAGAAGATGAAAACCCTGTTTTGTTTCCTGCTGCCTCCAATTCTGTAAAAGCAGAGAGAACAGGGGGAAAAAACAGTCTAGTTATGTTTGCCTGTTAAAATTTACAGCTCTTTGTACTAGAAGAGATAAGAAATTCACAGACACAAGGGCCACAGCCTCTAGTGGAACAGGAACAGCTTTGCGTTGTACAAGAAGTGAAAAGAGGAGGGGATAGTACAGGAATAAAACAGAAAAAATCATGGAGAGAGGAAGGGAAAATGTCCAGGAATAGAGAAACGTGTAAGAGAACAAGGGAGAGAGCAGGGAAAGACCTACACAAGACCTGTTTTCTCTTTGACTGCCTGTACTTTGGGTGCAGACTGCTTTCATGCAGTAAGGCCCTGGCATTTAGAAATAGAGTTCCATAGGACTTAAAGGCAGTTCATGTTTGAAAAGCTTTATTATGAACCCAGTCCTTCTTCCCTATTCCAATTTTGATTATTCCAAAAGAGAGACTAATCTTGCTTTTCATTTCGGTATGAGACAAGCAGAAATTTTTTATTGGAATAATCAGTTCATCAGTAACACTGAAGGATCCTAATTCAACTTCTAGTTTTCAGTGTAATTCAGGGAAGATGCAGATGAAACAAAATGAGTGTGAGAGAGGAGTGAGAGCTGGGACTCTGTGCCCTTGTGGAGGCAAAGAGTGGGAGTGGCCTTGTCCTCACAGCTCTGCCAGTGCCTAAACCCAGGTGATTTCCTGTGAGGTGGAGGAGAATGACAGCCACTGGCCGTCTCTGGATGCTGTGGTGGTCTCTTGGTATTTTAATCTCCTGAATGTGTTTTTAAGGGAAGGCTGGTGTTTGTTTTTCGAAGGGGTAGCACAAGGCTGAATTCCTTGCACTGCACAGTGTGCCGAGACACACAGTGACTGAGCCAGGATAGGTGGCTCTGGTTCCCAGTGCAAACTGTGCCATATCTTGGTCCTTTTGGCTCTGATGCACAATGCGATATCTAGGACACATGTCCAAGGTGCTTCATTTTGTATCTCTTACTATTAAAGCAGATAAAACTGGGAAATGTACCAAAATGATAAATAAAGGTGGATTGCACATTTTCTGGAGTATTATTCTGTTAGCAACCAGCATATTCAGCTTTGGAAATAAGCTGCTGCACAGGGATAGCTACTGCCCCTGGGAATTTTCTTGCAGTTGAAACCAGCTTACTTTTGTATTGATTAAAATGTTGTTTAAGGCATTTTGGAAAGATGAGTATTCAGAGGACAGTTTAATAATTCAACCACCCAGCTTAGTCCTCTCTATCCCTCACGAATTCCAAAAAAGAAATACCCGTAAAATACAAGTCTGAGAAATGTCATTACAGCATTGGCTTATATAAATTGCTTGATGCAGCAATGCCAGTCTAAGGATGAGTGATTGCTCTGTAGACAAGTGTTTTCATGACTGAAATAAAGAGATGCTGGGGGCTGACGCACCTGCAAAGTGATGGAGGACTGAGATGCCAGCCTGAGTCTGGTACATGCCCAGGGATCACAAATGATGTTGCCGTGTAAAGTGAAGTATTACTGTAGCACTCAGCCTTTGCAGGCCATGGACAAGATGCCATTTATTGTAATAATTCTCATTAAAAATGTGTTTCTACTTTTCACCCACTATGAACATTAATGTGGGTGTAAAAATACAGCAAATTAACACACAATGAAATGTGATTTGGAGCAGTCTGTGGGGAGGGCAGTGCTGCTGCCTTCTCTCTGCCTATGGCATAGAACTAAATTTGAATCCTGTTTTGATCCCATAACTATGGACCTGTCACCTTTCATAAGTGTTAGTTTCATTTAGAAGTTACTGCTTTTGAGGACAAAACAAAAAAGAAAAAAAGCCCACCAAAAAAAGCCACTATCAATTCATCCAACTGATTGGCTGAGTAGCAATTGATAGGAGCAATGTTCATCAAGCACAAATACTGGTTTTGTTTTCTGACAAGTTAAAAGCACAGAGACTGTGGATAATTCTGTTTATGCTTTAGTTTCAAATAAGGTATAATCCAAATAACTTCTATTAATCAAATTCTGGCCTCTGCCCACTCAAACTGGAGAGATTCAGCAATCTAAGGAGAGCAATTACAGGTCTATGCACGTGTGAGGGGAGATTTTGGCCAGGTACATCTGAAGAACGATAAAAAGAAGTGTCAAAGTGTTTTAAATCATGTTCAGCATGGAATGCAGTGTTTAGGTAACTCATCCCATAGTTTCTCTACCTACTCCTAAGGTTCCAAGCACAAAAGAGAAGGCACAGAATGCAAATTTTACCTCCGAATTTCTCTGATTTGGCTGGCAGGTGTCATAAAGACCTAAACATCATTTAGGCCTAAAAGAGGGGAGTTTTGTGTATGTGAGTCTCTTGCGGCATTATATCATGCATTAGATACAACCTTCTAGATGTGAAACAATTTATCTATTTTTATAGAGGTGGTAACATAAATTTTAATGTTACCCTTTGGTATGACATAGACTTTGTCTTCATTATTCTGAAATATTGTTGGAAAAACCCCCCCACAAATCCATTTATGTTTTCAATTTGCTTTGAACTACTTTTCAACAACTCAGGTCAAGACCTAATTTCTACAGCAATCTTCAATGTATTTTATTGTTCACCAGTGACTTGTACGTGATTAAGGAATCCATCAGGAAAATTCTCTTTTTATTCTTTCTGTAACATCTCTTCCCAATGTCTAACTTACAGTTTTGTTTTTTCTTTAGTATGGGACCTGAAATAAAATTTGAGAATGAAAAATGAATGATTTACTTCAGAAATCGGTAAGTTAATTTCAAATACTTCCTTGGTAATTTTGCATTTTGTTGCACAACATGATATTTCAATCTTATGCATGTGCAAAAGCTCAGTCAAGTGTTTGCAATACAGTGTCTGCTGGAGTTCTAATAAGGCACTACTGTTTGTTTTCGAGCCTAAGAATACTGCCAAAACTATTCAAGCTGGCAAACATCCAAGTGACCTGATTCACAAATTCATCTGTTCACAAATACACTTATTTAAAGAAATACTTTTATATATGTACACATGTATTTTTGTCTGCATATGCACATGTGCATGTCTCAAACACAGAAGCCAGTCAGTTTATTGAGGCTTAGAACTGGGTATCTCTGATTTAAGTTTTCGGTGAGTAATGAAGCAACCAAGGTGTCCAAAACATTGGTCCTTGCTGGTGTGTGATGAACAAGAGTGTGTACCTGTGTTCAAAACAGAGATTTAACTGGTGTCTTGCCTTGTGAGTAAATTCACGAAAATTCTTTTGTGGGCAATGTGCTGTTTACTGTCGGTTTTATAATGTATAGAGTCGAAATGGCTGTCCCAGATTTACCTCTGCAAATGTTACTATGCTGTAATTTCTGCAGTTGAAATACCTGTAAGGACACAAACTTTAGTTAGCAGTAAGTTTAGTAAAATTTTATAATATCATAAAAGGCATTAAAATTTAGATTCTTTAAGTGCAAAAGTGTGCCAAAATCTATTACACTCCATACCTGTAGTATCTGACATAGTGAAGTGCTAACATACATACTGTACAGACATGTACATATATATATATATATACACACATATGCCACACTAACACAAAGCAGGAACAGTTCAGTTTGACTCTCTTGATACCATCATACCCATTTAGTCCAAAGAAATATCACAGCAAGTGATATTACAGGAATCAGCCTTTACAGACCAACTGCTGACCTGTTTGATGATGTGAGCAAGCAGGGGTGTCATTAGACTGGTGCCCCAGTCAGGGTAATTACGATGGCAAAAGTTTATTTCATGGGCTGAGACCCAGCACAAAGAGCTCAGGGAATTTATTAGGGGTTGGTTACTTTTGGTAGTAGCAGTGTTTCAGGAATTCAGGAGCTGTAATTACTTGTTAAAGCAATTAGTGTATCTTGGACCTTGCTTAGGAGGTTGTTGGATCCCTGTGGAAAAGGCATGCCAGTCCTGGGGAAGGTGGCAGGCGGAGCAAGGAGGAAGCTGTGCCACACAGAGCCAGCAACAAGGCCCAGCGTTGCCTTAGGAACGATGGCACTGCCTGAGGCACCAGGGACATTCGTCATCATCCTCTTTTCCAGGCTCCAGGAGATTTTATACGTATATGACTTCACGGTGTCAGAATCCGTTTTAGCAGTCTTTTTCATTTCCCTCTCGTTTGGAGCTCTTGTTTCCCAGGCACTCTCCAGCTGACTTCCAGCACTTGCATATCTCCGAGGGCCTGTGTTTCACTCAGCGCTCCCAGGCTGATTCCTCCTTAAAATTGCGTATAATGCAAAGAGTTGGTACCAGCACAGCACTTATCAAGGTTAAGATGAAAAATCCCTTCTTGGGATTTCTCTGAGAATACACCAGGTGGTGCCACGGATGTTTGCTGAGACAGTGTGTAATTACTTTTCTTGTTCTGCCAGAAAAGCTTAAAAAGGCCACATGAGTTCTACTTTATCACCTGCCCCCCTCTTTTCACTCATGCTGCCTGTGACTCACTTGGACGCTGTTCTGGAAATGCCTCTGTGCTCAGTGGATGTGACCCCAATTACTCCTTCTTGTTTTTTTTCTCCTTTTCTTTCCCTCCCCAACTGCTACTGGATTGTCTTCTTTACATTTACATTATGACTAAGAGAAATAACCCCCTTCCCTCCCCAATAACTTGATCCATGAATCTGCAATCTGCCATCTGATATTGAACATTTTGAGCCATATGGAACTGCTGTGTATCCTGTTGTCTGTTAATAGAACTGAGTGGACAAGATTAAAAATAGATCTGCCTTTTAAAGCAACAATAGTTTAATTTTAAATGAAAAAGTAGTTTCCATTGATTTTGCCCTTATCGTGCTGGAGCCTTCTGACTCTGTACATGTCTAAATTAATGCAGGCAAAAGGCTCTTGTGAATAGTAATGTGTTTTCCACTGTTGCTCCTTGTCTCGCTCATCTTTGGTTGTCACTATGATCTTGTAGGGTCCCTGTCCAGCCTGCCATTGTCCCTCTCCTCTGCAGTGAAATGTGAAATTGCAGTCTTCTGCACCAGGGGTGTGAGTGGCTTGTGCTAAAGCAAGCGCTGGAGTGTGTAATGGCAATGGCCATGGACAGGGAGCCTCAGCAAATCTCCCTATGCAGCAGCCATGGGAGAAGGCCATTGTAGGGCTGGTCCTGGGAGTGAAGTTACAATTTGTGTGTAAAAGATATTTTGTCAGACTCAAGACTGCAGATGACAGTCATTGCCTTTTCGAAGTTCTTCACCAGGTGGAGTGGTCATGTTCATATCATTGACCACTTCTTGATTGATGATCTAAATATCAATTCTATATATTTCACAGTATACTTGCATGCATCTGGCCAAGTAGCTATGACTTCCTCTAATGCAAATGTCATTCATAACAGACTCACCAAATGCAGAATTTTTTTACGCTAGAATTACATCTAATTGCAAAGGTATTCAGTAAGTGCTGGTTTGGGTTAGCTTACTTAAACATTATAAATTTCCAAATTGTTAGTGACAAAGGTGTGCAAGTTTCAAGATCAGTTAAAGCTTCTGATAAATAGCACTCTGATAACAGTAAAGATCTGAAAAGACAATTTGGCAAAGGGCCATTTTCTCAATACTTGGCCACAAATTACAAGGACATTCCCCTATTTCTATCACTTTCTGGAACTTTCTATCTTTTCAAAGTGTTTCAGTTTGGAGGAAAAAACCCAACAACAAAACAACCAACCCCAAACCCTGCTTATGACTCTGCATTTCCTATTTTAAAGACCACAATGGTGCTCAGCGAGTTGAGTTCCCCATAAAACTTTTCAGAAAAGCTTTTTGTATGGGGTGGAAACAGCTGTGTAGTGTTTTTTCCTCAAGTCTTTTCTCTAACTCAGTGTTAAAACCTGTTTTCCTTGTGTTATTTACTCTTTCTCTGATTCTTTCCCAGCATTCTCTTCCAAATGGAGCTCAAACCAAGGATATTTACTTACAAATCAACCTTCAAATTCACAGACTCACAGAGGCTTCTAGCTTTAGTTTAAATGAGCTCACACCTCCCTAACAAGAACTATTTTGTACTGGCATGTAAGCCTCATGCACTATTCAGCCTGGTGATAAGGACTTAAATAAAGTTTTAAAGTTTTATGAAACCAGCCCCCTAACCAGGACAGGATTCAGCAACACTCAGGATGAGGAGCAGCTGGAGCCACTGTCTGCTGCAGTAAACAGGGTAGATGAATGGGTCTTGGCCTGTCAGTGAATGCATCCATAGTTGTGAAAATATAAGTTTGTAAGCATGTTGGCAGAAGAGGAGGAAAGGAGGTATTTATGTGCTCAGAATTGCATATGTCTGTGCTGTGAGAGGCACAGAGGAGGTGTCTGTGCTGCATTGCTGGCACCGTGCATTTTCCCAGGTATATCTGCTCACTTGGCTGACAGCACAGAGTTAAATACAGGGGTGGTGTTGGGAAAGGGGAGCTGACAACTCAAGGACAATAAAAGAGGAAGAAGTAACTCTGAGGGTGATACCGGAGTCCTTGGAGTAAACTGTAGGTGAGACAACAGTGTTTGAATGTCATGCTTGATGAAAACAGATACGATACTCACTGCATACTTTAACGTGAAACACTGAAGCTTGTTTAGAGGGTAAGAACTGAATTTTGTCTCCTGGGCTGCTAGTTTCCTCCTCAGATCACACACCAAACGAGTTCTTCATGGAGCATTCCTTTTTCAGCACAAGTCTTAGAGCTCGCCTGTCTCCAGGCAATCTTGGTCAGGTCACACCAAGGAATGACAGTCATGGTCTCTGAACAGATCTGTGTAAATGGAACAGAAAACTGAGTTTGGAAGGGCACCACAGCACGAACCTCCCTTGCCGAGGAGGGCTGTGCTGCTGCAGCCTGTGCTGCACGGCCAGGGCTGGGTGTGTCGCCTTCCCTGCCATGCCCCAGGGGTGCAGGGCAGTGCCAGCCAGGGCTGGAGCACTCGGAGAGCTGGAGGGTTCAGCAGGGCTGGGAGCCAAGGCAGCAGCTTCTGCAGAGTGTGTGTGACAGAGATGCTCTTAGCTTAATTTGGGCAGAAGGGGCCAGGGACAGGCCACTCAGGAGCATGTTGCAAGTACTTGTTCCCAGATTCTGTGTTTATTTACACAATAATGTGCCTATTTCAAAGGAGTTTTTTAATTTCTGAATGAGTTTCTAGTCCCAGGCAGTTGACCCTATTTAACACGGTATAACAAAGTGAGGTACAGCAGCTTCATCCAGAGCGAGATCAAATTAATGGCGTGTGCCACCTGGGATTGCATACGGGAAAAGGGGAAGCTGGTGACGCTTTAACTACAGGAGGCTGCTAAAAACCCAAGTAGAGGCCTCTAAGGTGAAAGAAGCACAGTGTGAAGGACCTCAGGAGCAGCATCCCCTCAGTCCTTGCACACAGGCCTTGTGTGCACTCCCAGCAGCACAGACACATTGCCACTGCCTGTGCACAAGCAGGGACTCTGGAACAGGGACCTTCTATGGCTCATCACAGGAAATGTGACTCAGAGATACTGCTGCAGTTATACAAACACAGTTTCTTCTTTTGTAAGTTTTCTTATCAGCTTATACGATCTCATTTTGATATTTTTGTGGATTCTCTGCTCACAGGGCCAAGGGAGGAAAGAAGAAAACCTTCCTGTTGCACATACATTGGCTTATAGATAAAGCCCCACATTCTTCAATCAGATTTTTAAAATTGGAATTTTGCTGCTGCTATAGTTTAGCCTCAGGCTGGTAATTTGGCGCTTGATTTCAGTCACTGGGGTTCCTAATTGGAAAATGTACAGAACAGAAAGGAGTCAGGAGGGAAGGGGGAGGGGTGGAAGTGGATCACATTTATACCAAATAACCAAGTCCCCCAGCACACAAATTCAACCAAACTTTAAATATCCATTTATTCCCCTGAAGAGAGTAGAAGAGAAACAAAGTTATTTGGCTCTGATGACAGTGTCTCTAGAAAAGCATAAAATTTAATAACACTGACTTTCCATCCAACCTCTCACACACATATCAGAGAAAAACGTCCCTTGCTAAATACAAAGAAAGTTCAGTTGGGCAGGGTTATTTATTTTCTTTTTAACACTGCCATTCCCACACATATGAGTATACTCATTCTTTCTGTACCCATTTCTCTGTAGATGACACATCACTAGTATAATTCACATAATTCACAGAAGCTCAGTGCAAAAACTAAAGAATTTTCTCAATTTTGGCCCAGGTTTCAAAACTGAAAATGAGCCATGCCAGATCTACCTACAAACTTTTTCTCTTGATGTGCGTGGATGTCAGAAGGCTCTAAACTTCTTTGGAAGTTGTTAGAAGGCCGCAAGGTTTCCTTTCAGGGTGTGAAAGCTGCCTTGTGGAATAATACACCCTTAGGAGCCCAGCATTAAGTGAACAGGGCTTCTGGGATGTAGGGAGTGAGGGCAGTCCTGCACCAATGGTCTCTCACACTGTGCCCTTTGGGTGAGAAGCTTCTGTGTGGGCTGCTTAACAGGCTGCAGGCAGCACCTCTGGGGACCTGCTTTGTTCGTGGTGTTCTGGCCCCGAATTCCTCATCTTCCCAAAGTGGTGAAGCTGTTGCTGGTGCAGGAGCAGCATCTCTGTGGGTGCACATGTACAGATGATATCCTGCATCTGCTTTAGCGAGGGGGGGATTGGTCTCCCAGTATTGACCAGTGTAGGTTTAACAGAATATGTCAGTGTAGTCAATCAGATTTTCATAATATACTGTTGTAAGCAGGTGCCTTTAAAACCCAAGTCTCTTGTGGTTTTTGTTGTATGTGTAAGTTTACTTAGAAACTTGTATTAATTGAAAGGAATGCTTTTACTTAACCAGGAGTTATTGACCACTTTACAAAAATGTGTACTCTACAGAGCTTAAATTACATAATTGTTCAAGGAGGACTAATACCTCCTGTGGCATCTTCAGTTCAAAGAAAGAGATTGTTGTATTAATCATGACTTCTGAGGATGCTGATAAAGATAATTCTTTTCTAATGTATTGATATAACTCTCAACTGTTTCATATTAAACTGAGAAAACGGGAAGAGTTAGAAGATGGTACATGTTTTAATAGAAGCAATAATTCTACTTGAAGGCTTTTCTGGATGCTGTGCTGGGGAAATGAAACCAATAGATCTCATTTTACAGAATGTAGCTGTATAGGAAGAAAGGGTCATAATCCTGGGCCTAATACTGTTACTGATTTAAAGCTGATGTTAGTATTTTTCAATTTATTTCATGAATTTAAAATGGGGTCAAACATATAAATGTAATAATTATGGCAAACTACAAGAGGTTTGTTTGGATCCCATTCCGTGAGCTTATTAGCCAGCGTGACTCAGCTGCCTCCCTCTGCCCTCTGGTCTGTCAGCTTGCACCAGGTGTAGGTCCAGCTCACAATATTTCTTCTGTGCTGCTGGTTCTGTGCCGATGGGCTGGTAGCTATTATGGGCTGCTCAGCTGTCCAACACACACTGCATCCCGACCCAGAACCCTGGCTAAGGGATAGTAACACGTAACTGCCTTTGAATGTTCCTGACCTAAGCGTCCTGGGTCAGCTTCTCATTTGGTGCTCGGCACCTTTCGATCCGTGGCGTTACAGAGCAGCCTTGGTGTGGGTATGAAACCGCCCGTGCCTGTTGGGGAACGGCGCCTCATGGCTTCTCACAGCGCCTTCATTTGCCATGAGCCCTTTGCAGCCCGAGCCCACTCTCCCTTACATTGTCTCCTCTTGGGAAGTCTGGGCAGTGAAATCTCCGTGCAGGCCTGTGGCTGGTGCCTTGAAGCCTGGGAGCAGAGTGATCCCTGCCAAGGCTCATTAGCGCTGCTGTCAGGACGAGCTGTGTCATCAGGTTGTCATTGTTGCTACCAGATCTGCCCCTTTTTGAGCGCCGTGCCAGCTCACGAGGGTGTTTAATAAATAATACATTATTGCCTAAACTGCTAGTTGAGGAGATGCTTACAGCTTTTAATTAGTGTCTTCCATTATTCTCCCCCTAATTAAAAAGAAGTGCAGAGCTTGATTACCATTTATAGAATAAGAGAATTAAAAATACTTGAAAATCCTCAAATTATCATTATTTTCATGCAACTAAAAATCTGTCCACCTTATATGATTTGAAGTCATAGGTATGTAAAATCATCACAACCAGTAACTGGAACGTTTTTGACTGAAAACACCCTGCTCTCAGATTTTCAAATATTTCTCTATTCTCATTGTTAGAGTGACACACTGTAGAGAACCATCTGAAAGGTGTGTTAATAGGGTTAATACACCTGGTGGGGTGCATGTAATTCCTTAAAGAAATCCTCTCTGCTAATTGTGGAGCAGTGCTGTTGCATACTTTTCTCCAGTTATAAGGCAGCGCTGTCTAATTGTTTTCCATGAGAACAGAACTCAAGAAGTCTCAACTTCAAATCCCTCGGCTATTCCTAGCTAATTTTGTGTCCTGGGAAAAGCTCGGTCACCTCACTTTTACCTCAGAAAAAGTAATAACTAATTAGCTCAATTCAAGAGGCTTTGCAAAAATTGCTGTACTCTGAAAAAATTGCTAGAAAATAAAAGTGCTAAATGTTCTATAGTGGTATGTGCAACAGTGCCATAAGCTTAGGTAGGAAAAAAGTATAATCAGATCTTGTGTTTCCTAATAACTGAGAAAGAGATTTCTTTTTAAATTTTTTTTTATATTCCTACATTTTTCTTTTGGACCACTTTCTCCCCCCATGCTGTTTATGCTCTACAGACATTCACATTATTCTATAGGTATGCCACCTTCTTTCCTAGGGATTCTAGGAACCCCTTCTTGAAAAAAAATTTGTGCTGTCACTACGTTTTCTGTATCTCTTTCTGTGACTGAACAGAGGACTTTATTCTTCTGGAATATTAGTCTACTTCATTTTGTAAGCATCAAAATGAAATTAATATTTGCAAAGGTCAAGTTACAGTATATGGCAGGAAAAACATGCCAAAAACAATTAAAATTACTAGGGCTGCATAAGAAAGTCACACACAGCACATATTGCTCACAGGTGCTCCATGTGAAGCCCAATCCAATAAATGTCAGTCCAGTCATTTACACTAGGAAAGTGCCAGTCATGTAAAAAGAAACAGAAGAACAGATGCTTTATGAGAAACAAACCCAATACAAATAAAACTGATTATAAAAAAAAAATCACACTAAACAAGTATTAAAACGCATGTGAACTACATTTGGGATTCTGTGAATGTTTTGTCTACAATTGGGATTCAGTGAATGGTTTCTAAAGCAAGAGGCAAATAATTTATAGTGCTTTCTAAGTCTTTTGAAGCCTCTCCTTTGCAGTTCTGTTTATGTTTTTAATTTTATTTTAATTGCACTGAGTTTCTCTCCATGTTGTTTAAACTTTGGTTTTCAAAAGACCAAAATGTCCACAAAAGTGTGGTAAAGTTTAAGAATTTAATCTGGGGAGAGGGAGGTGTTTGTTTTTGTTAAAGTGCTGAGGAGTAAAGGTTTGACTTTATCATGTGTTCAGAAAAGCTCACACACCCATCACTTTTAGGGAACTGGGGCTGTCTTAAAAATCTGCTAGAAAAGGCAAGTTCAGTGGGATCAGTGTTTATGGTAAACATTTCTGCAGTTAAAGCCACTGTCACTGCCCAGAGAGAGGCAGGCTCACCTCTGCCCACCCTCACCTTCGCTCTTGGCCAGTGCTGCCTGTGCGTGCTGCAGCCGGGGCTGGAGACTCTAACCCGGGCTGAGAACTGCCTGAGGACGAGCCTGTTACACCCTGCTCGAGTGGAAGAGTTTGTCAGATAAATGTTTATGGAGTCACTTCTTTTCTTCCATCCTTCCTTTCCTTCTTTTCTTTTAAATTAATGTTCTGCTTCCTATAAGCCAAAGATCTCATAGGAGGCTGTGGATTTTGCTCTGGTGACATTTTCAGTAGTGCAATTTAATGCAAGGCACATGGATAATGGCACCTCAATGGGTCCAGTCTACAGTACTGCTGCCACTTCTGGCCTGCTGAGATTTCTGTAAAACTAGAATCAAATGCAGCTGAGCTGAACAAATTTTTAAAAGAAGGTCAGATGTGGACTTTATTTTTTTTATTTATTATATCCAAAATAAATGTTGGAGCCCTAAAGGTTCTGAAATATGTAGACCTCAAACTTGAAATTTTATGCTCATAAAGACTACTACAGAGCAAGCAGCAGTAAAACTCACCAGATAAATTGTCTCAACTCTGACCAAAGAGACCACCCTTCTGGAGAAAAAACTAACTTGTGTTCCTAACTCATTTAATCCCCTGCTTTTCTGCTGAAAGGGTCGACAAGGGATTCATTCTCACTAGCAACTGGGCTGAAGCCACACATCCATTTCATATATGCCACGAACAGGTCTGTGATACTAATGATTTTCAGACTCTATGAACTGCAGTTGGATCTGACCCTGTGACCTGGAGGTTAAAGGCTCCAAATCCAATTACCGAACCCCAGAAATACCAAGTCACTTTTGCTTAACCATTACACCAGCGCTGATGAAAGCTGCAGTGAGCTATTGTACTCAGCCAGGTAGGCCAGCACCATGAGGGTGAGTTGCTAGGATATGCCCCTTTCAGACAGCACATTTCATTTCTTCTCCCTTTCCACACAGAGGATTCATCTTTCTTCAGAAAGGAAGCTTCGAGCAGTTGAGAAGGTTCCTGTGGACACAAAATCTCCAATCCCATCCTTGACACTGTGCTTATGTTAAGTGTTTGAAAATACTGGGTGATTCCCGAGAGAGAGAGTGCCCATCGTTTATTCAGGGCCTCTCTACAGCTGACATTTGATATTCAGGATTCAGGCTCAGCAGCTGCCTCACGCCACCTCTTGCCAGTCATCTTCTTGCTGGTGCTGCTGTGCTGTCACCACTGAGAGTGACACACAAAACGTATGAGAGTGGCTGACAAAATGTAAATGCACAGGGCAAGAACAGGCACAGTTCTGCTTCTCACTCATCCCTCGTGCCCTTGGTCCTTGTTCATGTGGCTCTGGGGTGGCAAAGGCCCATTTTATGGGCCAGGAAGACTTCAGTTGTAGGCAAGTTCTGTGGCAGTAGTGGGCAAGGAGATGTTTAGCTGGAACTAGACCGACTCACAATTTGGGAATAGCAGAGAATTAAATGGGGAAAGTAAAGAGAAACAAAACAAGACAGGAAAAAGTAGAAGCTTAACAATAGCAGAACCAGTGAACTGAAATACTACTTTGATCTCTCTGATGTTGGAAAGAGCTGGGGTTCAGCCACACTGTACATAGTTAGGGCTTTTCTTGAGGTTCTCCTATAGGCCTCTTACGTTGCTATGATGTTTTGAGTGTTTTGGAGACAGGGACTAAAGTCCCATCACATTAACTGATAATATTGTGTTGTGACTGAGAGGCAATATTGTGCAAAATCGCTCTGAAGAGCCCAGTACTGGGTGCTGTACGTCAGACGAGGCCTCACCAGCGCCAAGCAGAGAGGAAGGATCCCTTCTCATGGCTTCCCTCTGTGCTTTTCCAAAGGCAGCCAGGATATGGGGAAGCTTGCTGAGGGTGTGCTCTGCAGGTCATTAGTGAAGATTTTAGACAATATTGATCTCTGGAAGCCTTGCTTCCAGCCCAACTTCCCTTAGCTGGTCACAAGCATGCGGGCCTGGTCATTCAGCCAGTTTTCACTTGAACCCACAGCACACTGGAATTGGAGAGGAATTGGACAAGGGACCATGTGATCTCAGAGTGGAAGGTATTCAGAATGCAAAGCATATTTTTTTAAAAAGGTTTTTTAACAGGATGACCTCCCCAAAAAACTGTAAAAAAACCCCCCAAATATTAAAAAAACCCAAAAAATTAACTCAGGATTGTCTAAGAAATTACATTCCGTGGTTGTTGAGCACATTCTCTTTGCTGAGAGATACAATGTAAATATCAGTAATTACTTTATACCGCTATAAATAGTACTGTATTCAGTTTTGTTTTATAACATAATTTTAGTCTCTGTGGACCCAGGAAAAATTTCTGTGTTTACAATCAAATATTTTACTGTGTTCAAGTCTTTGGAGTTGATGCTGTTCTTTATTGGCATTACTTCCCTTCATGTTTTCTATGATTGCACAGACCAGGACATAGAACCACAGAATTGCTGAGGTTGGAAAACACCTTTAAAGTCCTTGAGTCCAACCATTAAGCCAGCACTGCCAAGTTCACCAGCAAATAATGTCCCCAGGTGCCACATCTACAGGTCTTTAAACTACCTCACGTTCCCAGGAGCTGAGCAAGGGCTCTCAGAGCAGCAAAATTGCACCAAGTGCACACAGCACTTGTCAGAACTGAGTGCTGTGCAATAGGAAACACTTGTATGCCAATTAAAGTAAATATATCAGAAATAAACTACCACAGCTCAGGAACTTCATTGTTGGCTGTTCATAGTGAATATTGCACATAGAATAACCTATTCTTACTTGATTTCTTGTACTTTACAAAATGGCATGCTGTCTTTTGAAAGGCTCTTTGCTAAATAAACTAGAAAACAAAGCTCGATCTGCTATTAATTATTTCTTATTCAAAACTGGGACTAAATGCCCATTTGCAGAAGAGAAAGGGATGAGTTTTATATATGATGTGTATGTATATATTTTACACTGGGATAGATTTCAAACAAAACAATGAAAAAAACCCCTAAATATATATTTTTTAAAGAGCTACATGAGGGTGGAGTCTAGAATGGGAGGTGAACATATCTGGTCTTTGCTTCTTGTTTTGGGGGTTTAATGTTAGATACATCCTAGAGACTCCTGGGGATTATAAAAAAATTGAATTTTTGTGATAGAGGATTGTATGGCATTTCTGAATTATGAAATATTCTCAAGCATTGCTGCAAGCTCAGGCAAGCTTAACATCACCTCAGCATGATTGGCTATTTCATTATGCAATAGAAAAGCAGTGGAATTTGCTTAAGATTTAAAAAGAAAGCTTCATATGCAAGGGGCAATTTATGAGGATTTAAATATCTCTAAAGGAAAGATTTGAACGTGTATAGGAAAATACAGGCACATTTTCTCTTTTAGCATTTGTAGCTCTTCATGTACACACTGTAAATCTCCAGAGGAATGTGTGCAGGATTTCATTCCAGAGAGTGTACACAGTAGGTGAGTATTCCAGCTTTTGCCCACAAAAAAAAGTGGAAAGAACGCTATTGCCTTCAAATGGAATTGTGCTGCATTAGTGACTTTAGTATTCTTTCAAATACTGGTGCAAACAGTGAAAATAGAAAATTGTATTTTTTTTTTTTGCTGTGTTCTCTCTAGACTCGAATATAAAAATGAATCAATGGTACTGATGTTTACATTTTCATCAGCAGCTGCCAGCTCGTGTGGCTCTCCATTGTAATTTGCGTGCTGTGGGGCAGTCTCAGTGCCCGTGGCAGGTTTTAGTGGGCAAACTCTTCCTGAGATCCCATGGATCCACTGGGTTGCGCTGTGTCTGCCCAGGCCCCATCCAACGCATCCTGCTGGACTCACCAGCACCAAGTACAACTCTAACAGCTCTAGAGGGCACAGTCAGAACCAGAGCCTCAAGCTTGCTCTAATTTATACCAAGTGGACAGGCAAATGCACAGCCTGTGTGCAGCAGGGAAGTACAGGGTTACCTAAGGTCATCCTGTGCTCTTTGTCCTTTCTAGCGCTTCCATTTCTGTACTGGAAGATGCTCGACTCCATTAGCAACCTCTGTACTTTGCTTTTACCGCATGGAGACAAATCCACATTTGAATACCAAATTTCATACAGTTGGACTGAAGAGTCAAAACCTTCTCCTTTGGCACGTAGAGTGCAGACTGAAAAATGCAAATGCAGCCCAGTCTTTCTCTCTTCTCCTCCCCCAGTGCTGGGATTCTGAGCCAGTGTCTGAGCCCTGCTGGTGATAAGCTCTAAGCTGCTGAGCAGGAGTCAGGGGTCACTGCTGTGCTTTGTGATTGAGTCACACTGATGAACAATTAACAAATCATCTTTCATGCCCAGAACTTTAAACACGTAACAGGCTTACACATAATAAGATCACAGTAAAATCTCCACCCCCTTGGGTGTGAAATACCACCACTGTTGGGTTAACAATCCCAAACACAGGCATTTCAGAGTCTGAAACAGGAAAGACGGTTGGGTTTGATTAGATGCACACAGAGAAAGGGATGACCTGAGCTGGAAACCAGGGTAACTTAAATGTCTGCCAGTGTGGGATCCTTCTGCAGGTGCTTGGTGATGCCAGAGCCCTGGGTCGGGCAGGTGGCACCTGCAGGGGCAGCTTTTAGAGACACTGAATCTCTGAGAAATACAAATAGTGGAGCTGTGGGATTAAGATTTGGAACCAAGATTGAGATTGCCTTTTTGGTTAATATAAATGACTTCAGGGGGAAAAAGAGGGGTTTTTTAGTATGAAATTGTACAGTATGAATGGTGGAAGAGGCTACATAATTAGCATAGAATTCTCAGTGAGTAATTAATCTGTACCTTTTATTCTCCTTCCTCTCCTCTTTTATACACCTAGCTGATGAAAAAGGCTCCTTTAACTCTGCATGAACTATGGGGTTTAAGGTTCTTAATTAAAACCAGTGTTTTGATGCTATTGCACAGGCTACTTAATCAATTAGCTGTGTTTGCAAAGCACTTTTAAGGACTAATTACGACCAAATAATAAGTGGATTTCTTTTATTAACCTTCAGAAATGGAGGATGCCAAGAGAAGAGGAGCCTCATGTCAGAGCTCAGCAGGCAGTTTCTGATCCTGTCTCATTCTGACTCAAGAGCAGCCAGGGCAGAGCCCTGACTCAGCAGCAGGTTCAGTGCAGAGAGGGCAGGAACTCCCTGAGCAGCTGTCGGGCTTTGCCTTTGGGGTGGGCTTTGTTTACCTGTGTGGACGTGGTTTGGGGCAGGTGGGGTGGGACACCTGGCCCACGCTCCTGGGAGCTGGGTCAGTACTTCAGGCTGTGGTCAGTCACTCCAGGCTCTGGTCAGTTGCTCCAGGCTCTGGTCAGTCAGTCACTCCAAGCTGTGGTCGGTCAGTCACTCCAAGCTGTGGTCGGTCAGTCACTCCAAGCTGTGGTCAGTCACTCCAGGCTGTGGTCAGTCACTCCAGGCTGTGGTCAGTCAGTCACTCCAAGCTGTGGTCAGTCACTCCAGGCTGTGGTCAGTCACTCCAGGCTGTGGTCAGTCAGTCACTCCAAGCTGTGGTCAGTCACTCCAGGCTGTGGTCAGTCACTCCAGGCTGTGGTCAGTCACTCCAGGCTGTGGTCAGTCACGTGTGGAGTGTCCTGGGGATCAGCTCTGCACTGGCGAGGCCGTGGGGCGATGGTCACACACTGAGCGATGCTCACACACTGAGCGATGCTCACACACTGAGCGATGCTCACACAGTGATACTGTGGCTCACTGGAGCAAACAGGAGGATTCCTAAGAGGCTCCAAGTACCAGTCCCTGCTACTTCCACTCAACACCCCAACTGTAGTGGTGACAGACCATGGGAAGCAGACCTGGCAGGCTCCAGGTACACTCTATTTTCCTTTCTGGGAAGAGACAATAAAGTTTCGTGGTGCATTAAATGCCACCTGATGGACACTGGAGAAGAAGGTGTTCTTCATTTAGGTGCTCATATCAACACTGCATGATGTCCCACATTGTGGAGACCACATACCAAAGGAGTTCTGTTTTTAAAAACTCCCCTGAATAGAAATTAAATCATTAAATTAAGGCCTCAAGATCCAATCCTATCTTTGGTTGATGCAACAGCAGAAAGCTGAATAGTGCTTATAGTCCTAAATAGTTGTGTTCCTTTCAGTGGGACTCTTTGGAAGTGGAAGGCTGGACCCCAACCATGCTAGAGGTGCAGAATGAAGAGAGTCTAATTGTTGGTACCCCATTATTCCAGTGTCATCACGATGGCATGTAGGATAAAGAGAGGGAGAATCTTCGAAATAGAAATAAAAGATAGACTTACAAATCTCTCTTTCTTCAATATTGTCAGTGCAATAAAAAAAAAAAAGGAATATGGAACGGAGAATGATGCTTTCACTTCTCTGCTGAAATGGTGTTTACATGCATAACTCTGTGTCTATAGCTTGGGTTTTTAATATTAACATGCAGGGGTTTTGCTTTTGTGACAGTTAGTAGGAAGTTTAACATCTCTCAGATGCATCTGCTGTCTGTTAGTCTGTTACCTCTTTTAAGGCATAAGAAAATAAAAACATAAGATAATATGAAAAGGACAATATACCTCGTGGTGGAAATTAAGGTCTTGTGTTTCCATGTTGATACAATTAGGTTACCAAAGAACTATTCCATTCAAGAGTGCAAAAACTTCTGCAGACAGGTGGTGGCCTGGTTGCTGTGATCTGTTACATCCCTTTGCACTGTTCCTGCTGCACAAAAGTAACCTTAGAGAAACACCTGCAAGTAAGATTTGAATGCTTTTTGGTTTTTTCATTCCCTAGACCTTTATAGTCTTCAGCGCAGTAAATACATAGTTATTCCCAGGATCCGAATGGCATGCTAGGGTTTTAATCAGCAGTAATTTTGAGCAATGGCGCCCCTTCTCTAGTTTACCTCATGGTTTCATTTTAGCAGGCCATATTCAGATATGGACAATTTGCTTTTGAAACATTTTTATTTCAGTAATTCTACTGTTTCATGGGTGGAAGTGCTACTTAGTCCAAGTCTAGAGCCCCCTGTTCTGTTCATTAATAGTGTGCCCGGGGCTATTGCCTCCCACAAGAATATGAACTCAATTTCTATTAATGGATATTGTACATGCCAGACAGTAATCACTTAGCAAAAAAATGTTAACTTGCAAAGCTGGTGTTTCTGTCTGCGTAAGCAGACACCCACTACTTGTTTCATCTAATTGTCCTCTTAAGGAACCACAGATTTCCATTTTCGTGAAATCCACACATGCCAGATTTCAGCCTGAAACACAATTTTACACACAGGTTACAAAGCCTTAGAGGAATACTCGCATTGAGCACAGTACTGCGAATTGTGCTTATCTTGGATTTAAGTGCTGCTATTTATAAAAGTCTTGGCGTTAGATGCATTCTTCCATTAAGACACATGTAAAGCAAAAGTAGATGAATGGCTCAGAGAGAATCAGTCCCAAGGGCTTGTGAGAGGCTGGATGTGGGGAAATGCACAAAAAGTCCTTGCATTGAAACTCAGCTGATTTTTTCCCATCTTATATGAACTTTGAGAGTCCATAAAAATAGGGCTGATATTTGATCTCCTTATGAATCAGTCTGCTTTGTCATGGTCTCCTGCAATAACTTTGCTGAGGAGGATTTTAAAAATCCTCATTCAGTGTCTTGGATTGGACTTGTTTAATCAAGATTTTATACTGCCCTTGGAAAATTAGTATTTAGAACTCCCTTTCCTTGCATGGAAAATGGTATTTATACATTTTCAGGTGCTGGTCATCATTTTCCTCTGTTTTATTTTCTTTTTGGTGTCAAAACAGTGACTTCTGACACATAAGTTCACAGTAGTTTTTCTTTTCACTTTCTAACTAGAAAACTGAAACTATTGCCTTAGAGTAGAAAAGGGATCTTTCCCTGAATCCCCTTGACTAGAGTTCAAACAACAAAAATGTTTTAAAGCCATGAACACTTTTCATGAACACACACGCAATAAAGGAAGTGTTGGCTTCAACATTATGCTTGTTACAGACACCGTTGTGGAAGATGTCTCAACTGAGTTTCATTCAATGGGAAAATATTTGTCAAGTTTTGCAACTTTTTTCATGCCTTTGACCCTCCTCAGAGGTGTTCTACAATATCGAACATTTGAATTCTCCCCCATGTTTGAACAGTGCCCCTTGTTGGCATTCATTCTGTTAGCTTTTTAATATGGCAATAGTGAAGAGGAAAAGCTTTTTAAAATGTCAGGGGATAATGTGAGAGGAACAGTACCTGAAATTGCTCTTTAATGTATTGACTAAAAGCCATGTCATCTTGGCTAACAATTAAATAAAGAGCAGATGAGGTAAATAAATCAAATACTCTGAATATTCCGTGTAGCCTCCTCTGCAGTCCATATGATCGGCATTCACCCTTCTCTCACTGAACTCAAAGGAAAAGGAAGGAAGACCAATGGCAAACGACTCATCCTGAGATCGAATGAATAAAGAGGGGATAGTTGGTCACAACTTACTTGGGTCTTATCATGAGGCGTTTTATTTGGGAAAGACAGGGAAAAAATCCAGACACAAATTAACACAAGTGAAGGAGGTATGTTTCTGAAAGGTACCGGGCTTCAGACTTCTCTTTCACAGTATAGCAGTCAAACTTTATTTGTGCTCAGAGAGAATTGTCATTCGTGGTCAATGGCCAGTGCTTACCCTGAGACAGCACAGCATAACCAGGGATATCTCCTAATACAGAGGTCTGTAGGTAAACCCACTGTTCTTTGACAGAAAAAATGTTTATTTTTTTATTATAATGCAGTACTTTTGAGGACAGTGCATTGTTGGTTGGCTTTGTTTCCAAATAGAAAGATATTTATTTGGAATTGCAGTTCTCTATTTTTATTTTTTTTTTCATTCACAAAGTAGCTGGTAAGAAACATGAAACTTTTGATTTTCTCTTTATAGAAAGCCAAAGACATACCTTGGGAAGAGATGAATTAATTGTTTGCATCATTGATTCACTGCAAAAAATCTGGTTTCCGATAAGCTTGTCTTTAGTGAGAGCAGATTCTCAGTTACTATAGGCAGGAAAACTGGCACTGTCCTGCCATTTAAAGACCAGATGATTTCACTTTTTCTTCTACTAAGGTTTTATTAAAAACATAAAGTTGCAAACTGCTGTTATTTTTGTTCCAACCTAACTAGCAGCATTAATAACAGAGCCTCATTTACATGATCACTTGGTTACTGGCAATCTGTGCCTTGGAAAACTTGGACTCTGAACAGCACTAATTAACAGCAAAATGGAGCTGGAAATTAATTGGCATCAAACTAGGTGGAGAATAGAACTGTCTTGCAGTCCAGTTCCTGACTCATAAATCTGTATGCACAGCAAATATTTCGCTCTTACCTAGATTAGAATAAGATTTCCACCTGCAGTGTGGATTTTTCCTATTTTTAAATTCTTATGAACTTTCTACTAACATTTTGATATTTAGTAACCTTTAAGCGTAGCCAATAGTCTTTTCTATATTTCATTAAAAAGTATATTACAGTAATAAGAGGAAAACTGGCTGGGATCTATTTGTTCTTTTTAATTTCTCGAAGTTCTGTTTGGTGTTGATTTCTTTCCTGAGTGTATGTTAGCGTTAGGTTCAAGGCAAGGAAAGAAGCTGGAAATGCTGTGAAACAGTGTTTAGAGTGGAACTCATACCTATGAGATGAAATTCAACCCAAAAAACTGTGAGGTAACTGTTGATTATTTAGCTAAATGCAGTAAGGACTAATCTTTATTGTTTGCTGAGACCAAAGATTTATCATGGAATTAATTGGTTCAAATTATTTTCTGGGCACACCTGGGAACTTATTTCTAACCACCACTTCAGAGTCCTAGAAATGTGTGGCTTGGCCTCTGTTTGAAGTATGATTTCCTAGGGTTGGTTTGTATCCTTTGGATTGTGATGTGGGCTGACATCAGGCACTGGGGGCTGCTGGTGGTGGGCTCAGAGTTGAGGTGTTGCTTTCAGCCAGTGCTCATCGGATCTAAATTGGTTCGTGTTTGCTGGTTTGGGCATTTTTCAGACTTGTCTGGATCCTGCTATTTTGTTGCTTCCTGTCCCATCTGTTGAAGCCCCTTGACCCTGTTCTCCCCACTGCACAAATGAACAGCTGGGAGACTGACATAATTTAATGTAGAAGCAGTTTTACTAAAACTCCTGAAGTGCAGCATTACTTTTCCGCTTCTTATAAAACCCCAATATTTTTAGTTTATTCACGTAATTTGAAAATTAGTAGGAAATGGAATTATTGGGAAATTAGTTATAAATCTGGCAGCCTAATACTATCTTGTTTTAAAAGTTATAATATTTCCAGTGATCAAACAGACTTTTAGCATTGCCTGGAGTGCTTCATTCATGGGAAGTGATTGAGGAAGTAATTACAGGGAGCTACCTCTTCAACAGTGGCTGCAAAGACGAGATTAAAATTACATTGACATCCCAGAAATTGTTCCCATTTTAGAAGAAAAACAAAAGCTATAGATTATGGAGAGAAAATAGTACAAGCCAATCCACATGTTAACTTTATCTGTGTTGTTTTTTGGGTTTTTTTAGATATAGTAATTTATGTATAAAGTTATAAGAAATACCAATGTATTTTCTGAGTGTATCATCAGTATCTCAATATATTTCAACAGAGAAATTAGCTACAGCACAATCCTGCCTGTTGAAAGGAAGAAGCTGCCAGTCTGAAGATGATTTTTAAAATTTTCTCAGGTTTTTGTAGTTCATATCTTGAGGAGTCTGCTTTTGGGCAGCAGAAGGGAGAAACCGAATCAAGGTTATTGGAAACTAAAACAATGCACAAAAATGCTGTAACTTTATCCCCCTCAGCTCCCCCGAGCACTGTGAGATACTCCCTTTTCTCTCTTATCAGAGGCACAGTCCTGATGCCGGTAAGACTCAGCAGTAATCACCATTTATGAGAATATAGGGATTATTCAGGACCTGAGAGCAGAGGGTGTAGCAGGGAAATCAGCATTCCTGTGCCAGGTTGGTTTGTGCAGGCACACACTTGCTGAAGAAACAAATATTTTATCCATTTAAACATAAGCAAGCAGTTTTGGATGTCAGTCTTGCTTTTACATCAGAAATATCCAATCTTATCCGTATGTGGGCAAAATGGATATTTAAAAGAAAGAAAAGACCACCTGGGATGTTGAGTCATCTGGATTTGCTGTGACTGATGAAATCACTCCTTTCCTGAGTGCAAAACTCTGCTCTCTTTACTGCATAAATGTTGGATGCAGCCGGGCACTTTAATGCAGCACTGGGCTGTTAAATAAGGTACTTCTGAAAAGGTAATTTTTTTCCAAATCACTGTGTTTTCACTGTGGGGAAAATTAATTATAATAAATACAGTGGCCATAAATTTGTTTTTATAGCCCCTTGTCTTCAGTCTAGAATAAATTAGTCATCATCATAGCAGGCTAGGATATTAAGATTTATGGTCTGACTTTATCCCAGCATTACACCAGGAGTGACTCAGATCAAAGTGTCCATCCTGTGAGGCAGAGAAGGTGGGGAGCCTCCTTCTCCCTTTCCATTATTAATCGCTCTGTATTGCCTCTACCTGGAGAAAATCTGCCTTTTTACTGTGGCTGCTCTTATTCTTTCAGCATTCTTTCCACCGTGCTTCTGAACTTTTCCACTATGCTGTGTCATTTTGTCTTTAAGGTGAAGGCCCTGTGATAAAAAATTGATATCCCTCAGCTTTCCCTACAAAGTAGTTCAGCAGTAGAAGTTTGAGGAGCACTGCTGGACGATTCATAGTTGAATTCTTCCTCCCGGTCGCCTGAAAGGGTGTCAGTAGACCCAGTCCTTGGGTGCTTGTTTGACAGAAATCTTTGTCCCCTTTTGTTGTGTCAAAAAGGTTTTTCACTGATCTTTAAGAGCAGAAGGCAGCAGAAAAATGACCTCCTAACCTGCCTGGAAGCAGATTGCTTTGGAGCAGCCAGACTGCAGGTGTTTGGATCTCTGTGTTGAGTCCTGTCTGTGACTCAGCACATTGCAGAAATCTTGCTACACACCGGCTCGGGTGAGCAGTGAGTGGTTCAGATAGTGGCATGCAGGATTCAACTTCATTTTTTAAATTCAAAATGGATCATTCTGGCTGTAGAATCCGTTGTCTTTAGTGAGGAAGAGCAGTTGTTTTATATTTCCACTGATTCCTTTTAAGTGCATCTGGTCAGAAAGAAGGAATTTTTAGAATTTTTTTTAAATCTTATTTCTTAAACCGAGTTTTAGGGTTTGTTTTTTCTTTATACAAGAGAGTTGTTATGAAGGTTTCCTTGTCCACAAAGAGGTTCGAAGAGAAACATTCTATTACCTCTGCATCAAAAGTATCTGCTTTAATCGGAGTTGGTATAGATCTGAAGAGCAAAACAGTTGATAGGGCTAAATTGCATTTGTGTTATTGTTATCAATTATCTAATGCTAGCTGTCAGTTTTGAACAATTGTAAAAGAACGTACGGCAGTCTAACAGCCCTAAAAAAGAGAAATTTGGTAGTGAAGAATCCTGGGTGAATCTCTGCTCTGTAACAATGGTATAACCAATTTAGAGTCATTACAGTGAACTGCAGGAAAATTATTCCTTTTTAGGTTTCCTAATCCAGGTATTAGAGTAAATGTGGATATAACAGAGCCATCTTATATTCTTCTTTGCTGCTAATATCCAGATTTTTGTATTAAATCTGTCTTCTCGGCAAAGAATCAATAGTGCTAAACATACTTTTAATAATTAATGCACGCTTACACCAAAACAAAAAATATATAGATTTATAGGATTCTCTAACTTGGTGGAAATGCTGAGGTAATTTATTTATTCCTTCCATTGAAAACCTATGAAGAAGGAGGAGGAGTATTTTGGTTTTGTAATCTATTTAGCTCAGCTTACTCTACATGGCCAAATCAACCGTAGTTGTGCCTCTTGCTTAACGTTTTCACTCCTTTCATAATTTTTTGGGGACCTTTGCAACTCTGTTGATTCATACATCAAACCAAATGTTGTGAGTGAATCTTTTGCAGCTACCTGAGATATGAGACATACAAAATGACCTTTAAAATTCAGATGGTATATTAGGGCTTTTTTATTTTATTTTTTGTTGTGAAAGTGAAGTAGCAAGATGAGTTGATGGCAAAGAGACTCATTTGATCAAATTATCTTTCAACCAATGCTGGGCAAGAAGCTGGCCCACAGATGGGAGTCCCTGCTAATATGAATGTTAAGCCTATCACTGTGAGTCACGCAGAAGAAAATCCAATGGGAGATAGACCTTAATGTACGGGACTGGAG
Organism: Pomatostomus ruficeps; assembly: GCA_013400735.1. NCBI lineage: Eukaryota > Metazoa > Chordata > Aves > Passeriformes > Timaliidae > Pomatostomus > Pomatostomus ruficeps. Next base: position 958,508 of record VYZT01054259.1, read on the forward strand.
TTAAGGTCTTTTAATTAAATTTAAAGATTTTTGTCCTCATGGGAAAGGATATAATTAGCTAATTTCTCACAACTATTTGACCTGCAGATGCTTGGATCAGCAGTCAGAGGAGTGCACTGAGAAGTACCAGTAGATTATAATTATGAGATTTCTGGGAACTATTAATTATTCATGTGACATCTTGTTTACTAACTGCTGGGATAATAAGTTAGTAAACAAGTATCAGCATCTTATGTTATAATAAAGACGTGCTTTAAATTGGTGGTCAGGCTGCAGGGCTGGCTTGAACAGAGCAGCTGCCGTGTGCTCGGATCCCTGGTACTGTCCTTGTTTCTGTACCAGCTGTACTAAAATAAGAAAGCAGCTGAAGTGAGTATAATGAAGTAATGCAGTGAAGAAATGTCTGCACGGACCCTAAGGAGACCCTACCTGTAAGAATATGGCCAATACGTCACTGGTTTTGCCCTCTCAGTGAAGTTAAATCAGAAGTGATTTTTGTCCCTGGGCTTTGTGCACCCAAGTCACATTCTGATCCTGTCTAGTTTGGAAAGAAGCCTTTGATTTAATTTCAAACTGTGTTCAATACACTCCCTGATAACCACCTCAGCCTCTTCATGCTGCAGACATCACAGCTACTGATGCAGGCAGGTGCCAAGAGCTCCATCCCCAGCTGCTGCACAGTCCTGAGGGACAGAATGTAGATAAATAGGTAAATCACTGCATGTCCTTCAGCACAACAGGACAGGGTGTTCTCCTGTTCATGGACTGGAGATTTGCTATCAAACTCATTGATTTGTACCTGCCTGCATCATGTCTTAGCAGGTGTCAGCTGCCGTTTGGCCATCAGCGTAACTGCAGGGCTGATATATTCATCCAGGGTGAAGGGGAAAAACCCCAAAGCCATTCTGAAATATTCTTGCAGGAAGTGCTAAATGGGAGTGGGAATCATTATAAAGGTTGTGCTCTAGAGATTAAAACTGTGTTTCATCATCCCTGCACTACCCTCTTCAGAGACACAGAAAAGTACAGTGCACTCAGAGAATGCCAAAGGAAGTGTATTCCAAAGCAGGATATCTTCCAAGAAATCAAATGATTAATGTAGTTGCTGTTGCTCTTGACTCCTGTGTGAGTTGAAAATGAGCTAGATTTAATCCAGTATACTGATGGTTTTATTCTAACTGCTAAAAAAAAAAAGAAAAAAAAAAAAAAAAGGGGG
>VYZT01054259.1:959742-1097814 GCA_013400735.1 Pomatostomus ruficeps
GTTGTTTGTTTATTGAATAAATTTGCAGCTACTGTCATTTTAATCCTGAAAAATTGGTTTGGAAAAGGCACCTGGCACTTCCAATGTGCAGATATAAAATGTGAAGAAGCAATTACAGACACCTTCTTTCAGCAGGGATAATCTAAAAGTGAAGCCTCTTTTTGGAAGGCTTCTGAAGACAGAAACTTTACAAGACAAATTTGTTATCATGTTTTGTTCTAAAATGCCTGGGTAAGAGTATTAGAAGTTTCCTCATCTGGAGTCCTAATCTGGTGAGAGTTTTCAAGCTTCCATAATTAAAGTTTCTTTCTATCAAAAAATAATTTTTTTTTTTTTTTTTTTTTTTTTTTGAAGTAGCTACCATTCAAGCTCAGGTATAAAGGCCAGCAAAGCCTGAAGCTGCGCTGGCAGCCAGTGGCTGAGCTGTCAGGCACTGCTCCCAGCAGAAGGGAGGAGCCTGTGCCCCCTTGGTCAGCCCTTGCACAGCTGGATCAGTGGATCAGTATCCAGCTGCCAGGGCTTTACTTCCCCTCCTCACTGCCTGTCTGGAACTTTGGATGGCAAAGAGAAACCATCCTGTGACTGTGCTGCTCTCCAGTAGGGAGAATGCTACAGGCTCCCAAAACAGGAGTATTCCAATCAGCCAGCGTGAACATATCTGTGTTTTTTCTGAGCAAACAAATTATATAAGTTATGCTTTTTTGCCCAAAGTAAGAGATTAGTGTAAAACACGTATACATATATGCAGTTAAGGGATTGTTTCCAATCTCTGCCTCAGGGCCCAGATCAGCACATATTATCTGTGCATGAACATAATTTCCATTTAATTTGAGCAAGAACTGTGAAACAGATAACTTTTCGGTTAGTTGACTTAGTTTTCATGCATTTGTACTAGAGCAATTTCAGTGTCTGTAAACTTAGGGTAAAGCACTAGAAGGACTAGAGGGAGCAATTAACTCACTGCTATTGGCTTTTGTATGGCCAGACAGAGAACAAAACCAAACCTTCATGTCTTTCCTGGGAGTTGAGAATAATGTCTGTTGCTGGCCAAAGTGCTAAAGGTTGTAACACGAACAAGGCCCTACTCTAGGATTGACAGTTACATTAGAATTGTAAAACATTAAAGATGTTACCTGTATGTGATGTTCAAACGGTTTATGACACTTCCAAGTTAGCCTGTAATGTTCAAATGTATAGTTCTCACTTGCACAAATGCAACCATAAGCAAATTCTGAGCTGAAGGTCTTGAATAGTTTGCAAAGATGCATTGTAAATGAAGATTATTTCTTTTCAAATACTCAGAGCATGCATTTTTTCCTGCTTTCGTGACTACTTCACTCCCTTCCTGATACAGCATCCACCCACAGTGCTTTTCTTCTAAAGGGAACAAACAGCTGGAAAACACATGAATGTTACTCTGTTTAAAATTCCAGTTAAATTTAACCAGTTGCCTGTGCTCTCAGACAGCTTCAGATGGAGACACATAATGCTACAGTGCAGAACTGATGCTGAGTTTGAGGAGAAATTTCAAAAGAAAAGAGGTGATTATTTTTTAAGTATTTGTAGAAGCTTTCTAATTTCCCCACTAAAATAATGCCTCGCAGCTGCTGGCACAATGGTAATAAGCACACACATCAGTCATTTGAAATGCTTGACAAACAGTAACACTGCTGTTCAGAGAACAGAGCCACAAAGCAGCTTAGTGGTTTATCACAGAACCCTGGAATGGTTTGGGTTGGAAGGGACTTAGAGATCATCTCATTCCAACCTCCGTGCCATGGGCGGGGACACCTTCCACTGGGCCAGGTGAAACTTTACCTAAAGCCTCATTTCGTATCTTAAATATCACTGACCTCTTCCCTGCTGTGCCCTCACTGGCCACGACAGCTTTCGGTCAAACCGCACAATTTTGGTTTAAGCAAAATTCCGTGGTGTAGGGTGTGCCAGCACATCCACACTGCAGCACCCCGGCTGTGATGGCCAGAGCCAAGAAAGGCTCTCTGTCCCATGGAACTCCACCAGGACTGTAAAACTATGGGGGGTGGGAAAAGGCCAAGTGCACTGGGTCTCTTGTACCTGATGCTCACTCTGGAAGGCGTTGGTGCATCAGCGTCATTTTAGGGCAATGTCTCAATTTCCAGAGCCAGGTGCAATGTGTGTGCGAAACACTGGGCAGTCTCTGGGTAGGTGATTTTCTTCGCCACACACCCTGCTTATCAATCAGGACATTTGTCAGAGAATTGGCTTTGATTTACAGAAGGCCTAAGAAAATTGAATAAATCTGGGCAATTCTTCAGTTGCTCCAAAGCAGAGACTACTCCTGGTCTTTCTTAGAAGCCCTGTGAGTTAGTAGCTGTATGTGTTAGATTTTCTCAGGCCAGAAGACTCTCAAATAGGCAAAGGTAGCTATCATAGTACTAGAGAATCAGAATGAAGAAAGATACATCTAACTTCATTAATTCAGAAAAAAAAAAAAAAAAAAAAGAAGAAACAAATTGATGCAGTATTTAAACCAGAAAATTGCTATAATGACAAATGACAACCCTGTAGCCTGCAAAATCTGCTAATAAAGTGTCTGCTGTGGCTGTTATTAAAACTAAACTTACGATTCATGATTATCTAACCATTAAACAGAAGTGGGGGCTGGATATAAACTGGATATCTGTGTCGGATGATATTTCAGTGCTGGCTGGACTGAGAAAATTATTCATCAAATTTGATTTCTGATGCCTCCCTTCTCTGAAGATTAGCCCCCTGAGGAGTTTACAGGCATTTAGAAAGATTCCTTCCTCCCTCCCTTTGTGTCCTCGTTCTCCTCAGTAATTACACTGTAAGCTTTCTTCAAGTTTAATTTGTAGACTCCTAAAAATGGCTTATGTAGAATGGCTGTGCCCTGGTGAGGTGTCTGACTGCAGAGCAGCTCTGCATCGCCAGAGGAGCAGCCCTCCTACCTGTGTGGAATTACCCTTGTCCAGGTGACACTTGCTGGACCTGTAACAGCAATGGCAGAGGTCTCTCCATCAGTCAGCTCGTGTGGGTATTTTCATACTTCTGCCAGAGTTACACCAGCTGAAATAAAGTTAAGCAAAAGGCACATTCAGCTGAGGTAGTAGTGGGCACATGAGCCTTTCTTTTTGATTGATGTGTGATACATTTTTTGTTGTCAAGAAAATTGTTTACACCGTTTGACTAATGGGATGGATGGTCTGCTTAGGAGAGAAAATAGACACATATGGCAATGGAAAAAAGCTCCTGTTTTGCTGGATTGCTGCCCACATGGCGACAAAAAGCTGCTTCGGTTCCAATCTCAACTGGCTTCCACTGCAGCCAACAGGAACTGAAAATGGTGAGTGGCTCTGGCAGGAAGGGAGCCTTGCTCCCTGAGACCAGCAAGCCACATGACTGCTGTGCACCCTGCCTTTCTTCCTGCTCCTGCAGTGGGGTGGAGAGCAGTATATGTTCTGTTAGTTCAGGCATGGCTCCTCACCAGCTGATTTCTTTTTAGAGGCTGATGCTTTTCCTCTGTTAGCAAATATCCCACTAGCAAAGAAGTCCAGAACTGACCCTCAGATGATAAAGCTGCTAACATAAAACCAAATCCCTCTTCCACCGATGTCTGAAAAAGTGTCATAGTAAGTACCAATTGCACACTATGAAAGTACTTGCAATTGACAGAATGGGTAGATTTTCTACATAGCTCCAGGGTTTGCTTCGTATGGTTAACATAAAGAAAAATTTTAAAATTGGAGAATGATTTTTTTTCCCCTCCCTGGATCAGGAAAAAAATCAGAAATTAGTGACTTCTGTTGCCTGTCTCAGTGGCAGTGCCAGCTCTTTGCTGCTCTCAGCCTTCCTTTAATAGGGCAAATAGGAGACTGGAGAGGGTTCTCACCAAAACAGTTTTGTTCTGCTGCAGACCTTTATCTGCTGCGATCTGAGGTGGGTTGACAGGGGATTGATGGCTAACCTGAGTAGTTCTGAGCAGGTAAGGTGGAGGAGAAAGTGTCTGCCTGCATTATGCACCCTTAAACCATTCAGATTTATTCTCCAATTTCTGTATAGCAATCATCCAAATTACAGAGCAAAAGGTTTTGTGAATGATGTGCAAAGTACTACCAGGATTCCTTTAAAAATCTAACAGTCAATAAAGTATTCATGCTTTCTGGAGTGAAGTTGGGCCTTTATATATCATTGACCCTTTATTAATTTCATTTTAAATACCGCTATCCTGATTCACTATGGAAGCATTTTCCATTTTCCATTGCTCTTCCGTTAAATATCCAAAGGGAGAATTTTCTGCTTACAGAAAAAGTAATTTCACAGATGACCACAATTGCTGAGGGCCAGATTCAAAAAATTATCATCTTCTCCTCCCTTTCTCTGAAAGTTCCTGTCTTTGTTCATTAGCCATACACAGCACGAGATGAAGCAAGCTGTATGAAACACTGTAATTGGGTGTCTCCCACTGATGCCACATTAATATGTCATTAGACTAATATCTTTTACTGACACACTGATATGGTTTTCAGAACAGACCTGGAAACTTGACAGTCTGGATATTTCATTTTAAAAGAACAAAATTACTTATACATGTTTTATTTAAAAATTTCCTGATTTGCAGGGTGCCTTAAAATCTGGCTGAGACCCTCCCATGCCATCCCATCACCCCAGGGAGCCGGGTGCCAAAGCTGCACGTGCAGCTCTGGGGCTCCCAGAGGTCCAGGCAGGAACAGTGCAAGGACCTTGCAGTGCAAGCCCTTGGAGGGAGTGCCCTGCATTCCCTGCACGTGGGGTCTGCAGGGTGACTGCAGCACACGCTCGTGGGGCACACACGGCTTTCCTTGCACGAGGCACGCGGCAGAAACACTTCCCTTCCTGCTAAATCATCAGGCAGCACACACACCTGCAGCAGGACATAACCCAAAACCCAATCACCTTGTGTCAGTCCATTTGCAGCCCTTCTACCAGAAAGTGGAGCAGAGCTGTGTGGTGGGAACTCTGTTGGATTTCTTTCTAACATGGGAATACTTGCTTTAAGTCTTGTATCAGTCAGAAAGGCTCTCAGAGCAGGCACTTCAGGGTTTATGTGTGCTGCTTGTTTTCCACCAACAAATCTGAATGGGAAACTGGGAAAATTGGGATAGGTTTTCATCTTTTGGTTTTGGTTTTGTTTTTTTTTTTTAGATGAAGGGCAGATGAAGAGCCTCTGTTCAAGTGAACTCAAAGCATGGACACTGTCTTCATTAGCTTGAAAAAAAGAAAAAAGAGAGAGAAATACAAAGAAGTTTGAAGAGCCCTGTGCTCCCAAAGGGCTGCCTGCCCCTTCTTTTAGCAGCTTTCGAGGTGAGTCCTGTTTGATTTATTTTGGCATATCTTTATGCTGAAGAGCTGTGTCGCTGAGCCACATTTAGCAGAGTGTGAGCACATGGAAGTTGCCTTTGGTACTTTACATATCTGTGTCTGCTTTCATCCCAGAGTCTGTTAGGAAGATAAAAGGTCCTTGTAGGAGTCGATGCAGGATAAGGGTGTGTAGTGGGAATGGTGCAGAGATCAGACGCAGAGCTCTTTCAAAGCTAAATGGGCCACAGCAACCACTACAAGCTAAACAAAACACAGGACTCAATCGAAAAACATGTTAGGGCTCTCTCTCCTTTCAACTATGCCTGTCCTCCCTGTCACAACTGTGGCACACTTTAGTTTTTTCCAGTGACAATGAGAATAAAAAAATCTATTTAAAGTCTTTAAGGGTGTGAATCTCACATTTAAAATAAATATGTTTTCAGGAAGAGTAGCATAGGCTTGTTCTGAGAAGTGAATTGGGTGAACAGAAAACAGATTGAGAATGCAGGTACACTCTATGCCACTCAGGAAATTTTATCCAGAGAGCTGCAGCCTGAAAACATTCACATAACTAAATTACTGTTCCAGATTGTCATGACGTATAAAGAGACTGTTAGGAGAATGTTAAAATATTTGATTCCAAAAAGAAAATTGGGCATTTCAGAGATTAAAATTTACTGTATGTAATATCTTTCAATTATCAAATCATTAATTCCAAAGAGTTGTTTGACCTGAACTTACTTCTACTGCATTCATTAGGATTCACTCATTATAAACTAATTGAGGAACAAGTAATTGGTATGAAGGTATTAATTTTTTTTGCTGTTGTTTAAATTCAGCTATTTTGTTCTATAACATAATACATAAAAGGCAAAGATTATTGCTTTTTAATGTTTTGTATAAATATATTACAAAATTAATTGCTGGCTGCACTGTAAATAAGACGTCAATTACAAACCTTTATTTTTGGAGGCTTATAAATCAGTTAGGCAAGTTCTCCCGAATCACAATAAATAAATTAATTAGAAGACATTGTCTTAGCAGACAAGCATGTTTATTTGCATCTTTAATGATCTCGGGAGTCTTAATCATTTAACTTTTTCTATGTGCCTTGAGATCCTTGAAGGATGGACTCAGAAAAGTGCAAAGTTTTATTAATATTATCTTTAATTCATTCATTTTAACTATATATGCTGTGAGGCTATTCCAGCCAGCTGTGTGTGCTAGATCCCACAGTGTAACTATTAGCAAATGTCTCATGGAAATCAGTAAAGAATCAGTGGAGAGCAGGCGATCACTTAATTTGAGAAGCAGAAGAGGTGAAAGCATCCCTTTAAAGGGAAAGATGAGCTACTGGCTCTTAGAGGACATAAAAACTGAAAGAAAGGATTCCTATTACAGGCACCATAAACCTGAGAAGCCAGTTAAAAACATATTCACATAAAGATAAATATTTATAGCTACCTAAGAGATAAATATAAACACACACAGACGGAAACAACACACACATATAACTCGGGTCCATCATTTAGTGGTCATTTTGAATCACTGGATTAAAACACTTAAGGATATGCCAGTTCATATCATAACTGAGCTGCTACATGGGGCTGTTACTCCCTTTTTCCTCTCCTCTGCCTCCATCTGTGCTCCTGGGCTTGCTGCTCGCCTTGGGCTGAGCTTGACACGCTCATTCTGGCAGTGGTGGGAGCTGGTTCAGGGAGCTAAGGACAGGGAGCCGTTCATTTTCGGAGGGGAAGATTCATTTCCTACAGGTTCAGCTACCTGGGGCAGCCCACAGCAGGTCCAGGCAGACACTGGAGCAGTCAGATGAGCAGGAGGTGTGAAAGGACATCAGCCTGGGTGTAAAGTCAGATTTTACTGTGGATTGGGAGAAGCCCCTCTGTGTTTGGTGGTGGGAACCAGACCCTTCCAAAAAGAAGGGTGGTCTCAGGCTGGGTGCAAGCCCCCTTCTTCACTGACTACAGGGGAAGAGTAAGGTAAAAACACTTCCTTAACATTTAGTGCCTAAAGTTAGATCATTCCAATTTAGGATAAACAAAATCTTGATTAAATGAAGAGTATGTATTTTCATGGGGTTTTTAGGGTTTAAGTTAAAGAGGAATATGGCCATTTCTCTTGGGCTTTAAAGCAAAAAATAACATTTAAAATGTTCATCAAGTTTTCTTTGAAAGCTATTTAAACATCTGAATAAAAGGAAGATGTATTGTTATTTAGAGCTCCTTGGAAAATCTCCAAGCTTTAATTGCACTTCACTTTCATTTCAGCAAGAATGAATCTGAATGAAAGTGTCTCTGGCCTGTGGTGCTCTTTCATTCCCCATCCTAGCTCCTGCTAAAACAGTGCTCTGCTGAAGCCGAGCTCAACCATGGCTGTGGATTTAGACATCTCTTTTGGTTCCTGGCTGACTTTCTCTTGTTTTCAGACTAAATTAAAAGCATGTTTGAAAGTAGCAATGTCAATTTTCCTAATTACCTGAAACGTGCTGACTATAAATACCACACTACCTATTAAACAAATATATTCAAGAACATTCAATAGATGATATGCAGACAAATTGACTTTTACAGTGAATCCAGTGGTTTTCTCTGAGATTTTCAGGCCAGATGATGTGTGCACATGGGTGCAACATGGCGTTTCTGGGTATGCTGAATTTCTGTTTGTGTTCATGCACAGCAGACTGACCTTGTTTCCTGAGAGCCTGCTGAACGTGTTCTCTGGAGTGTCTGTGTGTTGGTTCCTTCTCTGATACTCCAAATGCCACAACAGTCAAAGAAAAACATGAGCTGAAACATGAGACAGTTCTGGAGAACCCCAGGCCTGGTTATCTTTGTGTGGATAAAGAGAGGAGAACTCTTTCTCTGTCCTGAGTCTCCACTTGCGGAGATTCATGGCAGTGCCCTTTAAACTCAGCCATCAGCTTCCCCATGGAAACTTCTTCATTAAATACACTTCTGTGCTGAGCTATACGTGTGTTTTTATACAGTATCAGGAGTTCCTCATCAGCTGAGTAAGGATATGATGAGCCAGGTTGTTCAGTACCTGCAGGCCACTCAAACTCTGGCTTAAATTTAAACAGGCTTTAGGAACTGTGGGAACAGATTCTCGAGTCAGAGTCCATGTACTTTGTTATACTGGATCCTAAATGTATGTAAAAATTGCAAAGCAGGAGAAAACTGGGCATATCTGTAGCTCTCATTTTAACTCATATAAAGAAAATAAAGAAGAGCTTATAAAGAATGTGATTCTATTTTCTGAAATTAGTCTCTAATCCCAGTTATGCTGCATTTGAATTTCACAGCTAAAGCACTTTGAAAGTTTTAAAATCAAATAAAGAAACTTATAAAAAATCCATAATTTTGGATTTTTCAAAAGCATAATATTTTCTATATCAGTGATAAAATAATAAACACTATAGAATAAATTCTATATGCCTGAATTTAAAAGGATGTAGTATAATAAGTTATTGTTACAGTCATAGGTATTACACATGGGTACTGATAGTGGCCAGTCATCCAAATAGAAATGGGTCAATTCTTGTATTTCTTTTCTTGTGTTCTGTCAATGTCCAGTGAAAAATCTTGCATATTTTTACATGTTGGTGTGAGGTTGTACATTTACCTGTTTCACATGGGTGGAAAAGGAATCCAGGGAATATTTCCCACCCTGTTTCAGGGAGTGTAATGCATGGAGAGCTGGCAAGAGAACTGGGCATTTCCTAGGGACTTATCTCTGGAGAGGAAGGAGCAATCTCTGTTCACTGACCTCTCATGGTCGGATTTTGTCTGGTGCTGGCTGGGCTATTGGTCGTTGTGTTTGAATGTCTGGACTTAATCTGCTCAGAGAAGTTTTTGTGTGTTTTCATTGTGAGAAAGATGGAGTCTGCACCACTGACAAACCGTGGGACTTGAGATTATCATTGTGGCAATTTTTAGCTTCTATTTTTAGTAGTACTGCTCAAGGTGTTCTCACACGTGAGGAGGTGTTGATGCTATTGGACCTTAAATACTGTGCACAGTTCTCTGCTCACCTTCCCAGGAACACAGGATCTGGAATAAAGAACGGTCGCAGGGATTCCGGAGCATGACTTAGGAAGGAAAGCTGAAAGCTTCTTTGCACTGGCAAAACAAAAGCTGAAAGGGCTTAGATTGCTCTCCCTGACAGCCATGAGTGTTGAACCTCAGGCTTCTCATGAAATTCAATATACACATCTTTGCATTGAGATGCTGTGAGCCTCCAGACCAGACTGGGTTTATGAAACTCTTAATTTTGCAGTTTGCTCATTACAGATTGAAAAAAAAAAGTCTCTAAAATGCATTTACACTGCCAAATATTTCACAGAGATATTAGTGTGTTCTTGAATTAAGAAATGTCTTCCGTATGCCTCATAAAGTTTAAACCTAAATACATAAACTGTCAATGTGTATAGATGAAACAGATATATTTTGATTTTCATTATCCAGTTGTTTTTCTAGGATTTTTTTCTAATTCTGCTTGCTTCAAAACCAGTATTCTCATTCTTGATTTAGCATTCTTAAACTTTATCACGGTTAAAACTTATTTATAAATGAGATGGATTTGCTGAAGTTTTACATAAAGGATATTTTTTTAACCCATATAACAACTAATGTTTTGATCCCCTGTAAATGAAGTAAATTCATCTTCTTGAAAATCTGAATGCAAGGCTACAAAGCTGTATATGACAATTCTTTTATAAGCTATGAATGCATTGTTCAGTTCATCTACATGCAGAGCTGGTAGTGGTGGTGGTATTCAAGAAGCATATGCGTGGGCTAATTGGATTTTCCATTTTACATTACTTCTTTGTTGAATATGTGCAGGCTTAAAAGATTCAGGGTAATAAAACCAGCATAATGCTACATGTATATGATTACCTCTGTCTTGTCAATGACTTAATCCCAGAGTTAATGTCATTTATTTTTCAGATGTGTGAATGAGTCATCGTCTATCAAAATATTAAACTGATTCTCGTGCTACAATATTGATTGGCAGAACTGAAAGTGTCCTTAAAGTTGTTTTTTCAAGTTTGAAAATTAACCCAACAAGGTCTAGTTGTGGGTAGTATATGGCCTTTCTCCTGTGACATATTATTGGAACAACTGGATGGGTGAGGGTAGTTAGGGAATTTTTTTAAGGTTGTCCTTTTTTTTGCTAAGGCCCTTAGTAGGTGAACATTAACAGTAGTTTGAACTCCGGATTCTCTTGTGAGACCCCTGATTTGCCTTATTTCTCTGTCTTAATGACAATAATTTGTTAAGATGTGCCACATATTGAGAAAAAAACACTAAATATAAAGAAGAAAAACTGACTATGAGAATTAAGGAAGACTGGGACATTCAGGCACTTATTGTTACTGAAGTACAGTATCCAGGGCTTGGACATCAGAATTTAGTGGAAACCTTTGAAATTGCTTCCCTCCTTTTCACTACTCCCCATTTTGTAGGTAGTGGAAGGATAAGTACGGGATACCAGCATAACAAAGAATCTTATCCAGTAGTGAAAAACAGATGGAAAAGGGTCAGTATGGGAAGAGAGCCATTTACTCTGAGTAGAAATTAAATAGGGCAAGGAGCTGGATCTGCCTCTAGCATCGTCTGGAGCCTGGGAACAGACTCCCAGGGTTTCCTGGATTTTGTCTGTACCTTGTCTCCCTGTTTCCTTTTCCTTTTTGAAGGAGAGTCGTTTATGAGTGGGATAATCATAGCTGTGTTTGATTGTGGTAAGGCTGTCAAGTAACACAGCAGCAAAAGTCCAGAAAAATCCCCAAAAGGCCACCCCGAGCATTCGTGCAAGTAATCAACAGTGATAAATTTAGCATGGAGCATTTGGTGGTGTAAACTGCAGATTGAGAACAATGGATTTCTCCAGCTCTCATAGTACAGACTAGCTGCCCCCCATCCACTAATTATCTATGGAAATGAGGGTTGGGACTTGCTAGCAGGATTAATTTCTTGGCAACTGCTGAAAATTATAGTGATTTTGAGAAAGTAGCAATCAAAGAAGATGTCTGTACATGTTTGTTTGCCAAAAATAGCACAGCTAATACTTGGCCATGTTTTAAAGTCTGGAGCAAAATGAATCCCACCATTTCAGTGCTGCCTGAACACTGAGCAGGCTGAGCAGGCAACACAAACACCATGGCATCCTGAGGTAGTAAAAGCATTCAGGAGTTTTCTGAAGATGTCAAAGCCTCTGCTGTTTTCCCCACTAATTTTGTGCACTTGTGTTAGAGGCTGTGACACGGAGGTGGGCGCTGTCTCTGCAGCTGTGATAGGCTTCACTGCTCCCTGGAGATGTGCTGGTGAGGGGAACGGAGCCAAGGGCAGGTGAACACTAAAAATATTGCAGAGATCTGCTTCCTGGGACAGGTTTCCTATGATCAATGGAAAAGTGGGCCCATATTCTGCTCTTACATGTGCTAGAATTGTGTTAAGATTATGGAAAGGTTAGAAATGGTATTAATGGTCTCATTGGTTCTAAATTTCACTCTATCAGTTTAAGCAAAGGATTAGCCATCCCACTCACTGTCTAGAACATGCAATGTCTCCAGAAGATACCCAGCTTCACTGATCAGGAAACAGGGTGAGGGTTGGTCAGGTCATTATGAGCCTGCTCCTCTGGAGGCTGCAGACTGTAGGTCACTCCTCTCAGCTGGCAGTTTCCAGGTTCTTCTCTGCATGTGCACCATTGCACAATTAGTCTCACTGCTTTTAAAAAAGATCTGTGCAAAGCATTCTCAGTCCTTTGTTTTATAGACAGTTGTTATTACAAAGTGAAATAGCCTCAGGTACTTAGTAGAAGTATATTTTAAAGAACAATGAAACTTGAAAAATACACAACTGCAAATATTCATAGCTCCCTTAGCCATGGTCTTGAAAAAATGTCAACAATATATCTTTCTATTACACTGTACATCCTTTGAGTCAGACATCTCCATCACATGCAGACCACAGTATATTAGACAGCACACTGAATTCTGCATTAATGACTTCAAAATAGTCCTCACAACTCATGATATTGCTTGAGCTGTGGGAACAGTTTTCTGAGAGGCTTACTGCCAAATCTTTCACTTTTGTTATTCTGGTATGAAACTGTGGCAATTTAGCACAAGCCTGTACTAAAAGCTCACATTTTATATACTCACAAAGTGCAAAAATCAATGCATGAGCAGGCAGAGAAATACTAAAATGCCTGTAATCTGAAAGCGGGGCTATCTGCAATCCTGTTTCATCAGTCTGGCTAAGTACCCAAAGTCAGGCAGCTTATCTGATCCATCCAGACTTCTTGATGATGAAATCTCACAAAAACAAAGGATTTCTGACTTTGTCATTTCAGTCATTCAGAAAACACCAGACACACTCATGCGTCTTTCATATTTCATCTCTTGCTGTCTGCAGACAAATCAGAAAAAGAGAACACTGAGCAACTCCTAAAAAAAGGTAACCTTTTAAAAAAATCCTTAACATTTTTGGCTCATGTCTAATGACAAAAATGAGGTAATTCTGTTCTTGCTTTGACACAGCTGATTGATCCCTGCTGGGAGTGCATGTTCACACTTGCTTTCTTGATTAGGTGAGACATGAAAAGGATTCAGGGACCAAATTCCAGGCAGTAAATAGGTGTAATTCTACTCAGATTGAGGGAATTTTTTACCCCAGAGATTTTTAGAGCTTTCCACAGTTAAAAATTAAGTGACCTTTCTGCTTCCCCTTTACAAGTGTTTGGTAATGAAAACAGAATTGGTATGAAACTTCATTATTACAGCAAAGCATTTCATACTGTGACAGCCCAGCTGCCTTCAGACAGAAGAAATGCAAAACATTGCCCAAAACGAGTGGCAAAAATTCCTATTCCTGAAGGGGCTGTAGGGTGTCTCCTGAGCTGCCTACCTCCCAAAAGGTCCTGCGCTTTATGAGTGTTTTGGCAACCTCTCATTTTCCCAAGAGATACTCAGTCATTCACATTCCAACTTCATATATATAGTGCACTGTTTAAAGAAATATTTTTCAAAATGTGTGCGCCAGTGAATCAACAAATATCACAATGACCACACTCAAAATGTACCCCACTTGCAGAGGAATTCCTGGCTCTGACTGCTGACCCTGGCACGGGGATATCTTTGAAATGTCTGCTCTCCACAAAACAGGCCCTGGATGGCAGCAGCAGAGAGAAGCATGAGCACGTGGTGTGCTCTGTTCTCCTAGCTCCCATCATGAGAACAGCTCCTGCTAACTGACTTCTTGTTCCTTTTCATGAGCGTCTCACACTATGAAAGATCACTAAAAGTGACCCACAATGCAGATAACAGATTGTTAGCTAGAACAGTCTCCTCAATCTGAAACCCAGCTTCAAGCAGAGAAACAAGTTCCGAAATGTAATTTTCTCTTGCATTGACATTTATGTGTCCCTGCATGGTTTTAATGGTAATGACTTAAAAATATTAACAGCTTAACGATATTAAAATGAAAGAATAGCTCGGACAACAATGCTAAGACAGTCAGTCTTATTACTCTTTTTACTTTTCAGAGAAAGGTTCAAGGCAGATCCCAAAGATAAAGTGCCAGAACATTTACAAAAAATGACTCATCACATTGTGTCCTAAAATAAACCAGCGTGCACTTAATGCCTTCTGACAGAAGTGTGTCCTGCAAATTTCCCAGGCTAGATTTATACACGGACCTTTAAGCCAAAGAAGCACTTGAGCTTCTATTTGCTGATCAAAACCAGGGCAAAGCTCTGCTTTCAGTTCAGCCACCTCTAATCAGTGGAAGTTTAAAGGGCTTTCGAAAGACTGAACAAAGCACACGTGGCTAAGACGAAGCGCTTGTCAACTGCAGGGAGTAATCCCGCCTTGGCAGCCGGAGTCCATCTGGTCCTTGCAGGATGGCACAGACACAGCCGCCAGCAAGGGCCACTCAGCTCCCTGAGAAATGTGGAGTCAGCTCTGGCCGGAGTCAGAAAAAATACCCTAGGGGGAAACGTGATCCCGTGTGTGTGAGGCACCTGCTGGCACAACCTGTGCCACAGCCATGTGCAATGCTCCAGATGGCAGAGTTCCCCATGGCATGGTGTGCGGCAAGCCCTTCACGTTCATCCTGCCACAAACTGCTGGGTCCTGCAACTCCTGCAGTAATGTTTGCTCCAGCCAGGAAAAGGGATTTTCTAAATGATGCTGCAACTATTAACAAAGAAGGCATAGATGATTGTTTCCTATGCTTAATTACATATACTGCATATCTGTTACCAAGAACAGATTGCAGACACAGGAACTCCAGTGGTCAGGCTTGCCAGAGCCTGTGTTGCTGTCCAGCTCTAAATCTGTAGCCTTCCTGCTCAGGCATTTGGATTTACTGTAGTATTTTTACCACTGGACCCCAGCCACTCTGAGTGCAGGGAATGTAATTAGATGTTCAGGGTTTTGTTCTGTCCTGGTGGCTGACAATGTCTTCGGACCCCGCTCTGGAGATAAAAGTAAGAATTCTTCTGTGGGCTCTTTTATGATGCAGATCAACTGGGAAATAAAATTTCAGACCAAATGATTAAATTTTGGCAGAGCAAAATGCTATTTGAAAATGCGGTGTTAAAATGTGAAATGCCTGCACATAATAATAGAAGGCACCACCATTCCCACCTGTGCTCAGATTCTGCCTTTGAAATCGATTTAACGTGACCTTGGCTCCAGCCCATTCCAGTTCTGCCCGTTCCAGGACAGGTCAGCACAGGTAACAGAGCAGCAGCAGTGTCAAAGTTTGCAAAGGACCAATGCCTAAGGGTACCTCTGAATCAAACTGACAATGCACATACTAATTCCTAGAGCACTTGATGAGATAAAAATGCATGTTTTCAAATTAATTATCACTAGGAAAGAGGCTGTAGAACAGAAGCAGTTGTACACCAGTAAGGAGATGTAGACAGATGTATCCTTTGCTGTGAGTGCTTGTGCAGTGCCATCAAAACACAAAATTATTTACTGTGACTGTGGTGTGATTGAAGATGTTCTAAACATTGTCAGTAGTATGTACAGGTGTGCAAAATTCCAGCTATGAAGAAAAAAATGCATATTTTGTGCAGTAGTAGATAAATAATTGGGGAGCTTTAGTGCCTGTTTGTGCCTATACAGATGAGGAAGTTAATCCCTCCAGTCTGGGGAGGCTGCAGTTTAAAAGTGAGCCTTTCAAAGTTGTGCTGTTAATAGTGCAGCTTAGACAGAGCACTTTGTTCTCCTGCCTTTTTGTCTGTGGTAATTCACCTCCAGAGCAATATTATAGATCTGTCACTCTGAATCGATAATATTTGCATGCATTTATGTGTAGTTCATGCTAAGGAAAGTAACCAGAGATAATTAAGCTAAAACATCATTTGTACACTTGGCAGCTCCCTGTTAACTTTGAACAGTCCAGTACATAAAAGCACAAGGATCAAAAGATCTAGAACTGAAATAGTGAGGACAGCTGATTTTTAAACGGAATGACTGTAAAAGTCAAGTGCCTCATGAAAGCATCTGGGTTTCTACAAAGCTAAATGACAGATCTTGCTAATACCCAAAGGCAGGCAATAAATTACCCACAATCAGATGATAATTCTCAGATTTCTTTAACAATATCTCAACACCTCCCATGCATTTAAAAGTCAAAATGATTCTTTCAGAACTGCAGGGAGAACAGCTTGATGGATATCTATTATTTGTTTGATCACAAGTGAGAGCAAAGATCAGCCTCTATGCTAATCAGGATTTCCTAGTCTGGAAAGAGAGAATTTTTCACATCAGCTTGATCTATTTTATTTAAGATCCTCACATCAGGATATCAGATACCTATACCAAGCTGCATCTTTATTTTGTTTCCCTGTATAAAAAGTGGCAGAATCAACAGTGCTTTGAACAAGGGCAACTCATTAATGAACTAAAATGCATATACAATTCTATAGGTTCTAGATTTGAGGGAAGGGGATGGACGTTCATTGTGCCTGCACTTACCCTGATACACTTACTTGTAGAGAGCCTCTCCTCATCACTTGCAGATATTTAGAACCTATTTGCATGTAACCCTTCTGAACCTAATTTAAATTTGCTGTCACTCTGTGGAGAATTCGCAGCTTTATCTCTGTATTTCAGACCTGTCTCATTCTGCTCAAAATAAAACTGGTCTGTCTTCCAAGCCTTGTTGTTGTCTGACCATCAGCTTGAACTGCACAGGACTAAAACAGAGCTTTTAATCTTTCTCTCCAAGCTACCTCCCTGTCATGTCCTTCAATACTGCAATCCCACTTGCTACTTAGGCCAGTACCTGGAGCATCACACTTCTCCTGTAGTGTTTTCTGGGTCCTCACAGTCACATTATACCTGAATTCTGCAAGGTTGGTTTGGGTCCTTTTAAAAAAATCTTAGATATAGCCCCTCCAGTCCTCCCCACACAGCAGAAATGCTTATCCAGAAACCGTTCATCTCCCATCTTGATTAATGCAACATCCTTTTTACTGGCGTTGCAAATGCATTTTGCTCTGTCCACATCCATCTAGAACATTTCTGCCAAGCCTATTTTATTAGTTTGTTGCTTCAACCATATCCTTGCAGGACAAATGCAGACAGCGGAGTTTCATTTGGGCAACACAGAATTCCCTTATATCTCATTTTCACCAAATAAAAGAAGGTACCAATTTTATTTGGCTCTTCTTGACTTGTTTCCTTCTCCTAAAACACTGGGACTGTTTGGATTCTCCTGCTGCACCTCTCTGCTTTCTCCAGGCTGGCTTGTGGTGGTTGAGCCCTTGTACTCCTTAAAGGAGCAACCAACGTGCTTTTCTATGTTCTTCTTAGACATGAGCAGCACTGTCAGAGGGATTTCACAGAGCTGCTTCCTTGTTCTGCTTGGATACCTAAATCGCCGTCATCTGAACAAAAATAGCTGTTGCTCATGTATGATGCTGCCGCTGATCAAACTGACAAATGTTGCTTCCCGAGCTTCTCTGCTCTGCCTGAGAGCACCTTGGCTCTTCCCTTAAGCACAGATTGTGTGCTCCCTGGGCCAAGGGCTGTGTCTGAGACATGATTAATGGCACAGGGCACCCACTTGTGTCTACTGACTATAACCAAAAAATGTACATGTGCTTGTATGTATGTTCCTATTTGGTGTTCTGTGACCTTCACTAGTGTTTTTAAAATAACACTTCAGCATTTGCACACGAAAAATTGATAATTTTCAACATATATGCTTGGAGGAATGTGGTTACAATTCATGGGTACAGTAGCCGTGGATAATAAGGTGTGTGTATGGACAGGTGGAGAAAATATTTGGAAAGAGAAAAAACCCTATTTCTATTCGTCTGTATAAGAGGTCTCTAAATACCTTTATGATTTGCAGTATCAAATACAGTGATTGCAATTATTATGACTCAAGAAAACATTTTTTCATTATGAAGAAGAGAGAAGAGAGACAGAAAACTTAGATCTTTTGCCAGCATTCACTACAATCTTCAACTAATCGGATCTGGGGAAAAATCCAAAATTAATACTGTCAAACTGAGCAACAGATGTTGAAAGAGAATCAGGCACTGCAAGAAAATTGATGTGCCAATGAAAATTAGACAGACAGGAAATTCTCACTAAATAAAACCCAGCAGGTTACAGGGGCTCAGAAAACTAAAAGTTATTTTAAATCATCTACCGAGTTCATCTTTGTGTAACCATATTAATACTGTTTTTCTCTTTTTTTCACTTGTTATACACATATTTGGGTAGTAAGAGAAATGTGTATGCAGTTTTACGTTTCTGCAAAACACCTTTTCTCTGTTCACTCAAGACAGATTGACCTCATCTGACTTGCAAGACTCTGCATTGTGCTACAACTTGTCAGCCCTCACTTCTCTTCAGCAGCCATTGTTTGCCTTTGTATCTGGGCACAGACAAAGAGGCTTCAGTTGATTGTTTGCAAGAATATGAAATAAATTTACATTCATCAGAGTAATGGGTTTCCATTTCCAGAGGCTAAACCAAGGAACAGCTGAATTTAGAAGCAGGGTGGCTACAGCAGCATCCGTCTGTGAGTGGTTATGCACAGCATAAGCACTTTTAGGGTATAGAGTTTGTTATCCCTACATTGCTCAGACAAGAGCCCAAATATTGGAAGGTTGTCTGCAGATTTGGAGATTCTTTTGCCAGCTACAGCTGCCAGGCCTCTCATTTAAGTTGGTAAAACAGATGTGATTAGGTCAAACATTTTGGAGCCAAAAGCTTGACAAACATAATAATTTGAAAAGCAGAAAAAGACTAATCTTCTGTGTCTTCTAACTCATCTCATGTTTTCTCTCAGATAGCAGCTGCTGCTTTAAGTTGCACACAGCATTATTATTTTTGTTTCCCTGGTTTGACTCATTTCTTTTGGAAAGAGCTCTCTTAGTTTATTTTTTGGCAAGCAGAATTCTGGCCTGATTGTGGATTTTTCTCACTCTCTCAGTCACTCACACATGCTTTCCTTCCTTTGCTGCTTTTCCAGCTCTTTAGCTGTTCCTCCCGCTGCTGTACTTGCAACAAGCACACGGGGTTCCTGCATCAGCTTTAGGAGGTGCCTACAGACTGACTGTGTCCTGATACCTATGGGCTGCCTCTGTTAAACTTCAACAAAGAAAAGCAAATTAAGAGATTATTTTGTTTTCAGGGAAGTGAAAACTAACTAAGAAAATTAAAATTCACCATTTTGGGGGGGGTGTGTGTTAGAACTGGAAAACTGGAGCTGTGGTGAACTGGAACAGTGACTGGCTTTGGGCTGGAGAAATGCCTTTGCTGTGTGTGAGCCGAGCCCCTGGCCAGATGGCAACCCTTCAGCTGGCATGGGTTAGGACAGGTGAGCAGCACTGTGCAGACTGCCGAGTTTCTGAGCTCTCCTGTCCCTGTTTAACTGACCTCTTGTTTTCTTGGGTTCTCCCTGAGTATCTCCTGTGGTGGTGCAGGCTGTGGTGTGCCTGGCCGGAGATGGAGACAGGAATCCCCACAGCACTGAGCGCCGTTTTCCCTGGGAGGTGGAACAGTGGGAGGTTTCCATGGGTGAGGCAGGAGTAGGGACTGTGCCTCTGCACCAGTCATTGCTAATCAGGGCAAGGGCACAGGGAGTTTTTCCTGGATACCCTGCTGTAAGTCCTTTACAGATGGATGGTGCCAATAGCATCCTGCTGTCTCTATTAGCTGATAATTATCTGCAAGTTTCCTTTCAGCGCCAGAAATCAGTCCCCTGGAGATTCAGCTACATGCTATTCTCTTCCCAGGGCCATCGCTTCATTCCATGGAATTCAGAACAACCCTTAGACCAAATTTAACATGAAAAGGAAGTAAAAATCACTAAAGAGAAGTTAATACCTTGGTTTAGAGTCAAAGGACCTCATAGGAGTTAGGAACAAGTAAGAACCAAATCCACTTGGGTTTCAAGAAATCTTCCCCAGAGGTCTTCTCATTTCTTGTCCAGCCCTCTGACTGCGGGCTGCAGCAAAAGCAAACATAGCAGGTTTTATTAAAAAGGTGATACAATTCGATGGATCTCATAAAAAAAAAGAAAAAAAAAATACCCTAGGAATTGTATTTTGATTTTTGTAAAGGCGAATCCCTCTAAGTTCTACTATAGCTTAAGTGTTGTGAAATTTTAGGTTCAGATCTGAGTTTTCCATTTTGATGGGCCTGGAACAGCAAGTGAAAGAGATGGATGTAAAATCAGAGAACCCTGGTGCAGCTGTAGGTACCCAGAGAGTAACGCAGACCAAAGTGGCTCATCCCGAAGGCTCTTTGCTAGACACTTGGACTCCGAAGTTGCTGTCGGGCTTGGAGAGTAGCAGATTGAGTGGATGGTATCAATACTATTTCTCTTCTTTGTTACAGGTGTTCTCTTGATTTGATTACAACTTGATGGAGCTGCTGGGTAAGTTAATGAATTTAGTGGAGTGGGGCGAGGCGCAGTTTATATGTATCCAGCTTCAGTTATCAAAACATATCTGATTTTCCTAGTCCCGGATTCAGGCCACTGAATGCAGAACAGAGCTGACTGGAAAAGCATATATTTTGCTTCAAGTGTTGCTTTGTGTTAAGGATGTACTTAACTCTCTTCCCAAACTGGTACTTCTCAGATTTTATTAGCACTCTTAGCACCCTAAATAAGATTGGAGTAAGGAAAGGAAGGAAAATTTCTTTGACGAATATGTCAGCTAAATGTCTTTCCTTTTCCCTGAAGAAGGTTATAATGTGGTTTTTTATCCAATCTGCAGAGGAACTGAAGTGATACATGAGCACTTGGCAATAAACATTTTTAATGGAGACCCCTATCCCCAGCTTAATTTCTGCCCTCAGTCATATTCCATTAATCAATACTAGTGATGTTCCTAGTGGTCCCACTGCACCCTGTGAACAATTCTGCTGCTTGGAATTAAAGAAATGTGCCTTGGGTGTATTTTGATACACAGATTTAATAACAGGGGATCCAATGTTGATTTGAATGGGAAATGGTTTGTGTATGTGTGTGCACATCTGTGTTTTTCTGTGCATGTTTCCCTGCATGGAACGGTCACGCTCCAGTCCAGCACTTACGACTGTACCAGCCATGGCAATGGTGATTAGAGGAAAGTGATTAACTGCGTAATATGATCTTGCTTCCCAGCAAAACATGTGCAAGTTCCCCATATGTCACATTCAGTGTTACTCACATACAAGCCATTTCTCCCAAGCACTCTTGGCAGCGTGAATATTCCCAATGTTTAGTCTGCAGCACTATCTGTCAAACGGTAGCGTTACTCTTTGGTTGGTTGAGTTCAGGTCTTAAATCTGGGCTTCTGAGGCCAATATTTGTAGTTACTTGTAATTCCTTTTTTTGAGTCAAATGCACCCATGGGCAAATGGAGAAGAGGAATCTTAAATGTCCAAATAAATCTGTGGGCTTAGCATGGGCTTTCTGCTGGTAATATTTACAATTATCCAAAATTGTATAGTTAAATTTGATTTTCAGTGAAATGTACTATTTCACCAGCAGCAGAAAGAGACAGATCTGCTACTCTAACCCATTTCAAGCCATTTTTAGAGGGTTTACACGAGCCCTTAGTACTGCTGGGCAGTTCAGTCCTGGGAAACAGCCTTTGCATGGTGTCTTGCTTGCACCTAAACAGAACAAAAGGCTGTACATGGGCCCTAATTTTTACCTGAGCTTCATCAAAACAGAAGTGAAAAGTAATTTCAAAGAATTTCTTGAAGCTATTTCACCAATGTATTTAAGCATGTATTTTAAGAGTTTTTCTCAGGCCATGTTAAATGCTACCATAAGCCACCGCACAGAAATGTTTATGAGTATGTGTACTTAGTCACTACCATGGTTCAAGAGAAAATATGCATTGGACATTCACAGAAAATTCAGCCTGGATATTTCACAGGCTGATGAGTTGCAGTATTTAAGGAAACATTAAGGGTTCTTGGGTTTAGAGGAAGCCAAAATAAGGAGGAAAATTAAAATGGTTGGCCAGTTTTTAATGGTTGGTCAACATTTTTAATGGTTCATAAGTTTCCATTAGTTTTAGTCCATAAGTTTTTTAGTCCATAAGTTTTTTAGTCCATAAGTTTTTTTATCGAGAGCAGATTATTCCTTGGTCTGTGGGATTTGAAAGTTCCCACATGTGTTCTTAGAGTAACTTTCCATTGAACAATGTAGTTTTACCGGGACACTTTCACACAGTGCTCAGAAGTCCTGCTCACCAATACATAGCAGGTCCACACACCCTTTGAGTGGGTCAGGAAAATTTCACCGCCTTTCTTTTCCCACGTGATGACATGAGAGCAGACCAGGAACACTGGACTGAAGCTGATGATCTTTCACAGGAGTATGGCCTTAGAGCCTCTGTTTTCGGTGCAGGTTAATAGAAACCTCTTCCTGCAGGTAACAGCCTTTTTATGTACGGGCATTTTTTGTTGTTAGTAACAAAACCAGACATTCAACAGCTATATCTATATAAATTACTTCACACTGCTCCTATAAAAAGTACTTAAATTAAAATATAGCATGAATAACTGTTTGCTTTAATAGCAATACCTTACATCTATTAAACACGTTTCCAGTTACCAAACCTTCCTGTGACTTTTCTCAGCCATAAGCTTTCAGCAAAAAGGACTATAGTCATAATTTATGTACCCCCATCATACAGATAAAGTGTTTGTATTCAATTTAAAAACTATTTTAAAAATGATTGCACAATGGGGGTGCATAAATCATTGGAATTTGCAGTATCACAGTACACATACATAAGTTTTGTAAAGGGGCTACGCTCAATATTAATAAAATTAAAGAAAGTCTTATTAAATCACAGGATCTCTGCTACTATGGATATAGAGTGCTTAGGCAATATTTACAGATGCACTTTTGTACATAGACTGAGAGGATGAAATTAATCCACAGATTTTTGGATAGTACTGACTTCCATGGAATCAAATTTTGCCATTTTGCATGACACCTTTGGAGCAAGTTGTGTGCATCCTGGGGCTCCCAGGTAACACTTGTCCTGTACTTGTTGCTGTTGTATTGTGGCAGCAGCAGGAGCAGCCACTGCGAGGGGTCTGAGCGTGCTTGTCCCTCTTGGGGAAACCAGGGCGCTGCACCCAGGGAGCACCCAGCCAGCCTGTACCTGTGGCCCAAGGCACCCTGGTGGCTGATCACACAGACACAGCAGGAGTTTTACTGTGAGCTGTAGAAGCACCTAAACCCTTCTCCACAGCTCCTGTGAGTTGCACAAGGTCTAATGTGTCATTCTGTGAATTTAGACATAGTGAAACATCTTCCAAGAATATAGACAATTAAGCACTACAGCTGGTTCCCTGGGGATGCTGCAGGGAATGGAACAGCAGAGGCTTTCAAGATCATGATGGACAAATGACTCTCAGGCACGGTAGAAGGGTGGTCTTTAGATTTGGCCTAGGGACAAGATTTGATCGCTCTCAGAGACTTTTGTTGGTTCTGTCCTGTGAGTTCTGGCCCAAGAAAGACAAGCACTCAGCTTGCATTGAGAGTCCACTTCCTTTCCTTCTTCATTCCCAGCTCAGCTAAATCAACATCTGTCTAGTTGGACAGGTGTGTATTTACATATACACGGAAGGGGCACAAAAGGATTTGGGCCCTCGTGTTGTAAAACACATCTCACAAAAGTTAAGAGGAGAGCAGAGTGCTAATGAGACTGATCGTCAGGAAACAAAGCAAATTAGTGCTGCCGAGCTTGAAACTCGAGTCAGCAGAGCAGATCCAGAGAACAGCCGCTGGTCTGCTGCCAGCAGTAAAACAGGCCCCAGCCGGGGTCACCTTTCCTGCCCAGACCCAGAGGCTCGGAGGAGCGGTGGCCCTGGCCGGGAGCCCGCGGGACCACGGAGCATCTGCTCTCCGCACGCCATCGGGGCGGCAGCGCTGCGGCCCCGCCGGCCCGGCGAGCGCTCAGCGCGGCGCTCCCTGCAGCCGGCACAGCATCCCCGGCACCGCTCCTGCCCTGCCCGCCGCTGCAGCGAGCCTGCGGGCACTGCGGCACGCTCGGCACGCTCTGGGAAGCGCTTCTGTCCCCATCTGAGCTGTCGCTGGGCTCCGAGCACAGAGCGATAGATAACCCGCTCCATCTCGCTGCGTCCCCGCCGCTCCCGCGCAGCCCCGGTCGGGCTTCGCTGCCCTTGAGGGCAGAGGGGTCAACTGGACTGGACCCCATTCTGCACGGGGAAGGTGCCCAATATCACAGCAAACCAGGAGTGTCCGCAGTGCTTGTCATTCCTGTTTGCCAGGGGTGCTGCTGGGGAGAGGCTCGCCCCTCACCCTGTCTCACTGTCTGATAGGTTGTGTGAGTCTGTTAATACCGTGGTGCAAAAGATACCGTACTTCTTGTCAGTGGTTTTGAATGTTTGAAGACATTTACCCTGGAGCAAAATCAGGATAAAATGAAACTAAGACTCTTAAATTGGTTGGTGTTTTAGTCTTTTTCTCCAGGTAAAGATCCTTAGTGGTGTAATGTGGCTGCAATTCATTAGAGCCTGGCTACACAACTATTATGTTAAGGTATATTGGAATCAGTGGAGTGATGCTGCTATGCTCTGGCAGAGGATCTGCTCTGCTTTTTGCCATCATTTGCTCTGCTGAGCTGAGTAAATATGGCAATTTCTTGGATTGTCAGTAAGAAGGTCACTTTTACTCCTCAGTTCCTCCTCATCCACTCTAATTCAATCATTCAGTTCTAACTTTCAAACTTTTTCTCTTTAGATTTGGCCAGTGAAGGGAAAAAAAGGTCACCAGTACATGTAAAACATACATGTGCTCATGGCAAATGAGGCTTCTGGTTTTGCTGCCAGTAACAAACAAGGAATGCTGCTGCCTTTGACTTCCTCGTTCAGACACCTGTGGTCCGTGTGCAGTCCAATAAAGAGCTTCCTTCAGATTCAGACGAAGCTTGCAGCCAAGACCAAACCTCACGTCTCTCCATGCAGAGCCACCCTGTCTCTCCAGGGCTCCTTGGATGACATTCATTTGCCTGAATATAGGTTTGCAGTGGTGTTTTCTGAGTCTAGGTGGAGGTGCTTTGCTTCATCCCAGGAATGTGTGGATTTCCCCTGGGTCTTGTGCCATATCTGCCAGCTACATCCAGATGTTTTGGATGCTCTAGGACATTTAAATAACGCTATTGGTTAGAGGGGGTTTTTGTCCTTGAATATTAAGACTTGTGGTTCTGCAGGTTTGGTTGCAATATCCCCTCATCTGTCTGCAATAGTCCTGTGATTTTCACAGGTGCTTACAATCATTTGTGCTCCTGACTTCAAAGCCCATGTGCTCTGCAGCCATCGCACCGCATTTTCACTCACTCCCTTTGCATTCTGTCCAGGGGCAGAGCCTGCACAGAGCTGCAGGATGCTCGGCAATCTCCATCTGCCCAGCAGAGAGGAGGAGCAGGCAGGTTAATCCCTTTCCTCCACTCCTTATTGAGCAATTAGGCCACTAAATAGGATCTTGTTTACTGATACCCGAAGAGGCTGTGATTTACTGGGTCTTGTCATAAATTTACATTCATCAGGAGGTAGCCAGAGGCAAGTCTAGAGTTTTAGCAGTGGCTAATTTGTAGCTTCACTCTTGGGATGGGGACAGAATTTTAAAAGTTCCCAATAACAAAGCAATTTGTTTAAATCCCTAGTCCAAAAAAAAAAAAAAAAAAAAAAAGCTTGCTTT
This sequence comes from Pomatostomus ruficeps, assembly GCA_013400735.1. Taxonomy (NCBI): domain Eukaryota; kingdom Metazoa; phylum Chordata; class Aves; order Passeriformes; family Timaliidae; genus Pomatostomus; species Pomatostomus ruficeps. The sequence continues at coordinate 985,320 of VYZT01054259.1, forward strand.
AAAAAACTGTATGAAAGGAAATTTCCTCACATGTAGGGCCCATCCTTGATGTAATTGGGATCAGCTTGGATACGATTTACCCAGAGTGCCTCTTTATGGGCTGTGCTTTTGAATGGGGCAGGGACAGGCAGCTGGAGTGCCCCAGGAGCTGTAACAATGCTGGTTTCAGGGCTGTTGCTCCTTTTCGGTAAGAATTTTGCCTCTTGCTTTGAAATGTTCTGTGTTCAGGGCCAAGTTGCTTCTTGCTTACATGGTATTGCTATAAAGACCTGGTATTCCTGGTAGAAACTAATGAATGGGTTATCTTTGTACTTCTTACAGGTCATAAATAGCAGTATTTTGTCATTCTGTTTTTAAAGTTTCATCTTGTAAAGCAGTGTTCTCTAGAATTATCTTGCATATCTTCTAACAATGCTGACTATGCTGTGTTTTAATCCTGTGCATTTTCAGTAGGGAACCTCAAATTGATCTGTTGATTAGAAAGTGGATTTAGTGTCCGATTTGAAGCAGCTGCTTATTCAACTCTGGAACAAGAACAGTAATGACTAAAGGTTGTTATCAGCTGATTGTTACTGAGTGGTTTAAGTGAAACGAGGTTCTGGAGGATCAGTCAATTTTCCTGTGGACTGCTTTCCATGTAGCACTTGGCACCCTTGCTGGCCCCGCTAGTGAAGTGTTCAATGTACCAAGGAAAATCGCCCTCCCGGGTCAGGTGTGAGGAGTGGATGAGGGTGGAGAGGGGAGCTGCATTGTTGTTGTTTATATTTCATCGGTTGTTTCTCCGCCTAAAGTCCTTTAGCAAAAAACCTCAAAGCACCACTCACAGAGATTACATTAACATAAGGTATTTACAAACGGAAGGAACTCTCCTTCCAGAGTTGTTTTAGAAGTGTTATCAATGGTGATATGTAAATAAGGAAGCAACCAGAAAAACAAGAAGCCCAGCTGATCTCAGTTTAATTGGAAGTATTACTAAAAAATGGGGATGGAGCATAGTTATTGAAAGGAAAAGGACAAAATGGGTAAAAAAATAATGGTAGTTGTAAGCAGCACAGCAATACAGGCTAAAGAAAATTGCTTTTATTTTTTCTTTTTTGTTTGGCTGGTTTATTGGTTTTATAATGAATTACACAGAAACACAAGAGAGAAAACAACAGCAGAGACCTGCAGTGAAATACTGTGGAGATTTATAATGCTGTGGAAATGCACAAGTGCTCAAATACATTGCCCCATTTTGATTGGAGGTTCATGGCTATAACCTGGCTTATCTCCTTACATCTCACACCAATGAATTTAAGTCTGCAGAGGATAAAAATGACTGTGCATTTTGCTCGAGCACATTTGCAATCCATCTTGTAAAGTAAAAAAAAAAAAAGAAAAAACCCCTCTCAGCTATGGGAATACTCAACAGTCTCGTTAATTTTCAGAAGTCTCCAGTGGGACATCATTTTCTTTTATCTTCTCACAAATGGCCTATGGAATCATATGCATCTTGTGCTGGTTTGGTATTGAGTGTGCTATAGTTATATATTATTTAACATTTTGGCCAAGTTTTGGTTTCACGAACAATTTATCTTCTGCTGTGCATTTCTGCCCTTGTGATTAATGAAGGTTACCAGCCTATGATTGCAAAGTGCCCTGGGTTCTCTCCTACCTAATCCTCTTTAAGTGCATTTTGGTCTAATTTTTTCTATTCCTTCCTTTGAGCTAATAATTCTCCTCCCAGGTACTGAGTAATGTCTTCATGCTGCATATTGCTATGCTGGTGTCCATAGGGAAGCTGCAAAGCTCACTGATGCTGTCATGGCCTGTATTTATTGTCAGGAATCCTGGTAAATGCAAAGTGCCTGGGGTCAAAGGGGCTACGGCTTTTAGTTTACATTTACAGAGATTCTACAGCTCTTCTGATTTATGGACTCTTGTGATCAGTTTGACAAATGAAGACATACTGAAACCATACATGAAATAATAATTTTTTCAGTCTCATCGTGAACCTTTGCTAGTGTAGGGTGTTGTATAATAGTCTGTTATTCAGCTATTCCCCAGTTTTCACAGGAGAAAATAATTAGTGTTTTAAGACTAACCTCCTTAGGCTCTTTTTTAATGGACTATGAAAAGTATATTTGCCTTACTTTCACGGCTCAGATATTTCAAAGGATTAGTCAGAACAAAATAGCATCTACAGTGAGCACTTTATAACCTGTGAAGAATGCTGCTGATGTGAGGCTCTTTGTTTTTTCCAGTGCAGATGTGGGTTTTAGCGCCTTCTTGGTTGTGGTGTGGATGGGTTTTTCTCCCCTTTTGACAGAGTTCCCCTGTTACCTCTGTCCCAGTATGTCTGCAGCTGCGTGGGGGATTTCCATGAGATTCTTGTGCAAGTTTCTCCCAGAATGAAATACCACGCTGAGGCTAAACTGTAAAATGAGTGCGTAAGCCAATTCAGCTGGGGCTATTGGTTAAATGGTAGGAGAGAAACCTCCAGCTTGTATTTCTCTGGAGTGAGCTCCTACATCTCACCTGAAACGAAGGAGACTGCGCTGATCTGTGCAGACTGAGAGCTGGGCTTTAGCCTGGGAGCTTCCCAGGCCTGGCAGGGCGAGCTGCCCTCTCCATCAATGAGCCGCGGGGAGCAGGGGTTCATCGGCGCCGTGAGCCCTGCCATGGTGGCTCCCGGTTCCGTGGCTATTGCTGACAACGCTGCCGTGGGAAGGGTAACTCTTGGCGAACGCCTGGTTCTGCTCTGCATCCCCTGGTTTTCATCATCACATGAATGTGACACACCCACACCCGTGCGCACACGCGGCCAGGGCCTGTTCCCTGAAGCTGCAGGCAAATGACTCAGTTGTGGTTTAAAAGTAGGTGGAAATCCATGCGTCCACACAAACATCTGTCAGGCAGGTGGGAGTTGCAGCCTTTTCAGAAGTAAATTATTACTCTCTCACTTTTTTTGAACAGCTTAATAAAAAAAAATCCCATTCCGCCGTGTGAGATGATGTTCGGAGCAGCACAGAGTTCTAATGGCTGATTTCAATAATAAAGGCAACAGGGGACTAAAAGGTGCGGTGCAGGAAGCTGGGAAACACATTCCTTTCCCCAGAGGGTGTACTTAGCTTTGTGCCTTTGATCACTTGAGAAGTATCATTAGAGCACAAAATGGCAGGCACTAGGGAACATTATGGCAATTATAATGTGAGAGTTTAAAAAAAAAAATCAAAAGAAATTTGAACTTATTTAGGAGTTTACTTCCATGAAGGTCTGATCACAGCTGAAGGATAAAATGCTCTAATAGATAAAATAGAGACGCTCCAGTGGGACTGTTCTTTGGATATTGACTCCCAAGTTAGCTCTGGTACAGAACAGGCTATATTTACAGGTTGAAGAAGTCTGATCTGTGTACACACTTCAGCATTACTTGCTATTTGTACTGCAGTGGCCCTCGTTACTTGACTAGATCCCATTGTGCTAAAAACTGTAGAAATATGGAAGAAAAAAACCACAGGCCATGAGACAAGAAAAGGCCCAGAAAGCCTTTAGACCATGAGGCTGCAACACAGTCACTGGCACTTGGAAAATCAAAGTATTTGTCTTAATACCTTGCAAATTACTATACAAATCTTGCTGTAGCTTATTATTGCATACTGTCCTGGAGAGGGTTTGTGTTCTCATTTCTTAGTTCTAGAGTACAGAGGAATTTAAATGGCAGTGTTTATTCTAAAGGGGTTTTTTTATTGGTGTCTTGGCAATACAAAACCAGATTTTGCTTTGCTGTGACCTCAAAGAAACCACATTTTCAGACAGAGGAACTGCTCTTGGCTGGGGCAGCAGGCCAGGGGAGTTAACATTTGTATAAATTTCTGCAGTGTCCTGGGACCTGGGCGTAAAGCTGACAGCAAAGGCCATACCCACTTTCTCCTTGTGGTGAAACATGCCTGTTCCAGCAACCAGGGGTCTGTAGGTGTGGGCAGGAACAGGAGCTGGGGATTTTCACACAACTTCAGGCTTTAACTTTAATGTTCTGAAAACGTATTTATGGTGTTAAGTAAAAAGTCTAGGTTGCTAATCGAGCAAAATGCAAGCCTTTAATATAAAACAAGACAACTGCAGACTCAGAGGGGCCTTGTGCTTTACCTATAGGATGTCTAGAGACACCTGGCACGAGCACCAAACTAATGCAGCACTCTCGTGTCACCTGTGTTCTCCTTGTCTGTACTGCACAAAATCCAATAATAAGCACAACTTTTAAATATGCCTTTTATTGCCTCGGCATGGGCTGTATCGATTGTGCTCATGTGCAACATCCTTAACATAAAATACAGCAGAGATAAAATGAGAGAAATAACTTGCTTTGCTTCTGCAGATGGTGAGTAGGGGGTGTTAGAACTTCCAATTGGACACATATGGAACAAATCTTGTTGTAATGTAGCAAAAGAAAGCTTTTCAAAGAAACCCTCTTATCATCACCATCAACCAAAACAGGTAGCCCCACAACTTTGGCATTTCAATTTTCTGTTCATTTTCTTTTGTTCGTATCAGATGTGTTGCCTATTTCCCTTAGTTCAGAGATGTCTCACTGTGATAGGAGCTTGGAGAGCAGCAAGCACAGCCCATTTTCAGAAATGGCAGTTATATTGAAAAAGGAAAAAGTAATAAAAATTATCCAGTTGCCCTAGATTCTGCAAATTATTCAATCAAACCTGAGTTAGAATTGTTTCTCCTTTTACTGGTCCTCTACCCTTACCCTTTCTTTCTGCAGCCACCCAAACATTATGGAATTGGTGGCATATATAGCTACATAATGCCGATCTTCCGGCTTACTTGCTGGACTAAGAAGACTTCCTGCTGGAGAAACAGTTAGTGTGTCATAGGGAATGGCTGGAATGTGTTTGAATAGTGGTGCTCCATTTGCCAGGACTGGTTTCACTTCTTTTTCTTGCACTTCTAACGGCAAATATGTGCAGTTGGTTGGTATACAAGAAATGTTAAAGAAGAGATCATTCCTTATGGAGATATCGCACACATCAGCACCTGATAATGAGGCAGCAGACTACTGTGTTTTTCAGAAACAATCTCTCCAAACCTTTACTGTAATGACAAGTCACTTGATTCTCTTGGCATTGCTTCTGCCTTCTGTGAATGGGGTATGATTTCTTTCTTTGCTTTTGGTGGTGGGAACCTATGTGTGCCCTAGTGTCTCTCACTTATTAATGTATCTGTTCCCATTACCCACAGCTTTTGAATTTTCGCTTTTCATGCATGAACGGTCTGAGATCCGCAGCCTCGCCTCACACTGAGCTCCTGTTTTGGTGTCTAACTTACCATATGTTCCAATGGGGAATTAATTGCTTCTGTATCTTTGTGGGCCTGCTACTAAATGATGTGCCAAAGAGAGGCTGGAAAATACAGCGAGCTATTTCTCCAAGCTCTTATCTCCTGACTGAAGGACTGGATCACACTTCACCACTCGCAGTATTATAATAAGTCTTAATTCATTAATGTTTTTGAAAGATCTTGTAAACCTCTTAGGAGCAGAGCTTTGAGAGTACAAAATGCTATTTTATTCATGAACTTCTAAAACCTTTCATACTTTGAATTTATTAAAAAAAAACAAACGAGACAGAGAATGTAATAGAAGACAAAGTTGGACATGTGCAATCTCAAGATTTCAATGTAATTAGGGAAAGAAAAGAGATACTGGGAAGAGGGAGTCGTTCATGTGACAGGGTAACGGTGAAACCAGACTGAGCAGGAATGGTAAGGCAAAAGTGCTGCAGTGCTGCCCTTACACAAATCCAAGTTATTTCTATCTGAAGTATTTTCATGTTAATTCTTTTTCCCTGACCAGATTTTAGGGCCATGAGAGCGAAGGCCAAAGCAGTCAGGTAGTTTCCTTCAATCCAGAAAACATAACCTTTGCCATTAGCACCTCCTGCAATGGAATAATTGAAAGGAAAATGTATTGGAGCTCAGCACTGCTGGTTTTAGAGGACCAGAAGAGCGAAAAAATAAAGATCATGGGAAAAGCCTGCAAAACCAGAGGTTACAGGAAAACAGGAACCAATCGTAAACACGTCCAGCATCCTTGGAAGCTGGAGAGGGCATAGTCCTAAGTCTTGGGAAATGTTCTTCATCAGCATTTTCTACTTGTACATAGTTTGCTATAACCTGTACTCTGAAAAGTTCCTGTCTCTCAAAAACCCCTGAACTTCAGGATGCTTTCTGTAACACAAAAGGAAAGTACAACAGGCCAGGGTATAGTGAGCTGATGCCCTTCCTGAGTCATGGCAGGCTACAAGATTAAGAATTTTTCCAGAAAAATCATAACTGCGGTTGGTGGTACCTTGATTTTTTTAGAGACATTCTTTCTTTAAACCTAATGGGCTGCTCTTCAGTGCATGGAAGCGTGTGAAGCAGGCTGCTGCAGGTTCTCATTTGGACTGCATCAGTGCAGTCTGATTTCATGCTGGAATGCTCATTTGCAATAACTGCAGATAGGGACTTCACTGTGCTGAGATAAAATTGTGGGATTAAATTCAACCCTGGAGTAATATTTTTCAACACTTTACATTTTGGGAGCCATCAAAAGAGACTGAACAATCATGGAGTGAAAAGCCAATTAAAAAAGTAGTTTTCAGGTATGAATGTCCTCACCTCACACACCGGCATTGGCTCACTCCTGTCTATTACTCTGAGGAAAATACTGACTTCAAGGTCACTTCAGCACATACTGACTCCAGAAAAAAATGCTGGATGACAGTTTCAGGCAGATTGGTACATTCTCCAGTCTGCCAATTGTGCCTTGTCCTTTTCCAAGGTTGGTATCATTGAGAAGAGTTTAGTTTCATTTATTAAAAGCTTCGAAATAGATAACTTTGCTTTTCACTTTCAAGGTACCAGCACCTGCCTGGAGTGATCTTCATGTCCATACTTGCCTCTTGGATTCATTTCTATCAGCAAAGTTGAACTTAGTGTTGTCAGCATCATTATAAAATGAAAAGCAATGGCAACACTCATTCGTTAGGCTTTGTAATTTAAACTTTGGTGTCTATACCTCCCTGCATCACTCATCACAGAACAAAAATATGCTCGTGGTATCATCCTGTGCTCCCAGGTGAGCTGTGACTGCTGTGACTAATAGCCATAATGGCAGCACGAATTTTCACTGTGAGATGAGGTGCCTGTGGTGGGAGCTCTGCCAGCACCAAATCGAGCGGGAGGTCTGAGTGCAGTGCAAACGGGTGTTCCATATGCTCGAGAGACTTTTGGAATCAGCCCAGCCTGCATATGCTTCTGTTGGCAAGCTCTTGAATAGAAAGGAAGATATTGTCCTCACCCTACCTAACATACCTCCCACTCATTTGAAATGCTCATTTGCGAATGGAAAGCATGTGAATCTGAGGCTGATAATGGCACAATCCCAGTCTTGCTACAGCTGGATAGGAGGAAAAAAAAAAGTAAAAATCATGGAGTAGAGTTTTAAGCAGAAAATATATTGATGTGAAAGGTGGTAAAAATGCATCTGAGATGTTCTCCTACCCATGGGCTGTGGAGTAGTAGAATAATGTTTACCTTGCATTAAGGTGCACAGACGTCACTAGCCAGTCCAGGGAACTGCAGCTGGCTGGAAGATGCTTTGATGAACGAAACACTTGAAACAATAACATCTTCCTCTGCTTTTCTGTGATTGCAGTGAAAAAGCTATACTAGAAAATGGTCCAAGTTAAGGTGAAGAAGAGGATAAAAAATACAGAGAGGCGATTTTAAGGATATTGCAGAGAGAAAATGGAAGAGGGAGAATCCTCAGATAGAGGGATTTGCAGAGATTAAGAAGCAGAGTGGTGGGTAGAGGGAGAGGGGATGGAGCAGGCTTGTTTAATAAGCAGGTTTTCCACCAGGATGCCATAGTTTGCCATCTGTGTCATGAACCAGGTGTAACTGTTCCATCTTCCTCCCTTTCGAAGTTTAGTTTCATGGCTCCCAACATCATTCTTTTTTTCTTTCTTTTTCTCTTCAGTATCTCTGTCCTCATCTTTTTGAGTTCTGTGTGCCCGGCAGGCATAGATGTGTGCTCTGACCTTGCTCTGAAAGTCCCCACTTTCCCCTTCACACTGAGAAAGTCATTATGTGAAAGAGCTGTGGGGACAGTGGTGGGTAGAACCTCCGTGAGTAAAGCTTGACCAAAACTTGATAATTTCTCCTCCTGCTCTGCTGCCCTACTGCCTTGCTCACCGTGTGCAGGGGAATGGCAGGAAGCTTTTCCAGTACCTGATTTGCAGCCTGAGCCTTTCTGCTCTTACGGGTGTGATCTCTGAGGCTTTTCAGTGCTGACCTCAAGACACTGAATGCAGGTGTTTTTCCCAGCTTCAGCAGTGATGTTCCCTGCCACTGAAAACTTCCATTACTTGTCCTTGCTCCCTGCTTATTCTTGTACCCATGACAAAGCCCCTTTCCCCTGCCTTCCTTACAGGAGTGTAATTGCCATTTACTGGGAGTTTGACAGAGTCCTGGGTTCTCTCTAGTAATCCTTCTCAAACCTCTAATTTACCCACCTCTTCTTTCCTACATGTCTTTGCAACTGCTTGGTAGTTAAATAGCAGAGTGGGAAGAATATTACCACAAAGCCTGTGCTGCAATTTCACATCCTTCAGTCTTTTGATGGTAATTCTGGGTGGATTTAAATGAACCCCTCTATTTCTGTGAAAAGAACATCAAAATATGTAATTTACTAAAAATATAATAGTCTGTTGTTTTAATGGATATTTTGATAAAATCTTTCAGTACCAAATTTGATTAACATATGAGGAGAACTCCTACAGAGGGCAATTCCAATTATGAAAGGGCTTCAAACACTGTTGTTATTGCAGGGTTTGTGAAACTTGAATCTTTGATATATCTTCAAAACTGCGTAATATTTATAGCATAAGTGGCAACGTATGGCACAGAAAGATCAAGGGAGAGGTCTGTAAATCAGGTGAGCTTGCTTTAGATTTTGTTGGTGTGGGGAATAAAGTGATCTTCCCATCACCTTGTGAACCCTACAGATATAAATAGTTGTGCTGGAAGAGTGATTCAGAGTAATACCATTAAATGCGTATGTATGTGTTTATGCCACTGGGCCCTGTGCCAGAAGTGCTCCAGGAGGCTTGTGCATTGTGTAAAGCACCTTCAATAACACTTAAATTTTCCTTTAACAACTGTAATGAAAGGACCAAAGATGCATTTATTTGAAACAACTCAAAAATAGTTGTTTAACTGTTTTCATGGAAAAAATTGCTACTCATTTCTATGAAGACTTTTTCTTTTCTTTCTTACAATCCATTGCATTGTAATAAAAACAATAAAAGTTGGTGCCACTAAAATGGCTCTGAGAAAGCAACGAGCTGCTTCTGTAAGTTTACTGCAATCAGCAGTGATTCTGGCTTTGAACCATCTCTAGTGCAATTGCTTTTGCTTTGTTTGGGTATTTGTTTTTTCTTTTATTCATATCTCTGTAACATATAGGAGTTGGGGGAATCTTGAGTTCCTGAGACTGGCCTCCTGTTCATAGGTGGGAGTGTGTATATATATGTATGTGTGTATATATATATGCCTGTGTATGCACGCACACCCAGGCACACATACGTAAAGTCCTCCTACTCACCGCTGCTTCTTCCCTCTATGCTATGCCCTTGTTTATCCTTTTCTTCAGAAACACAAAAATGAAACCATTTGGAGCTTCCTAACTCTTCCACTCAAAAGCAGAAGGCTCTGGCCTGCTGTTCCTCCTCCCACCCACTGCCTGAGACTCCCCATCCTGGGAGTGAGACATCCAAACATATGTCACACAGCGCGGCGTCAACACCGCACGCAAACGCGTTCCCCTGCGTGGGTGGCAAGCACAGAACCCAGCTTCTGGCAGGAAAACCCGTGGCCTTGGCCCTCGGGAAAATGCTAGGGAACAAAAATCACACCAGGTGAGGGTAGCACCCAATAAAATGCAGCTCTGTCAGCTTTGCCTCCTGAGCAGGACTGAGGGATTCTTGTTGACTTTGGGGGTTTTCAAACCTCCTGAACCATTAGCAAATCTCACAGGGTCTGCAAAACCAGTTCCAAACCGTGCTGTATTTTTCTTCCTCTTTCCCTGAACTTATAAACCCTTGTGGTTTCCAAGGACAATTCTATATAAAAGGAAAACAAAACTAGCTAATGGGGGAGTTTCACTGAATTGGGATGGAAGGCAAAACCAAAAAAAGAAGAAGAAAAAAAAAAGGCTGGCATGAGTTTATGGCCTATGCATATATGGGATTTATACTGACAGGCAGACATATCCCTGCTGGCATGAATCCCAGAAACTACAGTGGCTGGCAGGTCTGCCCAGAAATGGATTGCACCAACAGTGTGAAATGCCTGTTCCCCCATCTCCTGGGGAGAGCTCCAAACATGATAACTGCTGAGTAATGGGATTTGGCTGAAGAAATTAAAAATGACGCCCTCTCAAGGGAGAGGTTGGGAGATACTTGCAGGAGAAGATTCAAGCTGTCAAACTTTTCTTAATTTGAAAGTTTTCTTCACTCTCCCTTACCATCTTTCTGTGCTCTCTATCAGCAATTTTCATCCTATACACTCATTGCTAATCTGTTTTCACACTTTGCATCTGTTTTTTTCCAGGTCCCTTCCAGGCACCCTAAGTCTCCTAACCCTGACAACAGCCCTGCTAGGAATTAGCTTTGTAGCCTATTATATCAGCAGGTTTAAAATATATTAATGTTGTTAGGAATGGAAGACTTTTATCATGAGAAATTTCAGGGTATTTTTTTCTTTTTCTTTTTTTCCCCTGCATATCCAAAAGTATCATCTGGGTTTATAGCTTCAAATTGCATGATTTCTCATGGTGCCATGTTGAAAAAACAAGAAAACATCACTACTGTACTAAGCACTGTCCAGGCTGCTAACTCTTTTTTTCTTTTTAATCCTCTTTTCAGTTAAATTAGGAGAAAAATCTCTTTATTATTATTACTAAAATGATGATTTTGCAGATTTTTACCTCTAAAGTTAGAATAAAATTGTGCCTTCAATAAATGTAGCGTCAGCACTCAGAGGCAGCATCAGGTAGCCCCTCCTGTACCTCCATGCTATTTCTGCCCAGGTGAAATGCCGATGTCCTGAGCTGCTTCTCCGTAACTCTGGAATCTCTCTGTGTTCAGGCTCGGTGCTCTCACCCGGCACTGCAGCTTGGCTCTCCCGGCGAGCGCACCCCAAACTCAGCAACGCCTCTCAGAGAGGTCTGGTACTCTGGCAAGGAGGCAGCACTGCCACCCTTCCCCTTAGCACCTGGGCAGGAGTTTGCTCGGGCTCTAATTTTGTCACCATCTTTCTGTCACAGTGAGGGAGCTACACCAGCTCCTTAGCAGAGGTGAATTTTGCAGCTGGTCCTCATCTACATGAGCTGAGGATCCAGTGTTTGGGTGTCTGACTGTGGACTTTGAAGATTCTAGCAAAGGAGAAAGTTCAATTGTAGACTCTAACATTTTTCTTTCTTCTTCCCACACGCTCTTCCCACCACCACAGGTGTAATATTTCTAGTAATTTTTCAGTAAATGACATGTTGTTCTTTCTTCCCTTTAGACTGAAGAAAAGTAGTGTGAGGTATCTTGTCTTTGCTGGATTTTCAGTACTCAGTGGTATTTGCAAAGTTCAGCAGATAACAAGAAGGCAGAATTAATGCTTCCAGGGTTTGGACAGCTTGGAAATCTCACCCTGCCCTCTGTCAAGCTTGGCACTGTGTTCTGTCTTTCCTGCTGCCTTCTGTTTCAGACCTATCACAGCTGCCTCTGCAACCAAGGTGAAGCAACCAAGAGTTAAAAGATGAACAGGTGACAGTCATCTTTATTTACGAGTTTCAGATCAGAGCACAGTGACATTTCTTTGTAGGATATTAAGGAAAGATCTCAGAATTGGAGTAGGACGTGCAGAGTGAGTCAGTCTCTTCTCAAATGCATAAAGGGACCTTGCTAATCAAGGGGTGGTGCATGGATTGCAATGGGTCACACAGCGCAAGCAAACAAACCCTGTTAACATTATCAAGGCCAAGCTCCAGGTTCTGTTCCGTTCACATGGTTGGTACTCACAGCCTTTCAGCAGCATGATGATTGAATCTTAAATACGTGGTCTAGCCCTGTGTACTTGGAAAATGCCAGGGTTTTGTTTATTCTCACCTGTCTGCTCTCTTGGTACTCGTTTAACTCGCCTGTTGCTACAAGAAGATAAATTATTTATTTGTGAGCTTTGTAAATGCTGAAGTGAAAGGAGTCTACATGCAGAAACTGTCTGAGAACAAGTATTTCCGGAAGAGGTAAAACATTTGTATCAGTCAGTTGAGGCCATTCTTGATCTCATTTTAGGTGATAAAGGAGACCTTAAACCATGGTGAGAAATGCCTGCTTCCTAGAAGTATTCCTTTTACTCACAAGCTTTTACAGTAAGGAGTGAGTAAAAGAAATTAGAGAGCTCTGTTATTCCTCTGTTATTTCTGTCCTGGTTTTTTTATCCATATATCATTGTAAGTTTTGATAGTTTTCATTTTTCAAAACTAATCTGCATTATTTATTTTCACCTTTTTATTTATTTTCTTAAATGATGTGCGTTTGATAACTGCTTTAGTCACTTGTGTGTTCCTTTGTCTGAATTGAATGACTTTGGCTCTTCAAACTTCTAACGTGATTGAATATTCAATTTGCTTCCAAGTACCTCTGTTCCTAAAGTGCCTGTTATGGTGAATTTTTAAGCAAGCAAAGTTATTCAACTCAAGTAAAGAAAAGAAAAGAACAATCAGTCAATTTATCTGTTTAATAATTTATCATATGGAAGATTATTCCTGCAGTATGGAAATAAATTGCAACACCCTAAATTCAGATGAATATAGTTTCATGGATAACTTCTCCGAAAGCAATGATTAGATTATAATTTTCTTGGAATTAACTCTTTCCTCTTTAGTAGTGCTGTCAGGAGATATCTGGAAGAACTTGGTGTGCTAGCTGGCTGTTCCAAAACTGCAGTTTCACTCAGAGCTGTGAAAATACTGGAGGGAAGAACTTTCTTCTTCCATTAGATTTTCATCAAGTATTCAGATGCTCTTATGACCTTTTTGCTTATGTCTTCTAAAAATCATATTTTTCTTGATTTTCCTCTCCCTCGTTCCAAAGTTGTTCCATCACAGACCGTGATGGAATGAGGTCCAAGTCATGTTTGCTGATTGTCAGGAATGAGTGATTTAGGTCACTCAATCACTGTCGAAGGTATTAGCAAAAGTGCATTTAATGGGAATTTGTGGAAGTGGGACTAAGTTGGATGGCAAGGTTCACTCTGTTCTTTGCTACTCTGTTGCTTCAAAGGATTCTGTCTAAACTCGAGGCAATCTGTGCTCAGATTCCTGCACGTTGCCTTTTGTGATGAGTGAGACTTTTCCAACAGATCTTACCTATTTTCAGATATGTTTGCTTGTCAATAATGCTTTTTTCTCTTTTTCCATCTCTGTCGTTTTTCTATACTTGTCTTTACATCCATGTTGTTTCAATTGCTGTTCTCTTTTGCTTTCACAAAAGTTTTGTTGGGTTCCCCCCCGCCCTCCCCGCCCCGGAATTCTTATTTAGTTCTTTGTATACCTGAAAGAAAACAAATTGGGAATCAATTCTTACTCAGAACCAAATGCGATTTATATGAATGTGTACAATGTTTGAAAACTTCTGAGATTTAGAAACCAGTAAATGTAGTTTGAATACACTCTACACATATGAAGAAAAGGCAGATATGGTGCCTCCTCTTGCTTCCTTGAATTCAGGGGTAGATTTACTATTGATCTAGAGGAGCACAAGCAATAATTTTAACGCAATAAGATGGAATACAAAACAGAGAACAGGACTGACATGAATTCATTGCTCAGCCTAATTTTCCAGTGGGAAAATATCTCAGAAAAGCTGTCATAATTTTAAAATAAGTAAGATTTTTGTTGTTGTTTGGGGAATTTTTATGTTTTGCTTTTTGTTGTTGTTTTGGGTTTTATGAAGTTTAATTTTTGGTTTTGTTTTGCCTTTTCTTTTTGTTAATAAAAAACCTTGTGATTAAACCTGGTCTATCAGTGCATTATTGCATCTCCTGGCACCACTGAGCAAATGGGCTGACACAGCACAGCTCCCTGCTGACCTCCCAGCAACGGCTGATTGACTTTGCAAGGATTTTTCATTTCAGAAACATTTGCAATTTCCTGAAATGATTCCAAAGAATCACATCATTTTATTTCATATTCATGTTTGCTTGCATCAGTTATTTTGGGGTTAGGTGAGGAGGGGATGAAATTGTTTTATATAAAAAGTTCAATGTATTTCATAGCGAGCAATGTTCTGACCCTGGTGCTGTTGCCTGTCTACCCTCCCATATTGAAATAGGATTTCATTGTGCTTGGTGTCTCAGGTTTCCCAGAATCCCACCCATTTTATTTGTTTTGCTATGAAGAAGTATCATTATGGCTCACTTTATGCCATTTGTTAAGAATTAGCACTCCTGAGAATCAAAAATGAAGAAGATGTGAATGTTCAGATAATTAAATAATTGCAGGTATTACAATGAGTTGTCCACCCACAGGCTCAGCAGGTGCTGGAGCCATCGGCTGGGAAATGGAATATTTCTGGTACACAATCTGCAGATACTTTGGTTGCTTATTTTCATTAGAATTTTGTTCAGAAAAGAAATACAGTAAAAAAAACTTTTCTGAGCCCAGCTGGTTGTAATCAATGAAAGACTTTAGAATTTCCCAAAACATGACTAATTTGATACACAATCTTCCTCTTTTTCAGGGAAAACCATTGTACAGAACCACAAAAAACAGTTTATAATGGGCAGTGGGCTCGGGCACAGAAGTGTCCAGTTCATGTCACAGCTGTCTCTTCTGAAGTGACAGCTTCCAGAGGGAAATCTGAAGCACATGTAAACGCATGTGTGATTTTTTTCTTTACAGGGCAAACTCTGCTCTGCTCAACTTCTGCCCTCTCTACCAATTCCAATTATTTTCCAAGTTGTGGTTCTGTCCCATATTATGGCTGCAATCTCAAAAATTGGTCAGTTTGACTAAGGTACATTGAAAGAAAACCCAATATCAGTGTTTTAGGGGGTGTGAGACTGAAATAGAAGTTGGTTGCTCCTTCTGCCTCAGACAGTGACCTCTGTTCTCCCTTTCCTCAGTAGTGCCATAAACATAATCCTGGGAAAATTTAATGAGTTTACATACATCAGATGGACAATAACATGAGAAAGCATGATTGGGAAAGGACTTTTATCTTCTCCCTTATGACTAAAACTTGAGATATCCTTGGGCATGTTTTCTCCACTTCATCACTATAGGCAGTGAATCTTTCTTCTGATCTGATTATCTTTCTTTGGGTGACAAGTGACCTGTCAATTTGAAGGTGCATTTTCTAGCTAGATGGACCTGTCATCAGACTAGAATTTCCTGCGTTGGATATGGCCTTTCAACCTGAATTTCTGAGCTGAAATAATAGATATGTTACAGTTATGAAATATGGTTGGAACTGCTCAGTTTCTGTAGATGTAAGTGCTGCCGATAGCTTGGATTTAAGTGGTTTTTGTTGCAGAAATTCTAGAGGGCTCAAAAGTAGTATTCCCTCCTTCATTTGTGGAACTCACAATTCCTTGATGCCGTATCCCATCAAATTCCATGTAAAGCACTTACCCTTTGCAAACCTGACAGAAAGCTGGGCCGCGGCAGTGAGGGGATCAGCGTGTCTGTGTTGATGGGCTTGGCAAAGAGTGACAGAGGTCACACAGAGAGCAGAAGCAGAAGAGAGAATCCTGTGTCAATCTGAGCATGGAATGAGAATTACTACCTAGAGAGAAAATGAATGAGGGCTTCAGCTGAGCTGAGTTCGGGCAAAGAAACATGGCTGTTTATGAGGGTAGACCCCAGCACACCAGTGTGGCTGTCCTTGCACCTGGACCATGGCACAGCGTATTCCAGACACTATGAAAACCCAGGTGACAGTAGAACTTTGGCTTTCAGTATTCAAACTGAGAAAGTTATCTATAGCCATGATAACTGTTCTGTATGTTAGGCAGATTGCCAGAAGTTATATAAGGTATTTTAATATTCTGAAGTCAGCCAGAGCACAAGAAGAAGAGGCATTTTTCATTTATGATATTAAATCTTTGTGTATTCAGAGTCTACTAAATTGCACGGAACAAGTGAAGAGGAATCCTGCTGCTCTTTATGACAAAGCTCAGATCATTTGGTAGCACCAGGATCTCAGAAAAAAAGGCTTCAAGTATTCCACTGGTTGCTAGCAGTAGGGTTGAAGTCACTTTATCCAAGTTTGGTTTGGTTTTCAACTCATATCATCTTTTAAAGATACTCATCTTGTCCTTAGGATAAATGCAAAAAGCATCAGTAAGCACAGCAAATAACTTGCACTAACAAGGGAATGCTTATGCCTTCCGTCTGAACAGACGTTCAGAAGAGCTTTGCTGGGTAACCTCACTAGAAAGCCAGTGTACTCACATGACAGCACAACTAATCACTGCAGCACATTTTAAGATTTTTTTTTTTACAATCTTGTGTCCAAAACCAATGTTTCATAGTGCAAACAAGTGTGTTGGTTTTGTTTGGGTTTTTTGTGGGTTTTTTAATGTGCTGTATTGAGGGTTTCAAAAACAACGCAATGATCAAACCAGGAGAGTTGGCTCAATTTTACTGAAATGCAGGAACTGGATAACACGTTGACAACTTAATGGTAGTGGCAAAAGTAGTGAATTAATAGCTAGAACATGAGAGCTGCTTGCCAGGATATGTAAGAAATTTGGGGTCAGAGGATGAGTAAGAAGAGAGTAAGGGAGGAAAACACTAAAATGTTAGCAATAAAACAGCTTTTATGGGCTGGAGAAGAAATGCAGAGTGTTGGAAGCAGCTCAATCCTGTGTGTTTCAACTGCTCAAGTTTCAAATGTGTAATAATTTCTGTGGCTCATTCGAAATACTTTATCAAGCCTGCACACATATTCACAGTGAAGATCCAGGCAAGCAGAAGCACCATCTCCTCTGAGCAACAGGCCAGATGAGCTTGGCATCTTGTAATGCTTCAGGAAGGGGTTTTGGGGCATCTTCACGTACATGACTGGCAAAAGGACTGGTGTACAGGGGAAGTAATTTTACACACGAGGAGAGTACAATCCACTGATTATTCAGATTTTGTGACTTTTGGCCAGGATGAAGTGTGAAGAGCTGAGAAGGGTCCCTGAAACTACAGAGAAACAAAAGCGAGAGCGGGGCCTATCCTCTTCGATAGACATGGTCTGGAGTCCCTTCAGGCTGAACCCGTGTCCTGGCAAGGGCTCTACCCACAGAGCCACTGAATGGAGAAGGGAATCCTTCCCTGGCTCCTGCTCAGCGTTTTTCAGCAGCCTGGTTTTTGTGCTGCCGTGGCGAGAGGATTCAGGGCTTAGAGTGCCACTTTGACAGCAGTACCTCACCAAGGCCTGCGTCTAGGTGCAGAGAGGGAGGGATTCAGACCAGCTCCTCCCTTCCAAGCTGTCTGCTCTGAAGCTGTGCTCGGCCTCAGGAGCTCTGCTCTGGAGTCACTGCCAGGGGCTGCGCTCTCCTCATGGGGCTCAGACCTTGCTTACACCAAGCTGTGGCCCATAAATCCCTTAGGTATTACCTGGGCTGCCAGTGGCCCAGCTTGGGGTGCAGGCGCTCGTGCACTTACACAGCCCCATCTCAGAACCACCAATAATGGGCACAGCAAGAAGGTCAGATCTGAAAGAAATAAATTGGCCAGTAATTATTTATAGAGAAAGGCCAGCTGAATATTAATTGGAATCAATGGCAATTACTGTGCTAGGAAGAAACAACTTAAGATTAAATCAATTACAGGTATTGCCTTGAAGGAAGGACAGTGATATTTAATTTAAATTGTTTTAAAGGGTATTTCACACTCCTAAGTTGTTATTTCCATTGGGTTATTTTAAACATTTTACAGTGAAAATTGAATTGAATTTTCTCTTCAAAGGCAGAGAGTAAAAGGAATATTGGTAGCTTTTTATTCCACAATATAGAAAGTACATATCTCACACTTTATTTACAGTTCTTTGCAATTAAAAAAATATTTTGGGAGATGACTAAATGGTAAAAAATGTACGTGGTTTAAAGGAATATATTTTATGTGCTGACATTTTCTTTTCTTTCCTTAAATTAGTATTAAAAAAAAAAGTTTCATCAAAGACCTGTTTGTTTTTTGGTGGTAGGGTGGTGTTGGGTTTTTTTTCCTCTCATGAATGACCTCTTTAGATCCAGTATCTACCAAAATCTATATGGTCCCTGTATTTGTAATTTTTTATATTTAGAGGTGGAGTTTCTAAAGTTACATATTTTTGTTGCTTTTTAGCTTCTAAACATGGAAACCTGAAATACTTGCATACAAAAATAGTTCTTTGCCTCTTTTTTCTTTTTTTTTCCCCAAAAAGGGGGAAGTGGTGGAGGGAGCAATGTCCTGAAAGAGAACCATGTTCTATAATTGGTCTTGGTTTTGACTAGCTCCAGTCTGGTTTTCAGCATGTGGAAAAAAAGGAGGGGATAGTTTCAAAATGTGTTAACTACTGCCATCCCATGGCCCCTTTGCAGAGATCTTGCCAGTCCTTCCATAAGCAATATAGCGTATTTCATATCGTGTGTCTGGATCCATAGTACGAGCTTCCCTGAGCTGCCTGTTTGTACTGATGGAAGGACTGGCCTTGTAGTAATAAGCCAAGGGAAATGTTTCCTGAATGGGGTGGTGTGCATGTTGCTCAGTATCTTGTGTTCCTTCACTTTTAATGGCAAACCTCTGCCCTCATTCTGTGTGGGACTGACACACCAGCCCCCATTCTCACTGCGTGGTTTGGAACAGACCCGTGCACAGAGCAGCACATTCTCCAGCCCTGTACTGAGCCTGAACACAGCGTTTGCACCAATCCACAGCGGCGGCCTTAGCAGGAGCTGTACTGCCTGCAGTGGTTTGACATCCCCTGAAACTGCTGTGGGAAGGGAGGATGGCAGCTCCATGCAGACCGTGGTTCAGGGTTTGCAGCAGCTCAGCCTTCTCTGTGGGCTGATGTGAGCACAGCTGGTTGGAGGCCGTCAGTCACATGCTATCCAGGGCTTTGCCAGGTTGGGCATTGCATGGAGAAGGTTGGAAAACATCATCCCAGAGCGTACCAAGTGCATCTTTTGCAGACTTCTCTGCGCAGCACATCAGTCTTCAGTGGTCAAAGCAATCATCACACAGCAAAACTATAACTGCAGGTACCCTTTCTCTGAAGCTGTTCCCCTTCTCTGGAGGATGCTTCTATTGAACATATCAGCCCATCTGCTTGGGGCATCCCAGCAGCTCAAGCTGCTTCATGGTTTGAATAACCTGGAGTTACTGTTTATACTTCTGCTCCTGTCTTGGTGTCAGTGCCACACTGCAGAGGTTTAAAGCTGGCTTTGGAGCAGGTGCTGTGTTTGTGGCATTTCCTGCACTTGCTGGCAGGGTGAGGTAGGGAGGTAAGAACCTCTCCCCTCCCTGCCTCTCCTCCAACGCAGAGAGCCTTCAGCCAAGTGTCACTGCAGGGCTACGGCAGCTCTGGGCACCACTAACCAACAGTTGCTCTGCCTAATGCAGACAAACTGGTGTTTGGGCTCTGCTCAGCCTCGGGACACGGACTGTGCAGATCACTGCTCTGTAATTAGTTGTTTACAGCACTGCAGCAACACTGTATTGGTTTTGGCTGAATTCAGGGGAACAGTTTTATTTGAGAAGGAGAAAAAAAGGCTCTTCAGCTGTTTTTTACCTTCCTCGTTTCAGATAAGTTTTAAAAAGATACTACTTTTAATTCCCTCTCCATACAAAGTTTCCATCATATTTGTTAACACATGAAGAAATTAATTTTAACAGTTTAAAGGCTTCTTAATTATTAAATAGAAATACCATGAATATGTTTGGTACAGTGCCTCCTTAGTTGTGCTTTGAGGTGAAATCTGTATAATGCCCAAATAAACCGTTTAGACTTGAAGGAAGACTGAAAGCTACTCCTGGAGCTCAGAGCAGATTTTGTTCTGGTGTAACCTCTCAGAACTGAGCTCTTCTGTAGTAGTAAAAAATCTGGGGTTTTTGTAACATCACATACTTGGAGGTTTTCTCTTTCACTCAAAATGATTTTCCAGGGATGGTAGGTGCCTAAATTTCATTGTTATTGCTGATTTAAACATTGCTTAAATGCAAGCATAGTGTGGTATGGAGTGTACATGAAAATTGCAATGACCTTTCTTTTAATAGGTTCAGCAAGGTGTTTATCAAACTTTCTCAGTATACAGCAATTAGATAACAAACCATTTCACAGAATAATATGTCAGAAAACTCTTACAGCTATAAGTTTTGAAGATTTCCCCACACATTTGGTACAACATTTGTAATAGGTCTGAATGGGGGTTGCATTTACTGTGTGTAAGAAAAGTGCTGTTTACTGCCTGCACAAGCCTCCAGAGAAACATTCTGTGTAGCTCTAATTCAAACTACACCAGCTGGGCAGATAAATCATGATGTAAAAATACATCATTTCTATTAGAATATTTTGTAGAAATGAACAAAACTAGGTATGCTTCCCTTCATGAATTTCCCCTAAAAATGCTGAATTTACTATAATTAGTTTTGTTCTCTACAGAAACCATAATTTAGTAGTAACACTATTAAACAAGTGAAACACAAATTACGAGTGACATTTATATGATCATAATCACTCCTTTCTGGCTGCCAGGAATATTTTTTTCAGAGAGGAACCTGCATTTTTGCAGATGGCATGAAAAAAAAATGAAGCTTGCAGAACACACCATTATTCCTGCGAGGCCGTCAGTTCGTTAGTTGAAGCAGCCAAGTCTTGACGAGCTGCAACTGATCAGCAAATGGGAAATGAGCAGGAGTATAAATTCCCAGCAAACTGAATCATTAACATTTGCTGCCTGCATCCTGGAAACACAGTAAATCAAAAGTGTCATGATATATCAAGACAAAATATCATTACTAATTGGGATTAATTTCCTGCTGTGGGATTGCTGACCTTTGCTGAAAGAAAAAAACACCTGCTCGTTAACTCCTGTTACTTAATTTCTTTTTTCTTTTTCTTTGAGGATGTAGGGTGATTTTAGGATAAAGGCTCTTCTAAAAAGTACCATTCTTGTTGCATTTTTCCTTTTTGATGGAATAACATGTTATTTTCATTTAAGAAAGAACCTTTTTGTGGATGTGAGGGTGCAGAGGAAGTATTGGATAACAATGATGAGATTTTGTATAACCTTAAGCAATGTTAGATGGACTTTATTTCTTTCACTCGTGAACTGGAGGAAGATCCACTGTCAGCTTCACTGAGCACTTGTTAGCGTTTCCCAAAATGCTCATTGATATTTCCAAAAGTTTCTGAAGTGCTCTCATCTGAAAGTGTGCTGCAGCTGCAAGGCAGCTCCTGCCTCTGCTCCGCCTGGGGCAGGAGTGCCCTGGAGGTGCTGGAGGGGCAGCTGGAGCCCGGTGCAGTCCTCACCCGGCTGCCACAGAGTGCCAGGGACATGGCCAGCAGCCTGTGCGTGCCCGAGGGAAGCTGAGGGTAGAACAGGCTCCAAAAATGTCAGTGCTCTACCTCCCTCTACCCCTACTGATGCACTGGTGTCAGCTCTCATGATTTGGGGGTGTGTGACACTCCTTTTTAAACAAGACAGAGGACGTAGAAGACAAGCT
Source organism: Pomatostomus ruficeps (assembly GCA_013400735.1). Taxonomy (NCBI): domain Eukaryota; kingdom Metazoa; phylum Chordata; class Aves; order Passeriformes; family Timaliidae; genus Pomatostomus; species Pomatostomus ruficeps. Next base: position 1,007,101 of record VYZT01054259.1, read on the forward strand.
GGCCCTTGAAGGGGAAAGATGGGCCTCGGCCATGCTGATAGAGGCTGTGGGAGCACGTTACTGTTCTGAAACGATGGATCGGGGGCTGAGGAGGGGAGATGTGGTTACTGTGTGTGGACAGGGGTTAGGCTGCCCAGTATGTCCTGATTTCGCAGGAATATAGTTTGGGTCAAAAATTGGCCTAGCCCAATTGACCTGGCCCCTTTTGCATGCTCTATCCCTATTTATGGTAAGACACCAGGGGCAGGAGAGGGAGGAAAAGGGAGCAAGAAACAGAACAGGATACCTGGGGAATGCTGGGAATGGAGACTTCCCAAGCATCTGCTACCCCCACTGCACTCCAGATCCCTTTCCCTCTGGCTGTCACCGCTGTCCTCCCACCTGCAGAAGAGAGCTATGGGGCTGCCACAGGCTTGACCGTTCAGATTTCCCCCACCCCGTTTTCCATCTTTGTGCTCATCTGTACTGCCCTGGTGTTGTCCCTAAAGCTGTTCTTGTGCTGGTTCTTTGTGAGAAGATAGTGCAGAGTCAGTTAAACTGACAAAATAATCCTCCTGCTCCTGACACCATTAGGCATTTTGGTGCTTGTTTCAGTGCAAAGTCACCATATGCTTGAATCCTTTCCTGCTGATGAGTTGCTCCCCAGGTCTTCCTTAATATGTCCCCAAGCTCTCACCAAATTGTAGTTAAGCATCTATTTAGTCTGTCAGGTTTATGCATGTTCTTCATTAATTTCTGATTCTGGCTCCTTTGTAGTGATTTCTTGACTCTCCAACACAGACTAAATCATGATGTCTCTGTAAATACAGGACAATATGAAGTTATTATAGAGCTCCATGACTGTAATGGAAGTAGAGAATGGCACAGTTGTAATGTATTTCTCATGTGATTTAGGTTTCTAATATTGTAACCCTCTTTTACTGTCTCATAAACTATAGTAACACAAAAGGCTTTTGCCTTTTCTTTTGGTCTGGGGTCATTACCCAGTATTTATGTCCAAAAAAGAGGCCGTGTTTTCCTGGTATAAGTAAACCTTCTCCCCTTCCCCCACTCCCTTTTTATTTTTCTTTATATTGGTGGGAGAAGCTGCACTGTATGCAGAGATCAAACAAGCACACAATAAACCGATATCCCCAGGTTCTTGCATCGCTCTGAGACAACGTTACTAGAACTGTTATATCAACTATAATAATCCAAACATCCACATTGACACTAGAAAGGGAAAAAGGACAATGATCTATAAATAATTAAGAGAAAAAAATCATTTGTTCTCTGTTTAAATGCCCAGAGATAAGCTCCCATTTCAGCTGTAGACATGTTACTGCCAGAATTGATAGGCCAAGGTCAGTCAGAGTTTTGCACAGAGGTCTCCTTGAAATAATAATCTCCTGTTCAGAGAAAAGGAGTAAGACCAGCTTTAGGATAAAGGTAAGGCCGTAACAAGGGGGCTTTTTTTAGCTAATGCCTGTGAGAGCTCTGATGTGAATTTCTATGCATCTGTCTCATGTCCTCACTTAGGTGAATCCCCAGGGGTGCATGCAGGAAATGAGTTTTCCCATGGCAGAAGTCAGATTGGGCCACTACACATGCAGTTCTCCCACAGCTTCTTGCAAGCTCTGTGGAGTGGGGGATGTTGGCTAAAAAGGGAAAGACATATCAGAAATATGAGAGGGTGCTATGAGAATTTGAGGCCGCTTACAGAATTGCCCTCTTGTTTGGCTTTGCCTTCAAAGGATGAAAAAGAGTTTGGACTGATATGGGGTCTTTTCCAAGGATTCTCAAGTTGAGGAAGTCTGTACTTATGCAAGTGGTACATTCAAATGGAATAAGAAGTTTATGAGGAAAATATTAAGTAGCATGCCAGGAAAACAACAGCCTTTGTTAACATTCACTGTGTATTTGACTGTGGTGTGAAAGATGTGGTGTGTGACTGGATGGCATTGCTGGTCACAGAGATGAGTGAGTTTATCAAAATAGAAGACAAATATTAAGAAATCCTGTGCTTCTATCAATGACTAAATGAAGACAAAACAAAAAAAAAGTTCCTCTCATTATGAAGTGCTGCATTATACTTATGTGACTCATTTGTTTGATGTGTGCAGAGGATGGCTTCACATGCATGATGAACTACCAGCTCGCCTATTGAGCTCAAGCTGACTTCATTAACACCACCAGTAAAAGCACACACACTGCTGCATGAATTTAAAATAACAAAGCTGCTTTACCTTCTGTAACTCAACTTAACGTCCCCATTGCTCAGCTCCAGGTTCAGTCACCTGCAGTGTCACCGTGCATCGAGATCTACACAGGGGCTCACTCAAGGCACACAGGCAAACCCTCCTGTGAGCTCTGCTTTGGTCTCAGGTTCAGATTCGGGTAAACAGACAGCTCTGGGTTGAGAGACTTTCTGAAGTCACCTCAGTTACGCTTCTTTAACTGAGCTGATAGTACTCCACTGGATGTAACACGGTGGATGGAACATTGCTACAGTGGGTGACTTACAGCTTCTGGTTCTTCCCGTGGATTGTTTAAAATCTATGTATATGCATGCATATGTATGCATTCCCATTATTATGATGCAGCAGGCTATTTAGAATCCTTCCCTGTCATGGACTTTTTCCTTTCACCCAAGCATAGCTGTTGACACAAATAATTGCTTTTTCAACTGATTTCTGCTGTACCAAACAATGGCAGATGGCAGCAGCTGAATGCTGCTCTGGGCTAGCGAGGGTTCTGGTTTAGCAGAGCCTTATCTGTCTGCTCTCATTTTACCATATTTCAGCTTTCAGAAGCTCCTGCTGAAGAATAAATCTGTCCATTCCGAATGGGGTCACCTGTCTGTTTGGCAGCTTGTCCTATTGCACCTAATGTGTTAAGATGACCCTTGTTTGCAGAGTAGTTCTGCTTGGATCCCTTCAGTCCATGTCATACCTGGATATTCTGGTCTTTAGATTCTGCCTTTGCATCTTCTTTCCTGTTGACCCCTTGCAACTCCTCTCGGGCCAGGCTTGGTTTAAGTCAGTCAGGAATTACTAACCTAGGGGCAAAGCATCCTTCATGTGTTGATTTAATGCATCTTCCTTTTCTAACTTGAAACAGTGAAAAGTTTTACATGGGCACCATTCTTGAAAGCTTCATCTCTTGAGATGAACTGTTTGGTTCATTGTTTTTCATAAATGGATCAGGATGTAATAAATCCATAAATGGGTCAGGATGTACAGACCACTCAGAGTGTTCCATGCAAAAAAAACCCCTGGCCTTTGTTAATCAGGAATAGCAACCACTGGGAGATGCCATGTGAAAATGCTGGAGAGTCTCAGGGCTGAACTTGAGCTCTTAACCACCTAGGAAATATGTCTCTTTATATTTTCCATAAATGAAAAGAAACATTACTTTTTCATTATGACCTCTGTTATTAATTAAAAGACCCCTGTGAGAAACATGTGAATTCAGCTGAATAAAGTGAAAGTAGCAATGAAAGTGCAAGTATTGATGATTGTGTAACTGAAACAGAAGGATAGAAATGGTGTTGTTTTTCTCTTTTCCCTAATCCTTTGTTAATAAACTTCCATATTTTTACCTGAGGTTAGTGAGACACTGGCACAGCTTGCCCAGAGTTGCACTTCCCCATCCCTGGAAGTGCTCAAGGCCAGGTTGGGTGGGGTTTGGAGCAACCTGATCTGGTGGAAGGTGTCCCTGTCCATGGCAGGGTTTTAGGACTGGATGGTCTTTAAGGTTCATCCCAACCCAAAGCATTCCATGAGTCTATAAGAAGCCTTGGTAAATAGTTTTACCAAGAAGATGTGTAGATTTTAAAATAATTTTTCTTTTAACAAGATGGCCAATCTAAGGAAGTACAAATGGGATCTTTTCTGGGATGACTGAGTGTGTGCTGCGGTGCCGTGTGCAGGCAGCAGCCTCCTACAAATTGAATGAGTTCACGTTTCGGACTCAGCATGTAACTGTGAATGATTATGTGGTTCGCTATGGTAAAAATTAGCTGGTGCTACTTGCAGCATGCGTCTTGTCTCCTGGCAGAAGGGGAAAACTCTGTCTTTTTTTTCTCTGTGACATGCTGCAGAGAAAAACATGTAAAATTTCAAGAGTTTTCCTGAGCACAGGAAGGTGATGCTTGAAGGTGATGAAATAATTAGCTAAATACAGAGAAAGATTTCACCAATAACTACATTCACTGAGCAGTCAGCATAAATTATTTTTGATTTTCTTGGAATGTTTTCTGGAAAATATCTTTGAAAAGAAAAAAAAATCCCATGCATAAGATTCTTTGCTTTTTTTTGTTTGGTTTTTTGTGTTTGTTTTGTTGCTGGGTTTTTTCTTTTTGGCTTTGGGGTTTTTTTGTGCAGATGAAGAAATGTCTGCTTTCTTAAGAAGACTGGGGTTTGCCCTGCCCTCTCTTGCAGGGTTGCATATGGCTCCCTTTGTAAATTGTATTCAAAGGAAGAATTCTCCTGGCAAGCATTTTGCACCTCCAGCTGTCACCACAAATACTGTGGAGTCATTCATAAAACCGTTCATGAATGAATATAGGGGATATCTTCCATCCTCACATTCACAGCAGATGAGCACTAGGAAATGGAAGCAGGTTCATCTACTGAAACTTCCCAAAGGTTCCCCACGGTGGCACATTCTCTCTATTAGAAAAGAAACTTCTTTTTTTTTTTTTTTTCTTGATTCTCTTTATGTACATGAAATTAAGTTAATCCACAGAGAATGTGAAGTCAGGAGCAAAATGTGTGTCTAAGTCTCAGAGTTGATCATGTTTGTAAATTCATAATTTTTAATATATTCCAATAACTTTTAAGACTCTTTCTGAATACAAGATTGTCTTGTTGTACTCAAAAGCCCCATCTGAGAAGTACTGACTGCAGATGTAAACTGTAAACACAGGTACTGAGTATTTGTCTGATTAGGCGCCCAGATCCAGTGTTGCACTGGTAGATGGATTTTTGGATATTCTTAGCCAAAAAAGTGGCCTGGTGTTTCCAAGAGCATCTTCTTTCATCTTCTCCATATATATATATGTGTGTGTGTGTGTGTGTGTGTGTGCACTCCCCAGTATTTTCATACACACATGTGTACATAGAGATGTACAGACATGCATTTATCCACAGCACCTGTCAGTATCTAACTCAGTTGTTATTTTATTTGCAGTGTATCCTCACAGTCTTAAGCAATGCTCCTCTGAACTCACTGAAACCTTGATTTCTTCCTTTGAAAATGCAAAGTTGTCATTCATTTTTCGAGTGCTTTAGGTCAAAGCTACAACAAAGGGAAAGGGCAGGTGTTAACAAGAGGGAACGTGCTGCAGAACAAGCAATTCTTTTTGCGGTATCTTGTGACAATGCTTTCCACAGAGCTTTTGTTTCAAGCACAAAGCTTCGCCAGGAAGATGCAAGAGATCTGATGATACGTTTGTGGCAGCCCTTTTGTTTCTGCAGTTGGATCCTAGTTAGAGCATTTAAACGTTACGACCTGAAGTAAAAATACTCATTTGATCTCAAGTAATGAGAGGTAATTTTTATATCACTATCTACTTAATGAGTGAACTAACTTGAAGGCATATTAGTAATCCCTGGCCTTTAAAGGAAACTTCTAAATTTTTGTCACTAGATTGATATTGCAAAGATTTTCACAAGTAGCAAATGAATTTCATCAAAGCAGTTTATGTAAGCACAGACAGTTCTTTCTATTCAGTGAAATTAAATGCTTACTGGCACGACCAGAAGTATATTCTTCATTGGTTTTAGGAAAACATAGTGGGGGAAAATGATGAGGAGGTAATATGAAGGGGATTTGGGTTGATGTTTTGTTTTGGAGGTTTCTTGGGGGTCTTTTGGGGGTGTGTGTTTATTTAGAATAACCAGGGTAGTTCCAAATCTTTGGAAAAATGAAATTATGATTCAGCCTAAACATCAAAAGCATTTCAGATCCACATCTTCCTGATTTTGAGTAGCAGTTGGTAGAGGGGCTGAATTTCTTTGCTGATGTTTAGTCTATAAGATATTAGATTTTTCTGCAATTTGAAAGCTCTGCCTGGAATTTACGTTCACAAATCCTATTGCACAAGGAGTTTGACAGCAAGTTTCCATTGCATTCTCTGGTAACCATATGGCAAAGCTTTACACAATTGGGTGCAAGTTTATACAATTTTCAATCCTGATACCTGATACCTGCCTTTTCTAAATAATTGTTTGATGCAATAAGCTGTGGTAATTCTGGTATGTAGAAAATCCTCTGTTTGCAAAGGGAAAAGCTCAGCTATGGCCTGCTGTTAATGGAGTTCCAGCATCTCGGAGTGCTGTCCTTTCACTGGGAAAGCCACTGCTGGCCCAGGACCTGCTGTTGCTTTGGCTGTGGGGCTTCCATTTGCTTTCAAAGTTCCTCTGTCACACCACACGCTGTGGTGAATGGCAGGCTTCAGTAACTTCTTCCAGAGTCACCCCGGCTTAGTAAATTTGTGGAAGTTTTACTGTTATTTTAACTGAATTTCGTTCTCACTGGAAGCACCAAAAAATGTCCCTTTTGGTTTTCCAAATGAAAACAAAACAAAAAGTAAGAAAGGAAGGTCTCCTGTGGCTGCTGGAGAACATGAAAATCTTTCTGGTGAAGGTACCTTTTGAAAGAATAGATTGAACCATTGCAGAAGACTCTCCTGCTCTTCAGAAAGTGCAGTGCAGTCCCATCCATTTGTCTTTTGTCCTGTATCGTCCTCATGTCAGGTAATGAGCTCTCGTTATTGTAATGGCCTTCAAATGGGCCGTAATTTCATACACTAATAGAAAACAGTAACGGACAGTTTTCTCCAGGTTTTGAGATATCCATATTGCATTTTTACCAGCCATTTGAGGGACACATTGTTTTTGCAAATGCATTTAACACTGGAATATTTAATGAGAATTTACCTTTGTTATTCTCATGGATATGTTTGAACATTCTATCAAATATACAAGCATGCCTTTTAGAGAGGGCAGGTTCCATAAAATAATTGCCTGCTTTTGCCACAGTATTTAATGCTTGAGTATCTTCACAGAAGTAGAATATTTTAAGTTATGGGTGCTAAACAAAACTCTTTGGAGAACTTTTAGGTAAGGCAACAATATCAAGAACGGAGCAAATATACCCACCCTCACCACTAGCTTCTGTCTGTGTAGAAAGTGGCTCCTGTGGTGAATGCAAGGGCCCAGGAAAAGGGAAGGGCATCGGGGAGGGGAGAACTAGAGAATTATCACTGATTTCTGCAGAAACAAGACATAAAAGGAAAAAACAAAGTTATTTTACATTTCCTAGAGTGCTGTTAATGCAGAAGAGGTCTGTTCTTCAGGCTCTAGAGCAGATAAATTGTATATTATTGATAAAAGGATGTATTTTTAATTTGTTGGAAGAGGGTTTTGTGCCCTGGTGTGCTTTTCATTGAGTGTGTTAATTTTTCATTATCACTGTATGTGCGTGTGGAACCAAGGGGGAGTTTTTTCTGCTTTGATTTCTGAGCAAATGAGAATGGAGACTGATGCTGCAAATAATCAATGAGCTGTGAAGGATCTGGGTTCCCCAAAGGCAACCTCATAAATGGTGAATCCAGAATGGATGAAAGGATGACTTGAAACCAGCTCCTCAAGAGGTGACCAGTTCAGGTCGATGCTGCTGCACTGGTTGTGCTGTGGTTCCAGCCACTCCTGATGTGAATAAATCTCCCTCCACTCCCACAGCCCCAGCAGTGTAGGCTGTTAGGTATTTATAAGTGTTTTACATTTTCCTGGTTAAATACTCATAATTCAGTATCTTAAAGTAGTGTTCCTTCCTAAAGTCCTAAAACTGTTTCATTTCAGTATCTGCCTCCTCACAGGGAAGCCAGCATCCTGCTGTTCTCTATTTATCATATTTGTAAGGTGGCTCCTTTATCTCCCCTGTTCTCTGAGATAAGAGAAGGTCAGTATTTTAAAATACTTACAATTCTGGTCATTGGCTTGACTCAAGGCATGAAAAATTTCTGATTTCCTGGGCGTCAGATTAAAATCTCAGAGCCTTATACAAATTCACCGATGAGTTTAATATTTTGGCATACATTTGAGTATGTTTTTAAGGTTTTTTGGGAAATATTTTTGGAAGATGACCATTTCCTGGAGCCTACCAAGGAATGCAGCTGATGCTAAGGCACATGTCTCTGTTAGGGCCAACTCTGTAGGAACATTATCTGTTTTCACACATTTTTCACCATATCCTTTGTTGTCTTTTTTTTGTGTGTGTGAAAAATGTACCAGGGATCCAAATGGAACTAGCCCTGAGCAGTTATGATCAGTGGCCTTGCAGTTAAACTGATAATTGCTGTGGAGAACTCTAAATGTTTTTAATGGAACTATCTTGCTATGAATTTGAAATTTGTATTTAGCTCCTGTAATTCCCTGAGCTCAGATTTTCTAATGAACTAACACTTAATGTAAAGATAAATTCTCATCACAAAACACAGCTCATAACTGTTTAAGTTCAGTTTATGGTGTGTTGATTGGCTAAAGCTGAGTTAATTGAAAGTAATTATAAATAGACAATTTGCAAACCGTGAAAAAGAAAATCACAGTGAAAAATTAAGCCTCTATGGTACAATTCAGTGAGTCTTATGGTTGGAGAAAAGAAACTGTAATGCAAACGTAAATCCTCAACTGCAATGTTTTTCCCTCTGTTATTGTTTGAAAAATAGATGTAAACAGACACAACACTTTCTCCTGAACAGCTGGTCCTATTGCCACTAAATCTCTCTCTCTTCCTTTCTAGACTTGTCCTAAATGTGATCCCACACTCTGCATCCAAAACTCCTGCTGGAAAAACACAAATCTTTAAGAAGAAAGTTTCTTTCAATGTAATTGCATTGATATCACCTGAGGCTTGTGGCTTTGTTTATTTAAGGGAGTTTTTTGGGATTGTTGCTTCAGAGTGTGTTTGGATTAGGAAAGGTGATGAGCGTTTCTCTCATGGTGCAAACGGGCTCAGGGTTGTACCTGAGGAGGCGTTTATCCATTATGGGATTGGGCAGCTCAGAGGGAACCAAGCGGGATGAGAAACGTGGCTTGGCACTGTTTGTGTGCACAGCCTGGGAGACAGCAGGGTCTGCTGGTTCTAGGATGACACTGGGAGCCAGGGAATGTGTGGTCTGACACAAACCCAGCATGGGAACTTCAGCAGATTGCATCATTTCTCACCTTATCTTAACCTGAAAGCTTTAAATTTTAGATTCTTCATTAATGGGCTTGCCTCTGTCTGTTGCTGTGATGGTCAGATACCCATGGCTTGGATTAGGCTGGAGTCCTTGGGAGTTTTGTAAAGTAAATAATGCTACTGAGAAAGAATAAAATGAGGACTCTTGTCATCTTCGAGGAGTTTATAAAACTCCAGACATAGTCTCAGTGTGATAAAAGAAAAATATAAATATAAACAATATAAGTATGGTATGGGGCAAGTATTCCAATGGCATAAGGGCCTGTGTAGACTCCAACAGTTTCGTAGTGTATATACTCACTCTACAAAGTAGTTTCAGATGAGCTTTCTACCCACTCACCTTTTATGCTGACTACCGAAACATTAACGTGAACTTTAACTGCATAGGAATACATGGAATCTCATGGGCCCTTGTCTTATCTTACTCCTTTCATCAAAAGTCATCACAACTAGAGAAACTTTATTAACAGACACCAACCACCTGAATGTCTACAGTACTGCACAGTGTCATCCTTTTCTTATGACAAGGACACCTGCCAGTTTTTTGGCTCTGATATCACACAGGTCCTGAAGCACTGGCGTACTTCCATGCTGTTCCTGGGAACATCCCTGCTTCTCAAAGAAGCAATATTATTCTACAAGAGTGATACAGAAATCTAGGAGCAGCTCCCTAACTGCTAGCCTGTCATTCTGGCATTAAGGAAAACAACCTCACATTTGGAAGAGCTCCCTCAGTGGGCTCTGCATATCTGGAATTGGTAGAGATAGAAGGAAAACCAATGGATTTTGCAGGCTATAAACCAGTGGTTTTTGCAGATGTATTTGGCTTATATCAGCAGTGAGCCCAGAGCCACAGATATTCTGTAGGTGAGATCAGACCTCTAATTGCAACTGCAGAGTGCTAATGGAGAGCTTTGGGAAGATTTGCAGCCCATCCTGAGTTCATCTGAAAGTCTTATTTATAGATCTCCACAACTGAGGCTCTGCATCACCGTTCCCTTTGCAAGCTGTGTCACCGTGTTGCTGCCTTTCCCCTGCTGTCCTCATATGCAAACAAAATTGAACTCCGAAAAAAAGGAATTTTGGACTTTATAGACTCTAATTCAAACCACGCTGTGTAAATGAGTAAGTTGTATGTATAGCTTTAGAATTTAATTTCTTTTCGTTTTTCTTCCTTCTTGCAGCCACTGGAGGGTATGTATAGCCCCTCTGTCAGCCAGTCATTTAAAGGCAAAAATCCAAACACTGCACTTTTGAATATTTCAAAAGCTTTGTATAGCAGGCTTTCTAAAAAATGAATCTTACAAATAAATTGCACAGTATGAGGAAATCATGTAGTTTCTGGAGTGTACCAAGGCTGATTTTCAGAAATGCAGATAAAAATAGAGAACTGGATCTGCCTAGCTGTGCTTGACCCCATTAACCTGGGAGCGCTTGCTGGCAAACCAAGTGTGTCCAAGAGTACTCAGCTCATTCCTAATTTAAAATCAGATGCTCATGGAACTCAGTGAGGATATTTGTATAAGTAAAAGTAAAAAGAGTTGAAGGAATGTTTCATAGGTGATCATTTCATCAATATATTTACCATCTTTTCCTCTTTATGGGATAACTGGTTTGTTTTATTCATGCTGTAGTATTGAGTCTTCTGTTTCATCAAATCTAGGCTGGTTTTTATTTGCTGGGAAATATTGCAGCAATTTTCTCTTCAACAAACATCCCTTGAACAGCAAGTTCATGACAAATGAAGGGCTTAAAACTACTGATGTTTGTTAATGCATAGCCTAGGGAATCATTAGGTGTAGAGCTGGTCAAATTTACTTTTGAACTGAAGATAAATTTCCTGCAAAATGTAAAATTTGCAAGTTGGGGCTTTTTGGGGGGAGGGTGGGGGCTATTATTAGTAATAATTTTTCCTGAAAATGGTGTTTCACTAAGAGCACATTTGCGTTTCCTGTCTTACTTCAGGACACATTGACATTGCCGTCCACCTGCATGTGACACCTGAGAGCCGCTGTGGTTTGTGGTTCCTTCTGGGGTCCTTGCAAATTTAGTTCTTCACAATCTGCCAAGGTCTCCACTCCCCCTAATTCCCAGCGCATCCCGGGTGCCCCCGAGACACGGCCATGCAGCCAGGCCAGGGACCACTGAGCACTTGTTTGAGCTTTGCCGTGCTGAATGTTCACATCACAAACACTCACCAGCACAATGACCCAGGACCCAAGTGTGGAAGAAATAAACTAAAATTAAAAAAAAAAAAAATCTGGAGCTTGCTCAGCTCTTTAGTATTCCGGGGCTAAGGATTATCTGAATCACAGTCATTATTGCAGCATGCTAGAAAGTGCAATTTAACTGTAGTCTGATTTGAAAGGAAATACCAAACAGTTCTAGCCCACACAAGAGCAATCAGTATTTTGGTACAGCTTTTTGGTTTTTCTATTTGTTGCTCATAACCTTCTACTTTCCCCCTGCCCCCAAAAAGTAGATAATGTGAGCATTTTACCCAATTCAAAAGAAAAACTGTACTAGAATATTGAAATATACCATAATGCAAAATTTTATCGTTTCATCAAGCTCTGTGGCAAGCATTTGAAAATACATTTTGTTGGGCAAGATATCCTACCCTTGGTATTAGTTTGCATCACCAAAACATGCACGTTTCAAGAAAGAACCATTGATGTTATGAGGACTTTGACAATAGCTCACTTTCAGGAAAGTAAAGAGTGATGTACATTAAAGGATGGTAAGAGGCATTTTACACCATCTAGAGATTAAAAGTGTGAGTTTAAAGCATCAATCTGCAAATAAAGCCATCTAATAGCAAGTAAAATGAGAAAGGTGATAAGAGTGTCATGATTCATGGCATGAGCCAACTGCATTATGAATGATCAATGAACATTATCATCAGAACAATGTCATAGTCTTACAATTATGGTGCATCGTAAATGCAAATATAATTGCTTTGTATGTAATGAAATACAAAAGCCACATTTAAATAATAATGTTAAGGTTGTGATCCAAACTGGCAAAGCCTTGAATAGTCAGCTAAGCTGACGTGATCTCATCTTAACCTTTTCACTGCTGTCAGAGCAGAAATGGGCTTGGAGAAAGTGTGTTTATGAAGCATCAGGCTTTGCTGATGACATTGGAAAAGCCTGTTTGTTCTTAGTAGATGGGAGGCTAAAGCAAATAGATATAATTTCTTCTCCTCTATTTTGAGGTCATCTTATTGATTTTGCAGTTGCTTCTGTGTGGCTGAGAGAAGAGGTGAGCCAAGTTATAATCCAGGTAGTTGATCATGGGGGGGAAGAGGATGCATGAATTACAGTGCAGTAACAGAACCAACAGTAAAAGAAATGGTAGCAGATGCCAGAAATCGCTGTGCACATCCACTGAGTTTTTGTTTAATTCATCATTCCAGCACAGACGTCACGCTGCTGGAAACTGATAAAAAGATATTTTGATCTGTGTCTCATTTACTCCAAGTGTGCACTCCTGTCCAGGAGCATGCACTCCATAATCCAGGAGTTCTGCCCTGGTACTTCAGGGGGGAAGCAGTAGGGCTGCAGTTTCCATACCACTGCTTTGAAAAGCCTCTGTAAGTGTTTCTAATACGAGCTTGTGTAAATAACCCTAGCGTGGAGGGGGACGCGCAATCAGCTGAGCAGTCCAGGCTATTCCATTCCTCTGGTTTAAGGAGCAAAAAGGAGTGAGGAACACAGCACAGATGGAATCTTGGCTTCAGCCAAGCTGATTTTCAGAGGGTCAGGACTTTGTCTCAACAATCCCTTCGGAATGGTTCTCTCTTGTGATGGAGTCACAATGTAACTTTGCAAACACTGATAGTGAGGTTCTTAGCATTCCTCATGTTACCGTGCATTCCTCTTTCCTCATTTACCCTGGTATTTTGATATAAGCATAGGTGATATTCCATTTGATGGTAGCAGTACAGATTTGTAGGAACTCTGGATGTTGTAATGGCTTGCAGTGCCCTGATTTCTAGATGCAGCATGTTATTAAAAAGGGTCAGAATCCTCAGCTGGCTGGGGACTGGCAGCTGCTGCATCCATACCATTCAGCAGGAGAATAACGATGTCATACTTCAGAACATGGATTTTGACAGACTGTCCAGAACTGCGGCATTACAGAGTTCTCATCTGCCATAAATGGCTCCAAAAACATAAATATCATAAGTTAGTGTCTACTCATTGCTATGGGTTTTAATAGGAATGTTGTGTCAATTTACATGTAAATATTTATGATCTTAGTGAAGGGCCAAACCACTAAATTTATTGGGAATTCTCATTAGTCTTCTGCACATAGGGATCTTTAAAAATGCACAAGGTCTATGATCACTTGATGTCATACAAGGAGACATCAGTGTAATTTTCCTGTGCAGCCAGAAGCCAGAGGAATGCTGCCTGTTAGAAATATGGTTAATAAAAAAAGCAGAGCAGTGATGGCTGGGCTGCCTTTTGTGGCAGTATGTTAAATTGTCTAAAAGTCTCCGTTAAACTCTGCATGAAAACACTTGACCCTTTATTATTATTAAAACTGATTGGATTTTAAGCATGTCAGTGGCCAAGCTAGAAAGAGCAGTTAAGTTAGAATAAGGCCTTGCATGAAGATAATACTTCTATCTATAAAGTACAAGGAAATTAAGACTGCATATGGTAATGAAGTGCTTGACCCTTCTAGTCCTATGGTTTCCCTAAGTTTATAATGCTAACATTAATAAGAGCATTGTCATTACCAAGAATATTTTTTTTCTAGGCAACTTTGGTTTAGAATGTATTCATTAAATATTAGAAAGTTTTTATTGCTATAACTGTACTCTAATCATGTGATTTACACATCTTCTAATATGCAATTTCTTTTAATAATACTTCCTTAAATTGTGTGATTCAAAGTTAGTTGTCTGTGACAGGAACCTTGTAACAAAAAGAGAGATGAAAATTCCACAAATGTCTTTGCGATATATCCCAAAAAGATTGTGGCCTTAAATTGGTAGGTATTAAAAACCATACATGGGTTAGGATTGTTTTATGGGACAATGGCTCCAGTTTCTATATCAGAGCTTTCTAGGATGATCAGATTCTTCTCGGATGAAACTGTTGAGAGACATAGACATCAGTGTCAAGGCTGGAGCTGTACTTAAAGACTTAATACAGACAATAGAGTCATGGTGTCCATAAAAAACAATTACTGCTGATCAATGAAAAATAAGAAGTCTCAGCATACTGAGCCACCAGATCTGCAAGATACAAAGCATGGGAGTAGAAAGATCTGCGTTTTCGGGTTCTCCCTACCAGTCAGTTGTCACGAAATCCGTGTGTGTGTTAAGCTCTACCTTAAAACCAATGAGGTTTTGCATAGTCCTGTTGTTGGATTGCTCAGCTACGGGGCTGTCACATCTCTGATATTGTCTTCTAATTTCTAAGTTAAATGTTTGCAAGCAATTTAAATCTACCTACTGTTCTACTAGCATTTCTTTCTCAGATCAAATAATTGTACTTCTTTAGCAGTTTTAATCCCCAGTGTATTTACAGAATATTATTATTTCCTTATCTTCCTAATTTGCTAGGGTCTTGCTAAGCCCATGTAGACTTATCAGAGGTAGCTGTAGAAGCAGAAACAGGATAATTGCCGGAGTGTGAATTCCCAGGTTATGAGAGCTCTGCTGCTTTCCGTGCCCACGTTAGCCCAGGGTTGTGCCCTGGTGGGTAACGGGTATGACACAACGACCACATGGATAACAGTGCATCCTTGGGACACTTCTTGTGCTGCAGGTATTATTTATGTCATGTTCTTGTTATAATGCACCTCAGATGTAGGGAAGTTTCAGGCATTCAGGAACAGGCACTGTTGTCCAGGAAGCTCACAGTCAACTGTCCTGATGCTGAGTAAATTGAAATAGTTTCTCTCCTAGTGCTGGCTGATTCCTGCAGGAGCCCAGCAGGACACGGATTTGCACCCTGGCAATATGCACTGAAGGACAGATGCATAGAGAGCCTGGGACATTAGGAATAGAAGCAAAAATAGCCAAGGAAATTATGCACAAATGAACTCAATTTTCTTTAGGTTTTTGAAAGAGACTTTTGAGAGGGTGGCTGAATAAAAAAATAATTTCAGATAAAAGGAAGAGGAAATGTAGCAGAAAGAATGATTGTGGTAGAATTATGTTTAGTTTTTCATAAGTTATATTACTAAATGAAAATAAAAGTTCTTTATTCATGCATCATATACATCACCTGCATCTCTCACTCCTAACTGGTAGCAGATAGATATGTGTGTACACATATTGGTTTTGATTACTTCTGATGCACAGTGGCTGAACTGTAGACCCCAGTCAAGCAATATCTGTTCATTTTTTTTCTGTCAACACCTGTTTCTTTCTACCATCTCTTGCCATCAAAGATGAAAACTTACATGAAAAATAGAAGTTAGGGAAGATAGAATTCAATCAACACAGTAATTCCCAGTAGCAATAAAGCGTTTTGTGATTGTTCTCTGATATATAACTCTCATTTAACAAAGATTTTTTTTGCATGGAAACTTGCTTATCTTTAATAAAGGAGAAGAAAATGCAGACTTGGTTT
The DNA here is from genome assembly GCA_013400735.1 of Pomatostomus ruficeps. Taxonomy (NCBI): domain Eukaryota; kingdom Metazoa; phylum Chordata; class Aves; order Passeriformes; family Timaliidae; genus Pomatostomus; species Pomatostomus ruficeps. The sequence goes on from VYZT01054259.1 coordinate 1,022,925, forward strand.
CCAGTGGCCCCCAGGGATGAGCTTTGTGCAGCTCCCTGGACTCATAAGGAAAGGCTAAGAAACCACAAGACTCAGGGAGTTACAGCTGTATTGCCTAAGTGCAAGCTCTAGGAGCTGCATTGCTCTTACTCCTGTGAGTTGTAGCTTGTGACCAAGACCCCATATGGTTCAGAAACACACCTGAAAGCCACTTAGAAGATCTGTAGGCATTTCACTGTACCAAATTCCTCTAGACACTGCAGGGTTACCCCCAGTTTGCCTCGACTTTCCTGCCATGCTGTTTGTGTGATGTGGGATTGATTTACCTGGGAAGAGTTTCTGGGATAGCACTCCTTTTTTCCTTTAACAAACAACACAAGGGAACTATGAGTCAGTAGTTTTTTCCTAGCAAATCCACGGCCAGCGAGGAAACATGTTGGCTGGGTTTAGCATGTGCATCTTGGGAGCACAAAGCAATTTGCAAAGACTAGAAATGAGCTTGTATTTAGGATGTAGCTTCTGGGGATGCATCCAAGTGCAAGCTTAGATCAACTATTCAATATCCCTTTCCCCTGCTTCAAACAGAGCTGAGAACCAAGCATGTCTGTCTGCCACCTTCTCACCCACCACAGAGAAACAGATATTACTGAGAGATTTGTGGACAGGTTTTTTCTTGTTTTTGTCACATATTTTATGTTTGTCATATGATTTGCAGTCTGTCCTGATGCTTGACTATGGAAGCATCACCACAGAAAGGTTTTAAATTACATATAAACTGCAAAATTGGTCTATATAGGGGAAAAAGTGTATGTAAGTGCACAAAGGCAGATATTCACCATCAGCTTCACAATGATTAAGCTTTTTGGTGGGGGTGGTTTCTTTCAGGGGGTGGGGGCTTTCAGGGAGTTTTTTTTTAACTGAATCTGAGCAGATTTCAGCAAGGTGAACCCAAAATGCCTTTGCCCCCAGAAAACCCTTTTCAAGCTGTTTACCTTGAAGGAACAACCTATTGATGCTTTTTCAGGAAAATGCACGGTTCACCTATCATAAACTATCCCCATTCTTTCTTGCTGCTTTTTTGACTTCATCAGGATGACTTGACTAGAATCAAAATAAGTTAGCTATCTCTGGGGCTGGAGAATCCCACACAGTAAAGTGCCGTGATGTGGGGTTCTTTTTACATAGTTCTTGCTGCTTAAATGTTGGTTTATACCTTTCAAGAAGCATTGGGAACACTCTTATTCAACAGTTGTTCCAGAACTGGAAATGTCCTTTCTCCCCAGGGCTGGAGGGAGAAAGGTTTTGGTGTTCACAGTGCTGATGTGTGGAGGTTCCTGGGAGATGTAGAAAGGCTGTTCCTCAGTGTCAAAGACTAAGGAGTAAAAAGGGTTTTAACCATTTCAAGTTCTGTATAACAGAAGTACTGCTGCACTTCCACAAGAACCTGTGATTCAGACCATAAGTCTGTAGTACCACTTTATAAATCATTCACAAAAAATGCACCATGATTCATTCCTTTCCTTAAGGAGAGTATTATGAGAGAATATGAAATAAATGCCTTTTTAATAGGGTCTGAAAGCAAGAGCATTGTCTCTTCAGGAGAGGCCAGAGTACCAAAGCAAAACTCTGCTTGCCTGTGTGTTAATTAAACTGGCCCACCTCCTTTGTCTCTACTTCCCTTTACCTGTTCACGGATAATTGACTTCTGAGAGTAGAAAATTAAATTGGAAGCTAGTGAATGTTGTGAGGGATAGAAAAAAAAGTGTCCACACATATGGAAGTGGGAGGAAAGAGAGAGAGATGCCATCTTCATATGTATTTGTATAGCTTCTTGTAGTGATTTTCTTTCTTTACTTTCCTCTTCTTTGTTCCTATTCCGTGTACTATGAGGCAGCCTATTCTCCTGGTGTTCTGGGTTCTGTTATAGTCAAGAAGTTTCACGAAGAGGCCAGATTTTCAGCCTAGGGAGATTTAGGTGACTTAAAGTAAATCTGACCTAGAAGTACTTAAAAGATGTTTATCTAACCTCAGCCTATAAATCTCTCCAGCTTTCACCCATTGCCTCGCACGCTCCGTATTGTGAGCTTCCACACAGCCTATCTCCTGCTTCCTTTGCCTTTGGGATGCAGTATCCTGAAGGTCATAGTTTTGTGGATATGCTTGGGTCATCTAAATGTAATAAATTGTACCCACAGCTATTTATGCCCAAAGTCTCCCTGGTTTCAGAAATTCGGGCCCCAAAACCCGAGTCAGAGTCTAAATTACTCTGTTTATGATCCTGCAACTCCTTGAGTATGACTGTTCTTAAACTGAGATTAATTTCAGGTCATTCCATGACAGAGTGGGGGACTCTTCTTCCTTGGCATTGCTGTACATCAGATAGAGCAGTTGTATCTAAAAAGCCATTATTTTGTGTACTAGAACCACAGTTGCTAAAGCAGTGAATTATCAGAGCCTCTGCCTCTGAAAACCAGCTGGTTTTGGCAGGTATCTAGACACACCGAAGTTTTATCTATCTATGATTTCTATCTCTTTATTATTTCAACTAGCATCTCTATTACTCTGTCAGATTGCTGTATGCCTTCCTCTGACACTGGGTGCTTTTATTATTATTTTCTTTCAAGGTATTAAACTTCCATGAAAAGAAATATTGAATTCTACTATGATGATACGTTGCTTGTGACTTCCACCCTGCATTAAACAGCATTTTATAACCTAACACGGTCCCAAATCTGTGTATTTGGTGCCTGACCTAAAGCCAGTTCAAAGCCATGGAAGTCTCCATGGAGCTGGGATTCACAGAAGGCCTTCAATGCTGCTGCAATGTACTTCCCCACTGAAGATGGCTGGGAGCAGGAATTGCTGAGGGGAATGGCCGGGGCTGAGGGCTGGGCAGAAACACCTGGGGCTCATCTGGAGCTACAGGAACATTCATTACTCTTTGTGGAGAGGGGCTTTCCTCCCCAAGATACAGGCAGACAGATGCATCGTTTGATGCAGTCTTTGAAATTGCATAGCAGATTTCTGTAAATGCACGAAGTTCTTAATTAAATGAGCAAGAGTTTCCTGCACTTGACACAGAGACGGCTGGGCTCTTTCGTGAGCTGCTAAAGAGAACTGGTTTTATCCTTCCCCATTTTTGATGCTGATGTGTTTTGGGCATTTGCAAACAATTTTTCTGTTAGAAAAGCTGCTTAGGAGAGATCAGTGAGGGGGGGAGGGTGGTACCTGAGGGGATGCTGAATTGTCATGAGACTGTACACAAGCACACAGAGCACGGGTGTTGTCTGTACCATCAGCACTGAAACAGCTAACAGTGTAGGGATGGGGGACCTCAGGGTTTCAGTGAACAAATATTTAGAAAAACAGGCTATTTTCTGCTTCCCAGGGCTATCATTTCAAGCAGACTATGAAGAAGAAAGCTGAGTGAGTTTACATGTATTCCATGTTTTTGAGGTTACTCTTAGAGCTGCAGGATCTGGAATATGCCTAAAATAAATAAGTCATTTTATAGACTAATTTGTGGCAAGGAATGAACTTTGCCCACAGGTTCCCATGAATAGAAGGAAGGAATACAACTCTCTTAGTCCTGGTTTCATTCACAGTGTCACTTCCATGGGCCCTGGGATTATGCCACAGTGAGTACAAAAGATGTTCTTCCATGGCACCAGTTTATCTTCATAGCTGGAAGGTACCGGCTTTTATTGTGCTGTACTCTGTGGCTTGCAAAATAACTCAAGGGACAGCTATATAAACATTACAGTCAGGGACTGGGAATGAAGGAATAACCTTACAATCCTCTGTGAAGGATTTACAGAGTGAGGGAACCTTTAGGAACTTGGGCTGGAAGGGAGCTCGGCTTGTCCCATCACCTCGCCCCGCGACAAGGACAAGTGCTGCTAGACCTTCCCTTGAGAAGGTTTGGGAGCAAACATTCACTCCTGTCAGACTGCAAGGGTGACTAAAGCATTGGAAAAACAAAAACCTGTCCGTAGGATGCCATCCACATCCCTCAGTATAAAGCCAGCATTTTACAGGGGTGTTTGTGTCACTGACTTTGCAAAATCTGAATCATCCAAGGTTTTCCTGATTCTGAGTAGATTGATTGGTAAAGGCAAAGCAAGTCTAAGTAGTACCTAATGCAAATAAAACAAATACATAAAAAAATAAATAAATTTTAAAATGGAAGGAAAATCCATCAGAATTCTCTGACTCCTACAGCCGTTGCCCCGTGTCTTTCTAGTGCAGGAGTTTCTTGGCCTGACTGGAAGACCTGCCTTTGCTTTTACCTAATGAATTCTAAAATTAGTTACAAGAAACAGGCAAAAGGCCTGTAAAACTTGTTTTACTTCCGAAATAGGGGAAGAACTGTTCATTAAACTCCATTAGCAAACTGATGAAGCAGCTACTTCGCACAATAGCAGGAATGAGTAAGTTGAGAAGACAGATGGTATAGGAGAAAATATTTATTTTAATCCTGAAGTTTATTTACCTGAAGCATTTAAGATAAGTAGTTTTAAGAAACTCAAAAATCACTAGGAAGCAGCAGTGATTCTATTTTACAGAAATTATGTCAAGAAGGAGGTAAGGAATTGGACTGTTCTGTCAGTAAATAAAATCAGCTGGCAATTGAATTTAAGAGGATCTGTTTTACAGATACTGATTTAATTCCTCAAAGTTATTCCTTACTGATACATATATATATATATAAATGTGGAGGGGCTTGGGGGGGGTCTGGTTTGTTTGTTTTATTGTAGCTGGCTATTTTTTGAGAAAGTATTTATTTTCTTTTTTGGAGGGTGGATTTTTTTGTGTAGGTGAGCATTTTTTTCCATAGATGGTCATATTTTTTAAAAAAAGGAGGTTTTGTATATTCTTATTCCTGGTTTTCTATATTACTCATTTAAATGAGAAAAAAAGGTTCTTTTCCTTTTTGAGCACTTCTGTTTTGCATCTTTGCATAAAAGCAAAGATAATAAAATCAGAATAGAGGCATGTTCTACCCAGCCTACCCTGATGCAATTAATAATTAAGAACAAATGGCTTGTAAAATACCTACCAGTATGATTAAAATGCTATGAAAAGGTTGCTGTAAGAATAATTGCTTTTTGTTTAATGTAACCAAAAAACAAATCCATGGTTCAATATCTTTTGTGTTGTATGTTTTCTGTTTTTAAAATTAATGTGACATAAGGCATTCTTTATGCTAATGTTATAGCTCCTTGGACGAGTTTAACACCATTATCTTCTTTAATGAATAATTCATTCCCTGTTGAAAACTTAACTATATCATTTTTACAGTGTGTAAATGAAACTTTGAAGTGCAATTTAACTTTAAAGAACTTCAGATTGGAGAAAATTCTCGTAAACCACCAAAAAGTGCTGTGCAAGTAATACTGTCTTGTACTGAAGTGTAAGCACGTTGTGATGAGCATGTTTGCAATTTTTAATTTTGCTGCTTGTTTTAAAAAGTATTGGAAAGAGTTCCTGGTTAGTTTTACTTTACTGGCATTTTGTCCACTTTTAGTTATGTCTTCTTTTTGAAAATAAAAATATTATCTGTAAGCAGAGCAAAGCTCAAATCCTCATTGTTCCTAACAATTCCGGAAGAACCTTTGTGTGAAGGTGGTAAAATGGGAGCAGTACTCTTCTTTCCCACACCAGATTCTTGCCTTGTAAGAAAACCTCTGACAGTCACAGTCCTTGGTGCCAGTGAGAGCAAAGATGGACCCCAGGAACTTCTCATATTCTTCTGTGTCCAATATTCTTCCCTGCCTAAGCAGACAGGGCTGAAATTTCATATGGAGTTATTTGTTTCTCTGTAGTGATCCCTACATGTTAACTGGAACATTAGATATCATTGTATTAAGGATCGTTGTTTTTTAATTAATGTGGATATGGGAGGAGCAAAATGGGGCATGATAATGCTGAAGCCTCATTGGCCAATTAATCACAATATGATGTTGACCCTGAAGCTTGGTCACAGTACCTGATAATTGATTTCAAGTTTCATGAGAAACATTCAGTTAATCAGTGAGTCCCATACTGTCTTCTTAATGCTGGAATGTGCATGTTTATGTATGTGCATCACTCCTGGATTTAATTACAGGATTTTTGGGTTTTATTCCATAGAAGTACATTCATCTGAATTTCAAAATTCAGGTATCTGATGAAGAAGTTTACTGGGTCATGGGGGTCTTTCTTTGAGGTTGTCACTGTATCCAAGGGAAGACAGGTAACTGGAATATGTATTTATAGCCATGTAGCAGTGCCTTGTTTCCTGATGCTGACTGTCACCTGTAGTGAGAGACGATTGATTGCTGTGCTCTGCTGCTGACGTGACTGAATGGGCACTGCAGGGCCAGGATCACACAGGACTCCTCCTGGGGGTGCAGGTAGTGATAGAACAGGGCGCTGCTTCAGGAGAGGCATCTGCCATGCACTAATTCCATGCTAAGCCGTGTCTATTTGGAAGTTTTCCGATATCTCTGAATCAAATCTGGAAGCTGGGGATGCATCTTACTGTGTAAGTTGTTTCCATTCTCAGTGGCCTTCTGGGTACTGGGGAGCAGCATGTGCTCCTTCGTCCTAGGGAAGCACATTACCGGCTTTATTTTTATTATGTCCTTGCAGCAGATTTTCATTTTAGACATTTTAAGACTGAGAGCTGCAATATTTTATAAAACCTTACTTAGAAAGCACATTTCTGGTTTTTAGTTCGTTGGGGTTTTTTTTTCCCTTCCTTTTTCCAAGGTGTCAGAGTTTGTGGGTCAAAAGCCTTTACGGAGGGTTTATTATCTGTCAGGGGGCAGAAAGAAAACAGGTACCTAGTTTATTTATTTATTTTTTGTATTTCTTCTCCCTGTGTTAACATTTTCTGTGCCTTTAAGTGGTGATGTCCTCAGGCAGGTACCTGTCCAGATTTGTGTTGTTTTACTGCTTTGCATGCACTTTCCTCAGGCAGGAAGTTCCTCAGACACTTCTTGTGGCACTGTTGTTCCTGGCTAGAGATAAATCATTTGTCAGGGACATTATCCACAGTGAAGAGCAAGGCTGGGGCGGGAGGAGGTATGAATCATAGCACTTTGTGTAATATGCTATCCCTCTGAACAGATCTGGCTGCGGACAGAAAACAGTATTTCTTCAAATGAAAAATAAATCCTGTAGCATTATAGGCGCCTAACAATGGCAATTCAGCAGGCTTGGCTTGACATCTGGATTTGTGATATTTTTGTTTTATTTCCATGAGCTATCATTACTGAGAGCTTTGCACTTGTCCATCTGCACATTAGGAAACGTGAGCATTTTCATTTTCTTCTCAAGTCAATCGTTTAATATAAGAAACGCTTTATGTTTTTCTAACAACTTTGGATGGTACAAAACATTGAAATAATCAGAGCTTATCCTCCTTTTCAATCCAGAGTTCATGCTCCTGCCTCCTCCTTTATGTTGCTTTCTCTTTCTTTTAGTCAAATAAAATCCTTTGAAGTTGAGCACACAGAAAAATTCATTTTTACCTTGAATAGCACAAGCACTCATCATCCTCAACTGTTACATTGGAGATTAGCTTTGTCATTAAGAGGAATAATCCCTATAATACTTCTATTCATCAGGTAACAGTTAAATGACGAAAATGTGTGCAATTTAGTCCGTGGTCCTGGCAATTGTTATTAGAGTGTTATATAGAGCTTTGGTAGGCTGAGTAAAAAAATAATTAACACACCTTTTTTCTCTTTGACATTATGCAGTTTAAGGTGCTCAAATGTAATGTACAATGGCTCTTCAATAGCTGCCTTTGCCATACCATTATTGGGCATTTGCTGGTCTCTAAGTTGTATTTCAGTGGATTTATTGATCCGTGACGTCTCATTATTTTCTTCAAACATAAGCTAAGGCAGTACAAATTTGTGATAATATAAGGTAATTCTTTTTCTTCTGTCATTGTTTTGATACCAAAACTATGCATTCACTTGAAAATAGAGGTGTTGTTTCCTTTGTGCCAAAGAACTCTACTTCAATAGGATGGGCTGTACAATCCCTTCCTACAAACTGTAGGAGAATGGTGGTTTTCAGTGGGCTGAGGTAAATGCATGTTGATGAAGCCCAGGCGCAGGAGACAGGTTAATGTCAGCTGCAGCAGCCAGACAGCAAGGCTGGGTATAAATTGTTAGAACAAGGTCTGGCTTGGGGCACTGTGTAGTCTGGAGAGAAATGAGATTTCTGTGTGCAAGCTGCTCATCTGTGCCTGATAATTTTTGAATTTGCTGGTCAGCTTTGACCAACACTGGAGGAAGAGCCAAAGTCCCAAAGGCCAGTAGGTTCTTGTATAGGTCCTGAAAATCAGCAGCAGAACAGGGGAGGGACGTGTGATGGAAGCTCCCCTCAAGGGCGGCTGGCAGGTGCCGGACACTGCGGGTGGTGCTGGGCAGCGGCCACGCCACCGCCCGGCCACCTGCACTGCCAGGACAAGGCACAGGGCCCGTGGCAGGGGAGGGGCTGTGGGCAACACAGTGGGAAACTGCAGGGGAAGAGGAATGTGAGAGCCCGTGGGATACAAATCCCTGGGGAAACTGGGAATGCCAGTACTGATGGTTCGTTGTTTTATTGTACTGTCTGCACTTCGAGCACGGGCAAAAATCTTGACGAAGCGTGAACCAAGAGCAGAACCCAGAGCAAAGCTGTGAGTGTAGGGCTGTACATTGCACATGAGCAACCTGGTAGTGTCCCAAGGAGCTTCACCCGGGTTAAATCCTCCTGGAGGTCCCGTAAGTGTGAAAGAATTACATGCAAGGAAGAGTAGTGCAACAACAGCAATCCTTGTACCTGGAAAGGAAGCTGGCTGAATCAAAACTCAGCCCGGTTGATTGAGGCATAACAGGGTTATTTATAAGGCATGAATTCGAGACCAATCTGAAAAACAGATGGGAGAGATCATGTAACTTCACAATCAGAGGTAAATGAAAATTGAAGAGACCCCCTGTAGAGCAGGGATCATCCTGAAGTAGAAAGGGCAGGGAGGAGGAGCCATTACTACCATGGAAGCATAGTAGCAAAAATAGTCTTGGGACTTAGAGAGTAGAACTTTCATATCTGGTGAGCAGTAGGAAAAAAAAGTCTTAGTGTTCTCATGTTCCTTATATTTTTGCCTCACGGCTGCTGATGGTATATTGCTGTTTGACTGAATACCTTCGAGCTGAAAAGTAATCTTTCACTGTTGATTTATAAGAAGAATTTAATTGAAAAAGAGTTGGCAAGGTGACTCAGTGGATGGAGACGGATTCATCTGTTATGCTCGGATGCAAGTCCTGGCAGAACTAGTTACATTATCATTATCTTTCTGGTGTCAAACAGCCAGTGTTCAGATTTTCTGACCTTACTGATATTTTTTTTATTTGTAGAGAGTTATGTATGGCTTGTTGATTGAGTTCAACAGCAGGGAAGGCAGCAGTGATCAGTTTTGCCCTAACTGAGAATCATTGCAGTCAATGGGAATTTCTGTAAGAGGTTTCCAGGGACAATCTGCCAGCCAAAAGGCAAAGGCAGAACTAAATTATCATAGAAAATTGCAGCAAACCTAATTAAGCTAGGTTTGTGGAGAGAGATATTGGTTCTAACCACATGAATATCTATTATCTGCAGTTGCTAAAGATGCTTACAGCACAGCCGACTCCAGCAAATCATGCAGGGTGGAGCTAAAATCTGCAAGGACTCTCTCTCAGTATGGTAAAAGGTGTTTAATATTAATCCTGAGGACGGCGAGGTTTTGTGGCATTTGAAAAATGCTCCCATATGCTCACGGTGAGGGCAGTATGGCTGCGAGGGGCCTGTGCAGCGGGGATGACACAGCAATCTGCTCCCCCCAACGGGGCTTTGCGGCACGGAAAAGAAAGAGCAGGGAAGTATTTCCTGAGCAAATGCGGAATGCAAAATATTGTTCCTTCAGGAGCTGGTATGTAACACACCGAGAATCCCATACACCGTTCATCACAGCCTCTCCCTCCTAGAAAGGGAAGACAATAAAATTCCATTGTAATATTTCCATGGAGGTGGATGCCATAAGGGACAATGTGACCTTATGCTAATCAGAGAAGGCTCTATCAGTGTTGCACAGTCTCAACCAGACTCTTCACTGAGTGAAGAATTGATTCTCTTCTGCCCCTTTCCTTTCCCTCTGGCTAGGATTAGCATCACTATTGATTAATGATCATTATGAAAACACTGTCCAGAGACCCCTGTGAAGATCGGAGTCCCATTGCTAAAGGCTTTTCAGTCTTGAGGATTTTACAGATGGTGTAAATTGTCTTCATTCTTATTACAAGCTGCTCTGTATGCTGTTGTGCACAGCCATGAGTCCTCCAAAGGCTGGTTGTCAGCCATTCTTGTGGCGTTTTTCCCAATATATTTATCCTGATCTAGAGAATTGCAATCGTACAACATCTGCCAAGACTCTAAAGTACTGATAGAGGAACATAGATAGAGGTAATCACTTAGGAAACTCTGCTGCAGCCTAGATAACACCAAAGATGGAACACCTGAAGGTAATCTATGATTCTGTGAAACCTAAACACCTGCTGTTTATTCATTTCTAACTTGCTTAGAACATTTGGAAAGGGGGAGAGAGGAGGGCTGGAAAAGATCAATGGGTGTCCCTCTGGCTGCCTGATGCATTGTTTTTCACACAGGCGTGTGCTAATGGCTCTGAAAGCCATCGCCCTGCCTGGGAATCCCTCGAGGACAGCAGAGTCTGGTCCCATTCTAGGTTTATTATGCTGAGAGCTGGGAAGGAGGGGCACTAAACTTGGTGTTAGGTGCCAATAGGACTTGGACAGGTTTTACAGGAGGGTGCCTTGGGCTTTTCACATTAAGATTTTCTAGGGTGATTGTTTTCTCCATTTTTTATGTTACGCACAAATTTTGGAGATGAGACTGTCATTCCCAGAGCTGTTACTCTTGGCCAAAAAAAAGCAACAAAATTTTGTGGACCTAGACTCAATGAAAATGTTTACAAAATGGTAATTGCAGCCATGTGTTGAAGGAGTTGAAGTTACGCATTGTGTCACACAATGAAGATCTTTCTGTCCCTTGGATCTGTGCGAAGCAGAGTTAATAAGTCAGCATAGCCCTGTCAGAGCTTCCAGTGTCTTGAAGAGTTGCAGTTTGGGTCAAAATGCTTCTATAATAAAATACACACAATGTGCTGACCAAAGAAAATATCTACATTGTTTGCCCCCTCCCACATTCATTCCTGTTTCATTGTAAGGATTGCTACCATAACTTCATTCTTCTTTGAATTCAGACATAAATTGTTATTAAAGACTCACTGAAATTTAACAAGCATATATTTTTGCAGCATAGCCTTGAATTTACAATGCACTTTACAAAATTATACAATTATGACAATTTGGAGTGGGTTTTTTTTTTTTGTAAAATGTAAAAAATCATTAAAAAATCTTCACCTCTTAATATAAAATCAACATATGCTTATGTGGATATAGCCACCTAAATATTAGATATTGTAACCTAAATACTAGATGTTCTATCTGCAGAGAAATGTATTTGTACCAAAGTGGGAGAACTAGAGGCCTTTTCCTGGTCTGACTCCTAAAAATGTGTTATTACAGGATCATACTTGGAGTAATTTAGTGACCTAGAGAGGTCATTTAGTCCAGCTGCCTGACCACTGCATGGCCGAGCCCAGGTTAAAGTGTATTAATTAATGCATTGTCCAAACACCTCTTGAACGCTGGCAGGCCTGGGGCATGGATAACCCCTCTAGGCAGCCTGTTGCACTGTGTGAGCAGCCTCTTGGTAAAGCAGTTTCCTAAAGCCCGGTCTAAACCTCCCTGATGCAGCTTTGAGCCATTCCTTCAGGGCCTGTCACTGGATACCAGGGAGAAGAGCTCAGCACCTCCCTCTCCCTTTCTGCTCCTCCGGAAGCTGCAGAGAACAGTGGGGTCACCCTTCAGCTTCCTTTCCTCCAAACAACACAAAAGACAAAGGGGATTCCAGTAAAAAGCTGCTATATGGCAGCATATGTTTAATAAATACAATTAGTTCTTTAAACATAGGAGGGGGAAAAGCCAGCTCATGCGATCCCACAGTGAGAGGCCCATGACAAGAATAACCAAAGGTCTGTTACGCTTGCTACTGAGGGCACATCTGCCCTGTAGTGCTCAAGCTGACTGATGAGATAAGGTGATTTTAGCTTCCTGAAGGGTTTTATCTCAACTGAAATCCACCATCTCCATTAGGACTTTGTCTTAAATACAAGGCCAGTATAAACACAGTGTCACACTGAACACAATAGCTGTTAAAAAGCAATCAAACTTTTTTTTTTTAAGGAATTCAAGTCATTATATCTGTATTTGCTGAGTAGGACACTTGACAGTACAAGCAACTTAAGAGGAAACATGTAAAAGGCAGTAATTATAGGTCAGTTTGCTGAAGGCTACCAGGAAAATACACAAAGTGGATGGCTGTCATAATGTTACTAAATATTAGGGGCTTTTTTCAAAATAAGGCTTCTCTACCTAAGACAAAAAAAATACAGCCAACCTCCCAAACTTTAAGGCTAAAATGCATGAGTAGAGAGAAAGTGATGACCTTTCAGACGTGTCTAGAACTCCAAAGAGATTTGAAAGGATAGATGCTACAAGATGATTTGAATTTATGTCAAACACAAGAACAAGAGGCATGAACTAAAGCCAAGAAAGGGTCAAATCCTAAAGGAATGCGAGTACGGTGTGTCTGTGCACAGTGTAGCCATGCTGCATTAAAAATAAGGCAATCGTATGAATAGTCATTGCAAGAAATAGGCAAATATCTAGGGAAACAACATAATTGTGGGATGTAGCAATTAGCTGCAGACAATGCAGTGATGCTAAGAGGATCTGATGGCTGCTTCTGATTTCATAATTGCCTTGCAGTTTGTGTATTTAGATTAACTGTATTCCTGTTAAGCAAGAACTGCTCTTCCTGCTAGGAGACACTGCCATATGTGCAATACTGGAAGCAGCAATGGTTTAATGAAACCCCAGCCTCCGTCCATGCGCTGCTGCTGGGCAGAACCTGTGCATGTGTGAACTCTCTTTGCAGAATGTACTCACTGCTGCTGCTCCTCCAATGCACTCATTGCTGCACCAGACTTCTTTATTGCAGCTTATTTTATTTAACTGAGGCTAAAAAAGCCCTGCAAATTCTCTACCCCACCCATGTTATGCTGAATGTAGGAAAGAAAAGTGGGTGACTCCCTAGGTAACTCGGGAGCTTTCCGTGAGGGACTCATTTCCAGCAGACTTCCAGTGACCTGAGAGTTCCTTTCACTTACAATGCGGTGTCTGTCTCCAGTGTCTCTCCCACTTCCTTCCTCAGTACTACAGAGCACCCCAGAGTTCAATGGAACTTTGTGCCATTTGTATGAAATTACAGATCCCTTCTCCATGTATTCTTGGGATGTGCAAGGGCAGGTGACAGACTACAGTCCAGTTGAGGACTTTTTGGATTACTACCTCTCTAACAAATTAAAATCAAAGTAATGATGAAGATCTTTCAAGAAACATGATGATTTCCAAAGACTGACTGTACTAATAAAAACACCCTGCAAAACAAATCACTTCTCAGGGCATAGACCGTCCAGTTTAATGATTAATTTACACTAAACATCTCATTAATAGCACAGATTGTTTTGCCAATGCTTCTGAACAAATATAATTGGAAAATTTATCAAAAATTCCTTAATGTATTTAGGGCTGCAAAAGACAAAATAGAGAAATTAATAGCAATATCTAATGATTTATTTGCATATTATGGTGTAGTCTTTTGTGGCTGGGATCAGAGCTCTAGATCTGTATAGCTTGCCGGTTCCAGCAGTGGGTTTTCTCCTAGCAATGTTTTATTTTACCCACTGTCCTGTGTGGAACAAGTCTTAAACTCAGAACTGAAAGAAGTTGGTAAAACTCCCATTAGCTCAAGGAATGCTAAGTGAGCTGAGTAAGTGAACGCGTTAGTGCCCAAGGCAGAGCCCTGCTTCCCTCGTGATGGAGTTCAGGAAGCTCAGGCTCTCCAGCTGTCTGAGCCGTGCTTCTTCCTTAAAGCATGACCTGAGGAGCATCCCGCCCCTGGAGCACCCCAGAGCTGGGCACCAGGGTGGGGTTGGTGTGCTCTCCGGGCAGCGCTCCTGTGTCTGTCCTTTTAGAGCTGTAGGCACCTGTGCTCTGTGCGGAGTTGCACACCACAGATCTGCCCCCAGAAGTTGTTCAAAATCTTGCTGCTCCTGCAAAAAACCCTGTGACCTTCAGAAGCGTCTCATTTCTGTTTGCCTCGGTTTCATATCAGCAAACAGAGCTAAATATCTTTATTTGACGGCTTTCCTGGTTTATGCAGCTTAAGTTCTGTGGGATAGGGATGGTCTCTGGGTACATAACATACAGAACTCCACAGGAAGCCATCCAATTTGAGGTCATTGGCTGCTATAGTAGGATGCATAATATTACTCAATAATATACTTAATAGAAAAAAAGTAATATTAAGACTTCTGCAGATTGTAACTTTTGGGAATTGTTCTAAAAATAATGCAACCGTGACTGCACCAGTTAATCAAGCTGACCTGATATTTTACAGAGCTCAAGATACACTTCATTATGCCAGAGAACCAATATAAACAGCCAGCTGAAAGTTCACAGAGACTCCAATTGTGAAGTGACAGCAGTGGGATTCAAGCACATCCAGAAGTGCAGTGTAAATAGAGGTGGGTGCTTTGGGCTTACTGCTTTTAACTGTGGTTATTAACTCTGAGGTGGATAATGAGATGAGTATGTATTCATGCACCTTTCTTTTGGAGATCTCTAGGATAGACATTAATCTTCAGGTGATATAAGATAGTCAAAATGGTATTTCCTCTTTTTGATCAGTGTGAGAAATTCAGGAGCTACCTCAGCTGCTGTTAAATCTCTACATCTGTAACTGGCCAGAGGAACAGGATCTCAGCTGTTGTATGAGGTTAACTACTGCAGAGAGCTTTACCAGTTACAAACACATTATTCTATACTCCCATTTGGCAACTAGTGCATCTATGCAATTTTCATATCTTATTTGCTGAAGAACATTTCTCACTGTACTTTACCTGCTAACCAGAGACATCGTGGGAGTCTCTTACGTGTTCAGCACCACAGCTTAGATACGGGAAAGGAGGATTCTAAATTGAGAGCAATCTCTGCAGCTGCTGTAAAATCAGTGGCCTGTCTAAGCTGATGCACATCAGCTGAAGTTCCAGCCTCGATGCATTTTCTGACATGGTTGTGACATGTTGTCATTGGAAAAATTTTCCCAGTAATTATATTTTACAGCAGTTGTGCCACAAAGGTGCTGATGATTTTACAAAGTAGCTTTGGAAGTTCAGGCATCAGCAGAGCAATACTTGAATAATTTTGGCAAATTTATGGTGATGTATGAATGAGCCAGCCTGTGGTGTTCCAGAGTCTATGAGTCCTTATATTTTGTGCTATAGAAAGATATTTTATCATTAAATCTGCTTCTCACAAGAGCAGATGGCTCGATGTTTATGGATGGGGATATAACTGGCACCCCTGTGTCAGGTTAGGAGCCAGAGCCCATTTTATTGGGATGCCACACAGAAAACCATAACTTAGGTAGAATCCTCTATATTGTACATCAATAGTGAACCTGGAAACAGAAGTCTCAGGGCTGCCTACAAGTGGAAGAATATCTCTTGAGAGCAGCCACGAATAAAACACCAGTCAGGTTGGAGCACAGTGTGAGGTCAGTAAGGCATCCCTTTTTCCTCAGCAAAGTCAGGCAAATGAACAGAGAGGCTTCTATTTGCATGAAAATTCATTAAATGCTGGACATCATTTAACAAAGACTTGTCCACGAAGTATGTTTGTCACTCAGTGTGCTGAACAAGTAACAGTTAATAGCAGTAAGATCTTCTCAGTGCTTTTTCTATGTTGCAATATCAGATTAAAAAACCAAACCTTTGTTTCTTGAAAATCATAAATACCCAAAAGAAAACCATTTCCTCTAAACTGGAGAGAGATTTTTCAGCCTTATCTCTGCTGGACTTTCTCCAAGTCCTTCAAATGATTGGTCCCTCTTTGCAAAAACAATAACCCGGAGGGGTTTGCATAGAAGTTGTAAAGACACTTTTACTTAATTAGAAAAGAAGGAGTTTTTCCCCCCAAAAGGACCAGGAGTCTTGGCGTCCTTTAATTTCATTGTGCCATCTTCCATGCCTTGATTCCTCTCATTATAAAGATAATGCTGAAAGAGGAATTCAGTGCTGACATTTTGCAGGCGGACTTTGGTTCTGCTTTTGCAGCCAAGCTGTCTTTGCAAGGGTGAAATTCAATTTGCCATGCATTTCCTAGCACTATAGGAAAAGTAGCATGAATTCTATATTTTTAAAATGGGGGATCTTGAACTTAATTGAAATGGAGTGCTACAGGGCTTGGCCAGATTTTCCCCAGCTTTTGATGCTGTGACTGCAGATTTTGCACATGGTTAAACTGTCACACGTGAATTGCAAGGTGGGTGGTGCTTCCAGGGGGAGTAGATGGCGCCGTAGGCCCCATTAATGGTGTCCAGTGAAATGTGTGTTTGGCCACGTTTCTCTGGAGAACTGTGCTGATGCCCTCTTACATTAGAGCGGCTACAGTGACCCCAGCTGTCTGTGGTTGTTTCCAGATGTTGGTCTCAGAACAGAGGAAATAAAACAAACATAATGTTATACCTTTGCTTAAACATGGCAGTGCAACAGAATTTTCTCATCAATTACTTTTTTGGAGGGGAAAAAGGAAAGGTGGTGTACATCATTCAGGCCTACAAGTTAGAATTTAGACCTGACAGAGACTGTGCATAATTATTCCCTTAGTTAAATTTATCTATCTGGAAGTGTCTTTTTTCCCCTTGACCAATAAGCACCTTTCATATCCATCCTTATTCCTTCTTCTTTTAATGAAATGTATTTATTAAATCTTTACTCCAGGTGATTCTTTAAACTTATAGCATGAGGGGAAAGAGAGAATATTTCACAGTGATATTTTATTGCACTTGTTCCTTAAAATGTTCAAGCCTGCTATATTGCTCAACCCCCAGGTGTAGAACATGAACTCCTGAGGTTGAATGGAATGATTCACTTGTTTCACTATGAATTCAAAGTAGATATGAAGCATAAATCCCCTTTTTCCCTCTGTAATATAGTAGCCATGAATCACAATGTCACGCTGAGTCGATCATAATCTTAACACTTCACGCCTCAGACAACAACTTGATTTGTCAAGAGAACAGGCCTGCAAGCTGCCAATAGCATTGATTCCCATTGGAAAAGAAAGGATAATTAAGTCCTCAGTGAGCTAATTTTTTTTCTTTTATAAAAATAACATTTACTTCTATTTTTTAAGTAAATAGAAATGAAGAAATATTACATATGTATAGGATCAGTTAAGTGTTTGCTCTCCCTAAATAACTAGTATGAGTTCTTGTTCCACTTCCATCTGAGAAAATGTTCTTGGGATCATTTTATTTCACCATACAATAGCACATTGTGCTGCATCTCAATTGAAGCTAAAATTAATTGCATGCAATCTGCATGCTAACTGGCCTGCAAGAGGATGCCACCATTGCTGGGATACAAGTGTGAAGCTGTCTATCTCTGAGCTTGGTGATGGGCATGAATAATCCTTGTGTTTTGTTGGAATTCTAGTCTTTTGCAGTGAGGTAATGAACAAAATGTGCTTTGAGTCTTAAATATGGCTCACGAGTCCTAAACATGCACGAAGGTCACCACACATATTTTTAATATACTGTGATATGTTTCCCATATGGAGACGTGGTACATGAATAGATTGGTCTGTTACAGGAAAAAATTCCTGTTGTTTCTTGAGGAGGAAGGATGCTTTGATGCTTTTATTTCCACTGCTTGTGAATTTAGCCAACAAGTGGAGGCCTCTTTCTGGTGCAGGAAAAGAACTTTTACAAATAAATATCACACTGGCATGCAGATATTGTTTGACTATGCCTATGAATATTTACACTGAAATTAGATTTGGTTCTAGCATTTGTATCCCCAAGCTGCTTGGGAATTTATGAAACACATAATAGTTCATGCATAGCCTGGATAAACCCATTGATCAGACTGTAATAGATCCTTTGAATACTTTTCCTTTTCATTGTAGAGAACAGCCAGTATTCATCCATCAGGGCCAAATCACTCCATCCTTCTTCCATGCTAAGTTTCCTGTTTGGCAGCACAACAGAAAAAGAAAAGCACAGACTTGAGGCTGGAAGGTTCAACGTAGTCATCAAGTCTAATTTCCTAGAATCATAAGTAATATTGCAGAAGACTCCTAGATTACCAGAGTCCCTGCTTGCTGCAGCCATGAAGCACTCCCCAGCACCCTGGAACAAACTGCTCTTACAATAAGTGCTCAGAGTACTTGTCAGGCTGGAAAACGTTCTCTGAACTTCACTCATAGAGAGCCATCTGCATCTCCTCCTGCCATGGCTCGTGTGTGTTGCAGCTGGAGTACTCTGCTGGGCCATTTAATGGTTTTTCAGGGATGGGCATTTCCTCTTCTGTGTCAGAGGCAAGGAACAGTTTGCATCCTTGTCACCTCTGGGCATCACACGGTCCCAAGAGAAGAGATGTAAAGTGTTCTTTGTGTTTCTCCCAGCTCCTCTCCCAGCAGCAGAAAGTACAGACCAAGAAAGCACCTCATTTACAACCTTACAGCAGAGCCCAGCTTACTTGGTTCAGCATGGTTATTAAAAAAATTCTGGTGATTTAGGGCTTAATCCTTTGCTTCCTACTGCACTGAAATGGGATATAAGTTACGGTACCATGTAAATGAATAAGCTTTTGTCCTCCCAGTCATTTCCGCTTTCTTCCTACAACTCTATCTCTTAACAACCACTACCTGGATTTCCTATTAGGCATTCTGCAGTTGCTGGGATACATGCCATTCACAAGTCTCCTGAAACAAACTCGAGGTTTTTGGCACTGATCAAGCTTAATGTGGCCCAATTGTACTTGCCTTTTTTTCAAGTATTTGCTTGGGTTGAATTGCTAAGATACCACATCTCTGTGCCCTCTTTTCTGCTCCTCTGGAACAGAATGCAAACAGTCTCTTTGAATATGGCTGCTTTTCCACTAATGTATCATCTGTATTTGTTGCAGGTTTTTTTCCTTTAAAGCTAAAAATTTTCCTCAGCAACCCAGGTGCTATTCAAATTAAGCTATATGCAAATCATGCTTGGATAGGGAATTTAAGTGGAAATTTATTTTGACATCTGTTTAAATTTTCTCAGATTTTGTGGCTAAAAGCGTTTTAAAAATCTGTCAAAAAAAAAAAAATCATCATCCTCTACTCATCTATAGCTCTGTGGAAAAGCAGCATAAGTTAAACAGAATTGATGAACTGTGACCACCATGTGTTTGATTGGTGTTTGGAAGCTATAAAGTGTATTTGTAAACGCTACCTACCTGTTAGCAAATCAGGATCACTTTATTACATAGCAAATTGTTTCTAGCAATGTGTCCTTACTCTTCCTACCCCCCTGTGGGATGAGTGAGCTCTTTTGGGGAGGGTACCCTCTGAAATGCATCCCTACAAAGCCCCTAAGACAGTTGGGTGCTGGTTTCTGAGGGCCCTCGAGCATTAGTGCGTGTATCACGTCTGGGCTGTCCAGCCCAGGAGCTGAGCTCCCGCCTAGGGGTGGCCAGATGATTTTATTTTACTCAAAAATGATAATATGGGATTGAATCGCTTCTCTCAGTCATCTGCAGAGAGCATGCAGTACCTGGGTCACTCATCAACAGCTGCCATTATTCGAGGGATGTGTAACATTAGCTGCAGATGACATACAGCAGAGAATGGGAGGAGAAACAGCAGTTAAAATCCAAACATCTTAATTACTGCCAGTCCTATTAAGTCTCCTGGTTAATCTCAGATTTACTCCTGTCTTCTAAAAGTCCTAGCAAGATCTTTGCAGTTCCTTCAGCAACTACAGACATTAAATTTACTATAACATTTGCAGTTTTCTCCAAATTGTTTTGTTACTGCTGTAACTGAATAAAGACTTATGTAGAAATTCCATTTGCCTCATTGATGCCACCCTGAGTGAGCTGGTGAAGAAGTAGCCCAAAATACATTAGAAAAATTGCATCTGAGAACTGCTTTCCCTTTTGGGTCACTTTACAAAGGATGTGAACATCATGGTGGAAAATCTGACCCTTAGCAACTTTTGGAAGATATTTTCAGGCAATATGTACAAAGTCTTTTACACAAAAGACATCTTTTATTTATTAGTTGACAACTGCAAATGTTGTTTTTTGTTTTTCATTTAGTCTCTCTGAATTTTAACTAAGGCAGAGATCAAAACATGAGTACTCCATGACTCTAGCTAAAAAGCACTTAATAATAATCAAGTTCACATCTTGTATAAAGATTTTTTTTTTCCCCATAATTCATCATCTCTCTATGGAAAATAACAGGACCTTGAAGAGAGATGTGTTTGAATTGAGGACACAGGATTTTCTTCTGATGTTTTGACTTGTTGTTTGTGTAATATCACAGACATTTTTAGGTTTTGTCTTCTGGGAAAAAGCTATATGAGTTTGTTCAGTGCAAAAGTTCAATGAACATTAGTATGCAAGAACACATCTGAATTACATGCAAGTTACCCTTCAGTATCTTTGCTTGCTTAATGTGGTTTTGGATTATGAAAATATCCACATTTGCTCAAAGTATAATTTTAGCTAAAATGATATTTTTTCTTTTCCCCCTAACAAGACAACCAGTATTTTGTCACTTGGGCAAAGGACATCATGGAATTATGCAACACAACACAACAGTATAGCTCACATCA
The DNA here is from genome assembly GCA_013400735.1 of Pomatostomus ruficeps. Classification (NCBI taxonomy): domain Eukaryota; kingdom Metazoa; phylum Chordata; class Aves; order Passeriformes; family Timaliidae; genus Pomatostomus; species Pomatostomus ruficeps. Next base: position 1,043,787 of record VYZT01054259.1, read on the forward strand.
ATGACACCATACTGACTCCATGGACATATATTTATAGTATTATTTTTACTTATTTTCACCTGGGAAAATTGCTTTTAACTGACAGGAGGAACTCCCAAGAGTCCATGTGACAGGAAACACAGTAAACCTGTAAAACCTAAATATACTGAAACCCCAAATATGATACTGTAAAGGATAAGCTTCTTTGCAGCTTACACCAGTTAGAAGTGTGTGGAGTCACCAAGGAATGCAAAAGGGCACAGAGTACTGCAATTCCCTCCTGTTCAGCTCTTTCTGAGTTTTCCCCTGGTCAGGCAAAAAACTTACTTTAGCAAGTAGCTAAGTGGATTTGTCTGAAAAGTCTGAAAGATCATGGCAGTGCAGCATCCACAGCTATCATGCTAACTTGGATAAGAGATTCTTTGGCTGTGAATGTCGTGTCTTTGGTGTGGGCTCCAGAGAGGAGAGAGAAACAGGCCAGGGAAGACACTACATACCTGAAAGTGCAGGAAGAGTATTTGAAGCTGAACCTCCATGATGGGGTACTCAGTTTCCAGTTTCTGGTTTATGGAACCTCAGGCAGATACTGGAATATCAGCTAAAAGAACTTCACAGAAAGGCCAAAAGCTGGGGAGATTAGGCTTTGGATTGAAGGAGCTGGTTTCCATATCGGGCTCATTGAGTAGTTTTCTACACTCAGAGCACAGCATATGCACAGGCTGCCCAGGTAATCCTTCGGGAGGATCCGTTTGCAGTGTCTCCATCGTGTTCAGTTTTATTTACCCAGAGCCAGCTGCTTTTGCCCCTTCACATGGCACTGTTCTTTCTCTGAGGGTCACTCTGACTTCAGAGAGCAGCTTTAGCCCAATGGAATCAGCAAATGCCATTTCTGCAATGCCTGCAGAACTTCCCGATCTTCTCATGCGGAGCAAATGAAGTCGCTTTGTCTTAACAACCGTATGTCAATATTAATAAATACGTAGCAGAGGAGGAAAAGATGCCACAGCAAGCCACCCCTTGACATGAAAATCAGAATTCCACCTCTGAGAGCAGGGACTGGTCTTTAATGAGATGTCCTCACAGAGCTTATTCATGCCAGGATTATGGCCCTCACAGAGTGATGTATGGGCATTAAAATTCCACCAGCCAGCTACACTCCTGAGCACTACTGAGACTCTGTAGAATACAATTTCCTGGCATATTTTCAAAGCATTAATACCATAGAGTCAGTATCTCTGCAAATAAGCATTGTGGTCCTCTTTTCCCATTAAACCAGTCAAGATGATTTAACTATGTTCAAAGTTCTGCTGAGGGCAAGGAAGATATAAAAGTCATACATGGCCCATTTCCTAAACTTTGGAGTAGGAGATAAATTCAGACAGATAAAAATGGTCTCAGTTCCTCTTTTAAATCTCAGGTTATTTTGTAGCTTCTGCTAAGCGAGTTTGGATTTGCATTGGTGTAATTGGTGAATATAAAATGCAGGTGAAAGGAGACAAAAAGGTGTACGAAAGGTGATTTTTAAGCTTCTTTTCATAGGTTTCTAATGGAAGGAACTTTGACCAAACCTTAGAATTCTTACAAACACATTTTGTCACAGGACTAAAGCTCTAGTATGGTAAAGACTTTGATTCTTGAAGTTAAAAATCACTTCAGTGTGTCAGTTCCTATTGATGTGACTCTTCTTTACTTACATGGCATGTGGGCATTTTCAGCTGTTTGGATTGCTCAAACAGAGGGTGTGTCAGGCACCGGATGTAGATTCTTATATTTGTGGGAGAATCCTTACAGCCAGAAGGGTCAATTGCAGTTTTTTTCTCTGTAATAAGATAGATAAGCATTGGTAGCAAGCAGGGGTTTAGTTCAGTATCAAAACATGAAGAGACTCTTCATTTTGAGCAAGGTCAATTACAGTATTAATTCAATTAAAAGAACATTTTGAACAGCATTTGACAATTTTTCCTCTATCCCTATTAAATATGCTTGAATGATAAGCCAGATTGTGCTCTCAATCCAGATTTCTACCTGAGTAACTCCATTGACATCCATGACATTGCTCCTAATTTGAATCAGAGCCAACAAGATCAAATGAAGATTAAAAGCTTTCTTACGAGCAGTTTTATCCTGTATTTGATGATGTTATTATTTTGTTATGGCTCTATTATAGCAAGCTCGTTGCCTATTTTAGTTTTAGTTTGTGCTCTCCAGAGCCAGGGCTGCCTTGTGGTTCTCTCTCTCAGAGTAACACCAGCACTAAATCCACATCAGCCACTCCTGGAAGCAAATCTGCCAGGTGAAGTGCTGCCCTCGGAGTCAGAACAAACCCTGCAGGCGATTGTCCTGCTAAGTAGACATGGCAAGAAACTGCCTCATGGTCTGTCTGTACAGTACCTGCTACAGTGGCTCTCTGTGCACACACGGGGGTCCCAAAATTTGTCACAGTCTCCAGAGTGACTGCTAATTGCCTAAGGGAGAAGTGACCTGAATGAAAAAAATCACACATTTCCTGGGCTGCATTAGGGCTCTTGAAATCTCCAAACATGCTGAATTTCGAATCAGGGCAAAAGCCAGATTTCCCATGACACTCATTTTGAAAGAAATCTATTTCATGTCTATGTTATGCAAAATGTTTCTCCTTTTTTCTACAAAAACAGCCACCAGCCTTTATTTTCCCCTCAGAACGTCTTATCGAGATGCACACAAATCTGGAGGAGAGCAAGTGTGGCAAGGGGAGGTTTGCCCAATAGAAACTTTTCTGGTGGTTCAAAAGCTCAGTCAGCTTGAATGATACATGTACAGAACAATCTGAATGAGGATGTTTAAATATTCCTGGTGATGGACAAGTGTCTGAAATGGAATGATACTCTTTATTTCATAAGGAATGACTGCAAGTTTGCCTGAGTTTAACCAAAAGGGCAGTTTATAGTCTGATAGGTCTATCCTAAAGACTCATGAGTTCTTGTAGTGCCATTATTTTTGTTGGACTATTTTCTGTTTTGATAAAATGAATTATTAAAGTTCATTCATGAAAATACATGGGGGCTTTTTACAGTTAAATGCATTAGACTATTTTCCTCAGACCAGGCATTTCCTTTAATCACATTTTAGAGGCAACTGTATTTAAACCAGACCATCCATATTGATGTTATGCCAAGAGATATGTAAAGAAGCTCATCCAAATATCCTACTTTGATTGTAACAGTGAGGTATTAGAGGCAGAATATTGCCCTTCTGGTTTTTTACGCAGCATAAAGAATGGAGCAAAATATACAAATTTTGTTGGGAGTGAAAAAACCCAGAAATTTTTCATCTTATGTCTTTTGAGAACTACATATATTCAGGTCTGGAAAGTGTTTGGGTAGGAAACAGATTGAAGAGGAAAGAAAATGCAGCCAGGCTTCTCTGAGGGAAGCAGTTCTTCATCTGTATGAGGAACCCAGATAGTTACAAGTGCTGGGCGGAATGAGACGAGGATCTGAGTTATACAAATGAGAGAAGAAGAAGGAAATTGTGAAAATAATTACACTTTTTTTTTCCTTGATGACAAAATAGAAAAGTTATTGCTTTCATTGGAACACAGACCTCTGCTCTTTTGGGTGTAAGGTACTTGTATCAGCTTACCCAAATCTTTCAAAAATGCAATGTAGTTTTGTTCAGCATTTGCGTAGCAGCCAAAATTATTTTTTTTAATATTTTCTTTCCTAGCACACATAGCATTTCATGGAATAGAATAATCCTAAGAGCTATCACTGAAATAAATCAAGTCCTTTGATTTAATGCTAAAGTTCAAAATCATCTAGTTCCACTCTCTACTTCCAGACACCACAGCCATCCATTCGAGTGAAGCAATATGATTTAGAGGTGATGCTGCCACCTTCTCAGTACATCATCTCATTTGGAGCGGGTCCTCGAGGTTACCGGGCTGTTGATGTGGCATTTTCACTGATGTCTAATCTAATAGAAAGATCCATCCTACCATGGTTTTTTTATTGAAGCTGCAGCTGGTGCATGCACAGTGTCATATTCATAGTAGAGACTCATGGATCTGAAAGACTACTTGAAATTAAAATTCTCTTGTACATCTCTTCACGATCATGAGGAAAAAAACCAAAAAAAATCTATGTAAAATGGGGTGATTAAAAAAATTAAATAAAAGCTGATCCACTCAGCAGCTAAAGTTTATGTTGACCTTAAGTCTGTAAAATGTGGCATCAGTTTTATATTGGTATAAGAGAGGTCAGAACCAGGTCCCAGTACATAATAGTGACAGATTCATTTATGCAAATTAAAGTTGGGTCCTGCTAAAATTGTCACAGGATTGAATTGAATGAGGAAAAACCTGGGGAGCTATTTTTTGATAGGATGTCAAAGTGTAAATTCATCATCATTGACTCTGATAGCAGAATCAGAGAGGAACAAGAAACTCCTTTTTCTTGTCTACCCTCCACCCCGCGGCAGGAGCGTTCTAGTCCATTGTCTGCAGTAAGGAGGAATCAGGCTCTGCACATAGTTAACTTGATGATGTTTTGATTGTCTAAAGGAAATAGCTTGTTTTGGAAACAGCCTCCAAGAGGCTATTAGCATTTTTAATTACACAGATTCTGTTTAATGCCACCCTATTTCCACTTCCCATTCTTCTCATCCTCTTTATTCCCTTGCGTGGAAATAGCATCTTCTTCCGCTCAGATGTCTTGTTTGTGCATTGTTAACTCTACTACTGCCCAGAATTAGTCTCTGTCCTTGGGTTTTCTGCCAGTTTTGTCACAAAGATACAAGTCTGTGCAGTGCTTTCATCAAAATGTTCTCAAAATGCAGTCGTGGACATATAGGTGCACTTATTTTCACTTTCCTCACCATTGTCATCTGCTGTCCAACTAATGTGCTTTCTCAGGAATGAAAATAAAACTCCTGGCTCACTTGTTTTATTCTAAATGTTTGGGTGTGCAGTTTGTCATGGTTCTGCACTTTCAACTCTGTGTAGGCTGCCATTAATGTCCTGTCACTGTGATAGCTCATTAGAATTCATTTTTTCAAGAATTGCAATGATCTTGGAAACCAGAGAACAAGGAAGAGTCATTCAGCCGATACGGTTGATAAACCTGCATTATTGGTGTCGCTGACAACTTACTCAGTCAATCTAAGAAAAAGGGTAAAAGATTAGGGAAAAAAATGATATGGGCTTCATCTGCTCAGCTTTCTTCATGTCAGTGGGTATTTCTGAGAGGTTTGCTCTTGCGTAGAGATGTTGTAAAGAGCATTTGTACCAAATGCTGCTGTAGCTGCTAGGAAGGGAGGCAGAATCCCACAGGCACATGTAGAGGTTCTGGGAATGGAGCAGGCGGCTGTGTGGCTGTGAACACATCACATGGGAACGGAATTTCCTCTCTCCGTTTTCTCTTCAGTCATGTTCCCTTCCAACAGATCAGTGGGGCATTATTGCAGTGCATCTGAGAGAAGCACATGATTCCTGGGTGCTGGGTAGAGCTTTATCTTCTCCACTGTTGTTACCCTGTCTCTGTTGGGATAAATCCTCAGTTGCGTTAGTCAGTTACTGGACACGAAAAGCATTGGCTCTTGCCCCAGTATTTAAGATCCCAGCACGATGACAAGCATTTTAGGGAAGGTGGGTAATAAAAAACCTGAAAACAGATCTGAGTGGTTAGATATCAAGAGAAAGTTAACATGTGACTAGTGATGCTCAGACTGTACTGGGACATAGGTTTTGAGAAGCCTCCAGGCATCTGGAAGCTGTTGACATCCCTGGGAATTAGCAGTCTAAATACCCAAACTCTTTATTCCACACTGAATTTCTCTCAGCATTGGGGAGGGGATATTTTTCTCAGGATAATTTTTTTCTTTCTGTGGGATGTTCCTACTCTCAAAGTTTTCTACAAAAGTGCCTGTGCTTTCAGTCCACCAGACTGAAGCTGAGGGAAGGTAAATTCGCCTGGGTAAATAGGCAGATGAAGCTTAGGCTGCCTTTCCTGTGACAGCCCTGTCAGACTTCCCTTTCCAGCTATTGCACAGAAGTACACCCCAGTGCACCATGAGCTGGTGTGTTAATAACAGTCAAAGGAGAAACCTTTGTTAGTGCCGTAACTGGAAACAGATGTTAACTGCAGACAGACACTGAAGAAAATGAACAAGAACTGCTCTGCAAGCTGATCATTTGAAGGCTTAGTTTGCTATAGGCATTCATCTGTGCATTGGTGGTGATCATCGATTCTGGTCCAATGTTTTGCTCTATTCCTGATACTGCAAGGAGAATACATCAGCATCTGAGAGTGCTTCCAAGCAGTCCTCCAGATGGGGGAATAAATTACTATCAAAATGGCCTGTTTTGATGCTGCACAAAGCACCTCAAGCCATCCTGCATTTAACAAAGATTATTCATCCCAAGTTTGGTAATGGAGGCAGTGAGTAAAGAAAACGGAGGCAATTCTGTGAAATACCGAGGATAATGGATAGATACCTGTAGTCACATCTAAAAGAAAACATGTAAATGAGTGCCAGCCTTCAGGAATCTATTGTTTACAGTGTGTGCCTTATATTTAAAAGGTTCATTTAGATGCAGTAATGGGCCTCTTTTCTGGGTCTGTCTCAAGATGGCAGAGTAAGAGTAATTACTCACTTCAAGAAAAAAAATGCTATGCAAAAGATTTCTAGAAGAATAATAGAAACAGCAGTTTGCCAGGATAAAAACAAACTTGTTCATCTGTATCTAATAAGATTGGTTTAAAATGATACTGTTTCAAATTATAAAGAACTCAAGTGAATATGTGCATGCATCTGTTTTCTTTAAGGGGAAATTTGTGATTTAAAATATTCAAAATGCATTCCAAATCTGGATCCCAGGAGTCACTGGCACAACTCACAAAGCATTAGGAAAAGGGCAAAACTTGGAAGGCTTTCAGTTTGGTTTCAGTTCAGATAAGCCTGCAAAAGTCTGGAGGCCGGCAGTTGATGCTGTTAAAAAGTTTGCATTTGGGAAAGCTCTGATTCAGCAAAACCCCATATTCAGCAAACTATTTCAAGTTAAGCACAATTTTATTTGTTTTGCCAAAAAGAAATAGACTTAATCAGGTGCTTAAGAGTTTTCTCCACAAATGCCCAGGTTGCTATGTAATGCAATCTGAATTTGCAATCTCAGTTTCCCATCATGCATATCAGAAAAGAAATTTAGTTACATAAAATACATGAATTTTGTTTGTGGTTTTGTGGGTTTTTTATGAAAAAATAAATTGCATTCTGGGTTGAATTTTGAAAGTAACTTGTACAATGATGATGCTCTGTATTGTTGTAAGGAACCTCTCAAATATCTTTGAATTGAAGAAGCTGGGCCAGTGTTTTTAGTATGGCTCTTATTTTTATTGAAGTATTCGTCAATGTCCTCTCAAATCTGCCTTCTTCATGAGGCAGTTTTAGTGGAATGAGTCAGGGTGCTACTGGGATATGCTCTGTTCTTTGTTGTTGTTCTCAGTCTTTTTAAAGAAATCCGGTGGTAACAGTGGTTCTGATATACTTGACAAGGTGATAAAATTGTGCCCCTAGGTATCCTGCATTTATAAAGAGGAATAAAACTGCCAGTCACATCACTGGGATTTTTTTTTGGCTGTAACTAAGAGTTGAGTTTTCCCCTTTTCCTATGTTTTTAATGTTGGGTATCTTTCTTTAACCTTGAGACTTCTACTTGCTCTTTCAGATCTTGCTCTCTTTTCTTTTTCCCTTCTGATTAATGTTTTCGAAACTGAGTCATCCAATATTTGTGTCACAACCATTATGTCTTCTCACTTGTCATCTCTGTATAAAAATGTTGCTGCATCTGGATGAAATTTAGCTCAATAAGCAAATAATTTCTTAAGCCTTCAAAGTGACTTAGTTACTGCCTTAGAGAGCACAAAGTATTTCCAGCATTTGTGCCACCATAGTTTTAAAAAAACTTGACGATCAGGAGATATCTCTCTCTTGAGGGGTCAATGCATTTTTCTTATAAAGTAAATATGTATTCATCATCCCTTCTTTAATAGTAAATCTTTTTAAAATATTGTTTATTGAGTATCATTTCCTATGGTTTTCTTTCAGAGTCTAAAGAATACTGTAATGTATTTATTAAAATGTTTAAATATTTAATACATTCTTCATCAGCATAATAACTACCATTTTAATTCATGTGCATCATTAGCAGAAAAATATTTCATTCTACTGGAAAATCCTATACACCCACAGGAACTATGTCTACTTAATTACTAAAGAATAAGCTCCACCTGGAAGATCTGTCTTCCCAGTTCATTTTAAAATAAGTCTCCAGATAATCTCTGAAACAGTCTCCTTAAACACAGTAAGGTTTCTATGGTTATTAGTAGTAATTGTGTTGCAAAACCAGGGGAATTTTATTTAGCGTGGTGAGGAAGCAATGTCATTATTAGTTGATTAGTGTGAACAATCTTTGACAATACGTAGTACCAGCTATGGTTTCAACCACTGACACCTCATTATTCTGATTGCAGTTTGATTTGCAATGTTAAGAGGCAACAGGAAAAAAGCAATCATCCAAATCTACCTCTCTCAGCTGAGAACAATGGAGGGAGTGTGTGTGCTTCACGGTATTCTAGAAATTTCCTTCCCACAAGAAAATAAAACCCGTTAATTGACAAATGACTGACACTGTTTACTAATTAGCAGGCACGGTGCCACGTTTCTGGCACACGCTATTGTGTGCCGTGCTGTGGCAGGGCTCGGTAACGGGATTACAAGCGTGCTATTGTATAGGGCGTGCTCTCCTGAGGGAGATGTTTCTGAGAGCAAAGGTGCCGCGTCTCAAGGGGTTACAACTCGCTCGTTCTTTGATTTGGATACAGCATTAAATTGAATATAACATCCCTCGGGCCGAACCCCTCAGTCCCCGTGGGAATGTGGGTGGCACCACCCTGGGGCCGCTGATCGCAGGGAGCGGTCTGTCCCCGCGTGCCGGGGCACAGCGCGGCAGGGAAGCCTGCGGGGCCCTGTGCAGCCGGGAGGGATCTCAGCTCGCCGCTATTCCCGTGCCGGGGGCGAGCCGCGGGGCACCGTCCCTGTCAGCAGGGCCGGATAAAGCTGCTGTGCCGCTCCGTGCGGGGAGCTGTCCGGGGAGGGGAAGGGCCGGGCTTTGGCCGCCGGCTCCTGCCCCCGGGCTGGGCTGGGCTGCCCCGGGCCGGGTCACCGGCACACACCGGGCACGTCAGGCAAACGCCGAGCTTGGGGTTTCTTGGCTGTTCGGGACAAGGCTTTAATCCTGTGACATTTATGTGTTTGATGTAGTCATGCTGTGTGGCACCAGTGTATTTCACGGTGGCATTTGAAGAGAAAGTAAACCCGTTTACATTGGATGCTTATATGTGTGCTTATGTGCCAGCCCGCGGGGCAGGAAGATCTATGTTTGTCTTGGGTCATTACAGTCAATGCGCCTCACATTAGCTTTCCCCTTAAAAGTCCCCTGGGCTGTAGGGGATGTAAACAGACCTGTTTAGAGCTCAATGCTCTAAAAGCTATTCTGAGGTTTTATTTTAACCCAGGAGGACATTTTTGCAAAATGAAAATTCTCAAAAGTCATGCTAATTTGGATACTAATTTAGTGATTAATAAATGCCTCCATTGCTTGTCTTTCCCTCTTCAAAGAGCACTGATTTAAATGCTGTTTAATACTTGTTTAATGTGTTTGCCATCATTGAAACAAGTAATTAGAGCACGTGGTACAATCAGTAGCCAGGCAATAGACTCTTTATTAGTAATCTTGGGGGAAAAGGGGAATGAGGACATGGTGCTTGTATTACTGTCTGTACTAATTTGGACTTTGGAAAATCAGCATCTGTTCCACCTATACGTATTGGCAGGAGCTAAAAGTGAGCTCAGAAATAGAGCAGTAGCTTAGCATTAGACATTCTGCATCTTTGACTTTCAGTAAGGACAAGGAGACTGTTAAAAGACATGATGTTAAGATGACAAAGCATCCCTCTCAGCTTTGAAAACTCTTTACTGGGGTAAATTCTCCTCTCTGTTGTGTAGCAGGATTGTCAAGGTACTCCATTAAATTAAACAGACTCCTCTGCCCTGAGCTGCCAAAAAAAGCAAGAGCATCTTTTAGACACATCTCTAAATCAGACAGACCTAAGGCCCTGTTTTCAAAAGTGTCTCCCGGATTCACAGGATACCTGTAGCTGGGGCTGCACTTTCCACTAGATATCAAATGCAAGTTTTCAAATGCATCTTGTTCTCACACTGGAATTGGACTGTTGGTAGTAATACCTACAAATACAAGGATTTAGATAATCAGCTAAATTAGTTATTCTTTCTCTGAATTCTGTTGATTAGAAGGTACTGGAGATAATGAAAGATATTGAAGTATATACAGTGTGATTCAGACAGTGGTATCCTGAGTATTCACCGAGTCCAGCCAACACTGGAAAATGAATGTTTATTAATTTGACCATTGATAAAATAAGCTGCACAAGGATTATCTTTAGATTTTAAGGACAAAAGGGGAAGAACTGTATTGTTTAATGTGCTTCACTGATGCAGAAGACCACCAAAGCTGTTGCAAGCAGCTGCCTGCCAACGGGCCTGTGTTGCGTGCTGCGAGGCCGGGGTTTCTCTGACAGCAGCAGGCACTCTGTCACGTTTGATGTCAAGCCAAGCTGGATCCTGGCTGAAAACTGCTGATGTCTTTGCATATCTATTGTTCTGATAGGACATGGGCAAAGGAGAAGGGCAGGAGCTTAAATATCTATTCCTGGTGGTCAGTGACTCCGTGCAGAAGTCTTCTCTCCCAACCCCTACCACCACTCTGGACTATTTTCTCCAGCTTCAGGGTGGTTGGATGATATTTCTGTCAATGGGACACTGTGTGGCTGCTTTATTAATAAAGTCGTTTGAGCTCCACTGACAAACTTTGCACAGTAATCTCATAATTATTTGGACTTTTTATGTTGTGAGAAATACTTTAAAGCAGCATTTCTGGCTGACTGACGCTGACATTCTACCCATATCGAATGTTCCCTGCTTCTTTTATTTATGATCAGGAATTCTGGTTTAGAAGAAGATATCCCACTCTGTGCATTTCTACAGGATTACTGCACTTCTCAGGTGGTAGAGTGCTCTGGTTTCCAAATTCCCACTGCACAATGACACCTGAAGAGTACAGTAATCACTCATTCACCACTGCCTGGTGTAGCTCATTGCTTAAATACAGTGTATGGATTTAAAAGAATGTAGAAAACAAAACCTGAGTGTGGCTGGGTCCAAACACATAATGCAGTTTACTGGTTGGAATTGATTCAGTGCACTCAGATGATGGCCCTTGACAGGCAGCAGAGAGAGGCTCTCATCAATCTGAAGGCAGAAAGCAAGGAGATGTGGCAGTCTCTGCACTCACGCTCTGCTGACGGGAGCACAGACAGACAGAGGGGTCTGGGTGACTCTTCTGGGACACCCAGGAGCCCATGGAGTGCTGCAGAGCTGCAGGTACTCAGCTCTGGAGGGTGAGTCTTGTAACAATCCTGGTGATTTTTATTACATCTGAAAAATAGAAGTAGAGATTTATTTTCTTTTCTCTTTTTCAAATGACATTGAATCCACTTGGGGTCACGCATCCCTTTTTAAAAAATATTTTTCCTTTGTCTGTGCAGCTTTGCTAACATTTTTGGGTTTTTACAATATCATGGGCTTTAGGGACTCTGGGATTTTGCCAATACACACTGCTAGCTGCTGCAAGACAAGAGGGGTTTTCAGAAAGGGTTTGCTTTGGCAGCTCAGGCCTGTAGAGTGACTTAAAGTGATTAAGTTCATTGCAACTGGGGAGTCCAACACCTGGAGTAGTACAGTGACTACGTTTAAAGAGAAAGAAAAAAACCAAACACCACCACACAACCCTCCCCTCACAAAAAAAAAAAAAAAAAGAAAAAGAAAATAAACCACCAAAAAACAAAGTGCTCAGTCAAATTTCAGGTGAACCTGAGTTAATTTATTGGTTTGGGTGGACCTGGAAGCTTGGCAAGGTCTTTGGTTTGGGTTGAATCTAAGCCAAACTTCAGGTTTTACTATGCAGTAACTCTGGCAGTCAGAAAATACATGGAGAGACAAACCTCCCATTGTGAAGCCACACAGACCTGTCCTTAAAAAGCTGTATTTGGCTAAAGGCAAGAGCATGGCTTGCTAGAATTCCTCCTTTTCCCAGCCCGTTTCTGTGGCTGAAGCATTTGGGTCTGTAGGAGCCCTGCTCTCTGCCCCGGCACAGCCTGTGCTGGCAGCCAGACCCCTTTCCAGGACGTGGCCACCTTAGCCCTGGCCCCAGCTATTCCCTCCTGGGAAGTATTTCCAGTGCTCCTGCTGCTGTCAGCACCCGTGGGGAGCTGTAGGGGAATGTCACAGACCAGCATCCTGTTCAGCCTTAGGCAGCCCCAGTCAGAGGCCAGGGATCAGCCCCTGGTTCAGCCCTGGGAGGCTGAGCAGGACTCAGGCTGGGCGTAGATAGAGCTGTGCTGCCTTTGAGCACGAGTCAGATTCCATTGCCTGTGGGGTCAGGTTTTGTGGCTTTGATATGTCTTTTCCAGACTTCTTATTCTGTACATATTTTATTACTATAACAGAAGTCAGAGCATGTAGTTCTATGTTGTGCTGGATCTGGGCATGCATTCCCAGAAACCTGATAATTGGGGCAACATGGATTTTGGAATGCAGAACATCAGAACTACCAAACATGTCCTGGAACAGAGAATCACTATGGTATTGTTACATGTACTATTGAGCTTTTTTTTTTTATAAACTACTTTTTTTGTTGAGCTATATAGTACTTAATCAAATTCAGGGCAAAAGGTGAAGGATTGATCACACATTACTGATCATGTCATCTGCTGATGTTCTCTGAGATTTCATTTCTGCATACTAATAAAGCCCACTTGGAATTAGCATGCTTGAGAGGATGCAAAATAGGTTCAGCACACTCATGTTTGGAAAGAATAACAAAATGTCTTATTGTCAGGAAAGCCCACGCTGTGGAGCAGGAGGCAGAGGCTGCCACATTTGCTATTCTGTATGTGTAATAAGTAGCTGGTTAGGTATGTTACAACTGAAATGTGAAATGCCAGTTTTTATTAGTGAAAGAGATAGTGCAGGAGGAGTGATGAAGAGTGGCTGGGTGAATGTCCAGAGTGCCTGATGTGGGTGCTGCTCCTCGGAGCAGGAATCCAACTGAGGGATGTGCACTGGCTGCAAAATTTGTAATTTGGAGGGGGAGGGGGAAAGGCAGATTAAAACCTTGCGATAAAGAGAGGGAAGAACATTAAAAGAGTTCTTAAGTCAGAAATAAAGGATATAATTCACAGCCCATTGAAATCAGTGGGCATTATCTCATCTCAGTGGGCACTGGATTAGGCCTCAAAAGGGTTGAAGCAACACAGTGTTAGTCAAGCAAATTTCCATTAGTAGCAGGGTCTGAGAGCTGCGGAGTTCAAAATGAGAGTGTTTGAGCGTGAGCCAAAGCACAGCCACAGCCACGTGATCCTGGTCAGAGTCTCCTTCAGCTCATCTCAGCTTGCTCAGAGTTCAGAACAAACTATGCCAGTTCTGACAGGACCCAGCATGGACAGAGCATGGAGGTGGTCCTACCCAACTGTTTCTTGGAACTGAGAATGTCCAAAAGGATTCTTAGTCTTTAAAACTGCAAATTATTAGAAAACCAAAGTGATACATGGCAACAGGGAAACACTTTCAGTGGAGAAAACTCAGATGTGCCTGGTGAGAGACTCAATGAAAGGCTTGCAGGCAAAGCCTCCCCTGAGCCTGCTCTGTCCTTGCTGAGGACAAAAGCGTGAGCCCTTTCTTCCAGCTTTATATTTTTTGTCTCTGAACTTCCATTTTCTTTCTGGATTGCAAAAATTCTGATATCTCTTTGGAGAGACCTTTGTAGACTTTTTGGATCTCTCAGGAGCTTTTGGTCTATCAGTGACTTTTCCAGGCACTTCTGGGGCTGTGTCCAGCAGTCCTGTCAGGGTTTCCTACGAGCAGTCTTTCACATGCTCAAGGTTTCTTGTATATTGGTTGTTTTCCGTTCACAGCCTAGCCTGCCCTGTACTCCAGAAGGATCTCCAAAAACACGTATTCCTAACTGCCCTTCAGTAAGGTTTCCTGTCACCCCCTCCTCCACACAGCTTCTCCTGACCCAGACTGCAGCAGGGAGCAGTGAGTAGTTTGGGCTTTTCCTCCCAACCAATCTTTTTAGCAGAATTTGCTTTGCACAATGACAAACGCCCTTGTGAACAAACAGATGATGGGTAAGCCTCAGACGGGGAAGTCCCGTCGGTACCCGTGTGGAGTCAGCATTTGGTGGCACAGGGTATGTGTGTGACAGGCAGAGGAGCAGAGCACTGTGTTCCTGTGCGCTCCTTGGCAGGACACACCTCAGCAGCACAGGCAGTGTGTGTAGAGACCTTTGTCAGTAGAACCCAGGGATGTGCTTTTCCTGGGTTGGAAGCACAGAGCCATTCCCATTTTAGTGATAATCCCCGTGGTGGTTTTGTTTCTGTGTTGCAAGAGCCAATAGATTCCACACCCAGCTGTGTCATTACTGGGTGTTATCTGCATGCAAGTGTTCTGCCACAGGTGATAGATGTTGTTGATCCTAATGTCTTTCAAATGTTGAAGCTACAGAAATGGAATATCCATGAGAAATGAGCTGTGGTGAAATTTCATTTGTTACCAGCAGGATTGTTTCCTTTTCTGCTCTGGGCTGGTTTATAACGGTTGCCTTGTGTCTTTAATGCATCCTGTGTGTACAAGCATCTGTACAGCAGTGATGCTGACCAACAGAACACTGCTACGAGCAGTGAAAAACTGCAATTTCTCTTAGATCTGTTAAGTAGTGTTTATACCAGATCTGCCTGCAAGAGTCGCCTGTAGGCAGCTGCCATCCCAGAGTAATGCGTGCACCACCGTGTCCCACTGCCCTTGGAGCAGTCTTACATTTACCTCTCACCGGTCTCAGTTCAAAGGCAGTGTTTCTGCAGTTGGTACAGAAATAACAAAATACAATTGCTTGCTGATCTCAGGTCAGCATTCTTAGAAGAACTGCTGTGATGAGTCAGCAATCTGAGGGCAGGTAACATCCCTGGATCAGAGACCTGCCACGCCATGGAGCAATACAGGAATTCTTCTTGCAATCTGTGCCACTTTCGGATGAGTCCCAAAGTTGTCTGCTCTTGAATATCATCACACAGAGCATGTAGGACTCACGGCTAAGATATTAAGCATGATATGCATGTACAGCTGGCGCTGGAAGTGCAATTTGCTTATGTGAACTTGTGGATTTGCTTCCAGATCAGATAAAAACAAATGAGCAATGACCTTTGGAGGATGTAGGGAGGGAGAAATGAATCTCACTAGGCTGCATCACTTTCTAAGAGAAAGGAAATAATGAGCTTAAGCTGAAATAAATTATTTTTACTAGTATGCTGGAGTAAGTATGCAGAGGGAGTGCACAGAGTTGGAGCTCCAGTGCTCTGACAGGTAATATGACTAAATGGGATCAGCTCCCACCCAACAGAACATCAGCAAGGGTTCAGGGATTGCTTAAGATAAAATGAATGGCAAAGAAATGAAGTACAGGAACTTTCTGAAGTATGGTAGGAACAGAAATCCCATTATTTTCTAATAGCGTTTTACACCTCTCCCTCACCATTTTGAAACTCATTTGAGCTGTTCATATAGTTCAAAAAATGCCCTTTTTGGTTGTCTTGGGTGGGACATACATCTGATTTACTTGGCTGCATGCAAGTTAGTCAAAAGAATCAGGACAGATGGCTCTTGGTATTTTCAGCAGATATTTAGTTTCTGTTCTGTACCTGCTGCTATATTTCTTTTGAAGGAGATAGTTTAAAAAAAAAAAAGTTTCCAGTCTAAAAGTCTGAGAAGATAATCCACAGGTTCCCCTGTCTTTGATCATTCAGCGTGCTCATAAATCTTTCCCTGAAAAATAGGGAGAAATTAATATTGTTTTATAGATGGGTTCAAGCATGTGTTAAGTATTCAAGAACTTTCAGATGAGATCTAACACATCCAAATGCAATTTTATCCATGTCTTTCTGGTCTGCCCTAAACAGCACATGGCCCTGCTCTTCATATGGCCTTGTAGTTGAATTAGCAACCACAGGACAAATCCATATGAAAAGGTGAAATTACTAGATCCTATTCAAGTAGCATGATTTGCATTTCGATAAGTTTCGCAGGCTGCCTCATACAAAGCAACTTTCAGTTGTGTTTCTTCTTGTGCTTTTAGTCCTTGAAAATCCTTTGGTTACAGCTCAGATTTCTCTTTAAGTAACAAAGTGAGTGCAGTCGTTCTGGTTGCCTCCGTAGCCTCCTTGCTTGGAGGACATGTCCTTGTCCTATAACTCTTCTCTGCTTGCCAGACCCAGACAAGGTGGCTCTGCTGAAAAGCTGTCACTACAGATTGTCACTGACTTCAGCAGAGGGATGATTTTCCCCCACTTTGTCATTTCCTTAATGGGATTACAAAGATGCACAGAGTTACAGTGTTCCAGGAGACCAGATAGCTGGCCTAGTGTCAGGGCCCTCCACGGGTATGCTATGAGCTTTGTTTTAATAATTGCCATAGTATTTTTAATTAGGATAGAGCACCATATCCCTGTGAAACCATAGAAAACATCTTGAGTGTGTAATGGGTTTCAGCTGATATCTAGTGGTTATTCTTACTCAAATCCTTCCAGACTGGGAAGGAAAATTTGCAGAGGATTGTGGTATCTCTAGTTTTATTTAGCTAGAAGATCTCTGTGCAAGAAATTAATTATTTGAGTTCCTTAACGGGAGTTACTTAACACCATTTCTTTTAATTTTTCTTTTGGCAAGGCAAAGTGTAAGCCATCCACAGACCAAACTATAGGGGCTGCTGATGTTGTTGAACTGTTTTGACCTCACTTAATTGGGTGTGGGTGAGAACAGAAATGTGTGGAGACAGCACGTCCGGTGTTTGGTTTGTTCTGCTGCTTCTTTTAGGGTTGTTTAACTGCTTTGCAGAGAAAAGGTCACTTATGACAAAAAGTCTTCAGCTGTCAAACAAAAAAGCTTGGCATAGGAACTGATGAACTGGATGCTTTCTGAGATGGCCAGATCCCCCCAGGAGTGAAGGTGTAAGTCAGCCTCCTTCCCCTGGTGTCACACCACCCGAGAACAGCATGTCACTTCAGTGGGCTGCGTGGGACAACCCTCTTCCCTTTCCTCCCTCGCTGCAGCCCAGCTCAAGGTCCACATGTCCCCAGGGCCATTGCCCTTTTACTTTCAGTAATGCTGCTTTGAAGTGCAGAACATCTTTTCAAGGCTGTCCTAAATCCTGAGTGCTATGGCAGTGCCTGTTTTGGGGACACGGTGCAGAAATCATGTGTTGTACATTACATGAGATGTACATAACAGAGATGAGGGACGTGGCTGACTTAGAGGTGGGAGGCGATATATTTGTTCCATCTGAGCATTTGAGGGAAAAGCAACCACTGCGGTGCATGTCTGACATACCCGGACTGTCTAGGTCTACCCTGTGCTAGAGAAGTCAGCATCAACTACAGGATAAAATGGTTTGCTTAGGACAGAAAACCTACACCTGTAGGACACCCACAGGACAGAACAGGGCCCAGTGGCTGAGCTCACTACAATTCTTATCCACACTTAGAAGAGCAGGGCACCATTCCCTGTCTATCTGAAAGCACAGGAAAGGCACCCCTTGTCCCACAACACACATGCATGTGCTACATTCCACGTGTGGGGATGAGTTATCTCAGCAAAAATGAAACACATGAGCATTGCCAGTTCCAAGCCAGCAGCCTTTCAGAAGTGCCTCTTTGCTACCTGTAGTCATTGCACTTGCTCTGAATGTGGCAGAGCTGCCAAAAGCCTCAGAGGAACTTTATCAGCATCCTACCGGTGTTGTCTCAGGATTTCAGTGTGATCAGATTTCATTAAAGCAGTGCCTCCTGCACTTTTTTCCCTAAATATTTTACTACCCGAAGTAATAAACACAGATGGATGTTCTGGACTCTCTTGTAAAGAATAAAAAAAACACAACTGTACAATAAAACTCCACCTTTTAAATAGAGAAACTGTAAAAGGGCTCTACTTCCCAAGTATTATTTAATGGAAATGAAGAGAGAGTAAGATGAGCTATATTGGAAAAGCAATAACAGCCAAGTTGCTGTACATGACATCTAATTCTGTATCAATTGATTTACCTGTTATTGATATACTATGGTATTTATATACCGTGTCCCCAAAAATGAAACATTAGGTATAGCAGGCTGCTCCTCCTTGCTGAACACCAATGGGGTCAGAGTCTCTGCTCTTGTTTGATTCCCTTGCTAATAGCATAGTCTAAGCTGAATTTTTTACCCTTGGTCTGGGAGTACCTATAAAAATTAGGGTTGTCTGCATAGCTGGCTAATGAACCTGGAAGCGCATGGCAGGAGTTTTGTGGAGAAGCTGTGATAAACCTTTTGTTGTTTGAGGAGACTGTGTTTCGATCTGTGTGTGCATTTCAAGTAGGGGCCTTAAAAGAGCTTGGCCTTGCTCTCCTTGCAATTGCTGGAAGCTGTCAGGTCACCACTGAAAACAACTGTTCAGCATCTCTCACCCTCCCCTCTAAATGGCAGATGGGGAACTGCATGGCTGAGGGAAGTTTTGGTACTGGGTCACTGGTGAAAATATGATTCAGGTCCTTTAGAACAGACAAGTCATTGCTGTGCAACAGTTTTCCAGCAGGTTTTGGTCTCATTCTGTTATCTAATGGACAAAGAAATCCTGCGAAGTGCTACCTGACTGGTTCTCCTTTCAGCAGTCAGTGCAAATAAGCAGAGGTTGAAAAAGAGTGAATGAGCATGAAGCTTAGATCTCTCTGGGCTGGGTTATTGTGGAGCTGAAGTTAAGGCACAGCACCAGGCGGAGGAGGGCAGCCTGGCCCAGTGACGATCCTGCCTTGCAAATAAACAGGGACAGGCACTTACTCCTCTGTCCCACTGATACCCCTCACACGCACCAGGGTCACTTTCTGGATTTTGTTGGTTTCGTTGTTCTCTCACATATTCCCACCTGTGTTACACGAGTACTCCAGGTCGTTTCTCCTACAAGCTGAAGCTGCAGGCCCACAGCAGAGGCAGATGCAGTTCTGGTTTAAAGGCACAGCATGTGCAGCCAGGGAACTTTGACCATATCTCTGTTGTGCACATCACATTCCCTTCACATTGACTGTAGATTGCAGAAATGTACTTTTTGCTAATCCAAATTTAAGGCTGCAGTAACCTGGGCTTCCTTACAAAAGCACAGGTAGGTTTTAGCACTGCCTACGCTGCTCAGCAGCTGGCACTCTGGGAAATTACAGGCTGTTGTGTTATGTGTGTAGATGCTGTGCAATGTTTCAGAGTTTACTAAGGATTATTTTTTTTCAGTTCAGGAGAGCAGATCACTTACATTGGCTTGTGCTGTCAAATTCAAGCTGACACAGTCACTCCATAAGGAACATCCATATTTCTATATATTTATGACCAAATGTTTCAGCCACCACAACCAGAAAATGTAAAACAATTCACTTAAAAAACAACGAAACTGGAAGGTGTTCCAGCTCTGAGCTGGCAAAAGTTACTGGAGATTATGTATGGACATGCACAGCTAGCAGTGCTGCTGTTCTAACAAAGGGAAAAGAAAGGGTCTTTAAATAGCCTGCAATACTTGGATAAGCCAAAAAGCCGAAAAGCAGCAAACAAACAAACAAACCCAAACAATTTTTTTTTAGAAAAACAATGTATTGAAAATATCAGAGTGAAACACGTCACTGGTCCTGTGCAGAAGCCAAGATTTAATGCAAGGAACAGAAAGCAGCTTTCAGGGTGGCACTCAAATTTCCTCATGCAGATTTTTTTCCTTATCTGGTGTAGAAATTGCAGACCTTGTCTGCTGTCCCCCTACATCTGTACCTCCTTCATGTCCTCGCAGGCACCAGGCACACCTCACCACACCTTTACATACACCTTTACCACCCAGTGCTCCATTGAACTTCTGTCTCTCTATCTTCATTAGGTATGCTGACAAATATCAATTATTTACAATTTCTTTAAAAAAATCAGGACTTACCCAAAGCTGATCTGAACAATATTAAATCATTCCAATTGTCTCTAATTAGGGCTGTGTTTTCTAAAAGAATAGGTATTTTAAGACTACTTAGTGTGGGTTCAGTTGTATTAGCATAAGTTTAATCTTTACCCCACAGGAATAAGCAACACTTCTATTATTTTATATATATATACATATAAAAATATACATATATACACCAACAGAGGGAGATACATAGCTCTGACTGTATGGATGGATTGAGGCAGCCCAGGAGGTGTGTATGTGTAAGGTTGAGATCCACAAAGGCAACTAAATATCAAAGATTTCAATAGAAGCCCAGTGCCTAAATGCTGAGGTTGCATGAAAATCAGCTGCAAATGCTTCTGGTCTTGTGCAGCACCTGAAAAGTTGTGAAAATCACCACAAGCAAGAAACAATTGAGGTTTTGATGGTTTCAGGAAATTGTTACAAAGACACTTTATGTATCCTTTTGCTATCAACAGCACACATGCTTTGTGCTCTGCAGCATGTCATCAAATGCTTCTGTTAATTACTCACTAATTATAACACTGTTGAATGGCTACACTGTGGCAACCGTATAATTATGGAGTATAAAGTACTGAGCAGTTGCAAGGCTGAGCTTATTGACTGATTACAATAAATCCCCTGCTTATTGTTGATATTTTTCACCTGCTTAACAATTGGAATGTTTGGCTATCATACCCTCAAACTCAGAGCAGTATATGAACTGTTAGTGGCAGGAGTTAATTAAAGTGGAAAGCAGGAGAGCTGTACTGAAATGGTTGTGTATGATGACAAATGTGTGTTGAGACACAAAACCTGGAAATGGCCCTTCACAGCTGCCAGGGCACAGCATTTCGCTCACACCCATTGTGTAACTCCCTCACGGAAAGGGGGAAAAGGAGAAAAGAGGTCACCGATGTTTTAAAAATACAGTGTGGTGAGTAAGAATCTCAGGGCAGCTCACACAGACAGAGAAGGAGTTCGGCTTGCGTGTGCTTCCAGCTTCCGACATCAGCCGGGGAGAAACCATTGCAGGAGCTGCTGGAAGTGTTGCCAGCTAATGAGCCCTGCAGGGACTGTCCTGGCACGCTGGGGCTGGCTGGAGCACCACGCGCCCCCCAAGACCAGCGGGCTCCCCAGCGTGGGCTGGTGGAGAGCAGATGATGCACATCTGGCTCAGGTTATACGTCCCAGATTCTTGCATCACAGGAAATGTCAAGTAACCGTCTTAAGGCAGTTGCCTGGGATGCTTTATGCTTGCTGTATAACTAAAGATCTTCATCTCCCCTTTTTATGTGTAAGGGAAGGCATCAATACACACAGAAATCAGCCCTGGCACAAAATATTTTTCTTCTTGTGCTTTCCACAAATCATTTTTTTTGTCCCCTCAAAATACACTGATGTTCAGGATCTGGGCAAGTGTATACTAAGCTGTCCCTGCCATTCATATCTTGCACTGTAGCCAAGAACAAGATACAAAGCTGTTCAGCAAAAGACGCTAATTCATTAAAACTCAATGAAAGCCTTGCTTGCTCATGCTGCTACAAGTAGTTCTTGCTGTGTTCTCAGAACGGAATAGCAAAGCAGGAAATGTCTGATCAAAGAGTTTTCCACTTCATATTTGGGAAAGTGAGTCACTCCACACTGCTGTGGTTCTGGTTCCCTCCCAGTGCTGCCTGCTGTACAAATGTGCACCCGGGAAGGCTCAGTGATTGTCATCTGCAGAGCATTGAAGTGCTACAGAATCAGCTTGTCACTTCCAAGTGAACGGGAAGTTCTTTCCACAAAGACAAACCTTTCTTAAAACATGCTGCTGGTTCCTTCCCTGTGAATGGAGGCTGACTCTTGGAGCAGCATTGCCTTTCTTTAGATTTAAGGGCTCTGAAAGTTGACAAGAAGCCTAAGGGATCTGTGGGAGCTATTAGCATAAAAGAATTCACAGTACTCTTTGGAACTTCTGTATTTATTGTTGGTGTTCATTATCAAAAAGAATAAAAAGTTTTAGCAAAATGTGATAAATTAATGCCATATGGAAAACTGCAACTATTTCTGGGTCTGGATTTGGACTGCAGTAGGAAGAAGATAATTGCTGGTGTAATTACACACAGCTCCAGACAGTGGTGTATCTGACCCATGGTCATTTTTATGCCCATACTAAAATGTCAATAATATCCTGTGATAGAACGTCACCCTGTTCTCCTCCCCAGACCCTCTCAGCATTGTTACAGCTGATAATGCATCTGCAGTCTGCACATTTTTCTCAGAGTGTTTGTTTTGGAAATGTTCCATTCCTCAGCCATCATATAAACTTTAAGTGATAGCCTGGACCTGGAAGAGTTTCAGGACACAACAAGGGAGGGCATTTACTGATTTTCAATGCCTGTTGAGAATGATGGACTGGTAAGCTCTTCTGTGGATGATATATGTAAAGTGTGTGGCTGTTTGCCAGTATATTCAGTATATATAAAAGAGCAAGGTACTAAAAAGGGGACTCCAGAGAGACAGCAAGACTCTTCATAGTTTTTCCTGCCATAGTCCTGGTCTCTCCTTTATCTTTTTATTATTTCTGAATTCAGTTAAGTCTATTGTATTGTAACTGGGCCTAATTGTGCCCAATCTGTCATGAATTCTCTGAGATATTTGTGCATCTTTAACCTTTTTTACTCATTCAAGGCAGTATTTCCTTTGAAATTTCAAAATAATTTGTCCTTAGGGTAATTTTATTGCATTCATTTCTTTGACATCCACAGGATCTCACCGGAGAAAGGATTGGCTTTGTTCTCTTTAGTGAGTCTCTTAGTGAAATACAAGGCATGGCTTTTAAACTTCTTTTGTTTCATGAAGATGCTGCTTTTAGAGTATTGTCAAGATGGGCCCGGGTTACCAGCTGGGAACAAGAAAGGATGAACAGGTCTGCCTTTACCATTCTTGTGCTTTCAGATTTTGAGCATTTTAGAAAGGCTAATATGAATTTTGCTTCTCCTCCTTCCAAACTCTTTTTGATCCTTAGAAGCTTTTGCAAACACATGTTCTTCAGAAAATTTCTCTAGTTTTGGGAGCAGGGATTTGTAGGCCAAAACTATTCATGCTTTGATTTCAGATCATGGGACACAGTGGAAACTGCAGCATTGCAACCCTACACAGCCCCATGTGGAGTGCTGGAGATAGTAGCTCCATTTAGTATGAGGTCAAGTCACACTTGGAAAACACCACAAAATAGTATGGGATCAGTCCAGCACTGCTGCAGTAAATAGGAGCTTTGTGGTTTATTCCTATAACATGCAGAAGCAGTAAGAACACTGGACCACAACACTGCTTCTGGTTCCCCTTCAATGAAATGTGAGTATCAGTCAAGTGTTGTTATGAGCTGTGAAAAGTTCAGTAGTCTGAACTTTAACTAATTGTAGAATTCAGAGAAAATGACTGTTTTTGTGAAGGAGCCAGAGGCGTATGTGATGTAAATCTGCTGTTCCATTCATTTCAGGAGAACCAAACAGTCTTGTGCTGCATCAAGAAATCTGATGGGAAATGATCAACAAATTATATTAATAATTTTAACCCCTAAAAAGCCATATCAGCATGCAAAATTCTTAAGTGAAACCTATGCAAACCATAAGCACGTAGCTTTGAGGGAGTGGATAACTGTGAAAATTAATCCCTAAGTATTAGAGAGGTGCTGGGTAGATCTGCTATGGGTGCTGGAAGCTCACCAGGGCCCTGCTCTTCTCTCAGGTCCCTTTTGCACTGAAGGCGCAGGTCTGGGGAACAAGAGGAGCTAGACAAGAGGAACGTGGTTCTTCTCAGGTCAGGAGAGGACTGATTTTCTTTCCAAAGTCTTTTTCCTTTCCCTGTGCCAAGAATCATTTTCTAATTGAAAAGAACATTTCCCTCTTTGAAAGGGAACAAACAGCAGCTCTGTTCCATCTCTCCCAAGAAGCATGGTGGTGTGCAGGGGTGGCCAGGTGACCAACAGGCAGCCTGTGCCCGAGCACCCGCGTTGGTGAAGGGCGTGTGGAGCTGAGCCCGTGTCGGGAGCTGCAGAGAGCAAATGTTTGTTGGAAATGCTCCGTTAGCCCCATTATGGGCTTCGTAATGAGCGCGAGGAAAGGAGCTGCTTTGTGGCAGAGCTGCTAACACTAACTCACAGTGTCATTCACGAAGGAAATTTGATCTCGAGTTTGCAATCTGATTCTGACTTATCCATTAATCATTTTTCGCTGCACAGACATTGCTCTGTGCTGAGCGTGGCTGCGGGCGCTGGGCCGGGCCTGTGGGCACAGCGAGCGCTGGCAGTGGCTGTGCGGGGCTCGGAGCTGAGCCTGCCATTGCCTCAGTCCTGCTGAACTCCGTCAAACAGGCTGATAACGCTGCTCCCCCAGGCTGGACCAAATATGAACTAACCACAGCCCATCCCCAGCCCTGCTCCTGGGACAGGGACTGGCACCGGGCGGGGGCCTCCCCGTCCGGGCAAAGGCCCAGAGCCGTGGGCAGAGGTGGCTCTTCCAGGGCAAAGGCCCAGAGAGATGAGCAGAGGCGGCTCTTCCAGGGCAGGACAGGTGAAAGTGGCCATGAACAAAGCAGGGTTTGCACCTCCCCCATTGCAGGCAGCAGCAGCAGGGGTTGGTTTATCCCTGACCACACGGTAGCACTGGCACAGGGACACGTTTGCCTCCAAATGTGGCTGGGGCTGCCAGGGAACTCGCCAGGGTGACCGAGGTCTGGTGTGGAAATTCAGAGCCAGCTTCACCTGCTGGGAGCTGTGTGCGGCAAGGCCTCCAGCCTGGAGGGGTTTACCAGCTTTTGCCCACTTGGGAGTGTTCAATGTTACAGCAGAGTGGATTTTCTTCTGTTTCAGCAATGAACAGAATTTCTGAGGCCTAAAAATAAAACCAGGGACAAGATGAGTAATTTTTTAAAAGGTCACCTTTTTTTTCCCCAAAGAACACCTTTTCAACTTTCTATTTTAGTGAAATACTTTTTATGATAACACAAACCTCTGTTAACAAAAGAATGAGTAAACTGACTGGGTTAGCTGAAGTAAATATTATTTTTCTACCTCAAGTAAAATGTTTTTTCCTTAATTTATCTGGTGTTTTAAATTTTTTCAAAGAAAAAATGGCATAAAATGAAATCTCAAGTTGTTTTGAACTGATCACATTTTCTCAGCTTTTCCTTTCTCTTATCTTTGTTTTTGTTCGCATACTTTCCTCTTTAGTGACTCTTTCCTTAAATTCACTCCATGTTTGTATTAGGTTTTTGCCTGGAGTTGGCATGGAGCGAGCAGAGCTGGTTCTCTGACCTGCAAAGGGACTTTTGATGCCACGAGTGTTCTTTAATGAGACTTATGTCTGCCTGGTGACCCATCTGTGCTCTGACTGAGCTGGTACAACAGGGCCTTAGGGCAGCGATGAAATAGGCATAGGATGCTAATCCACGTCCTCTGCCACTTTTCACCATGTGCATGGCAGATAAAATCCAAACCCAGCTCTTTTCTACCCTGAAATTCAGACAAAATAGCTATGCTGCTATTGCATGGTTCTGGTTTTGTGTTTTCCTTCCTAACAAAGCAGAATGGGAGATATACTTCCCTCTAAACCTGTTCTCAGTTTGACACTCTTAAAATACTGTTTACTAATTATGATAAAAGCTGTGGATTTGAGAGGATCTAAATTACTAATGACCAAAAGGTACACTAGAGAAATTGCTGTCATCCTCTGCTGTTTTCCTTTTGTTTTTTAAATTTGTAAAATTGTTTTTCAAATTTCTGCCAATGAAAACAATATCAAACTGGCTGAGACACAACTGTGTGAAGAGCAGAGCCTCTTACAATAGGAAAGGGGGAAAACATAATAGATGACCGGGCTGCCTTCTTTCATTTTTTGACCTTTAATTGAAAGATTGAAGATAAGTAGTTCCTGGGAGAAAGCACAAGGCTGATTCACTTACCCTGTAGCTTTGAGTGAAAAAGCTTCCTGGAAGCCTTACTATATATTATGAATCATCCTCTTGTCATTCCAAGAAGTTCATAGACAAGTAAAATGTTAGAAATGGATTGGAAGTGGAGTGATGGGCAGTAAGGCCTAAGTGGGAGGTTAAAGGTCTCAAGATAATACATTCAGGCATCCCTCAGGACATTTTTGTAAAACTGATGTTTCTGACCTCAGGAATCCTTGTCTCAGTGTATTAGGATTCACTGCTCTCTTAGAATAATGTCATTTTGAAAAGTTCACTTGCTTTATATGAAGTTTTAAAAATGAAGACTGAGGTTTTTTTCAAGGAAATCAGATGGAGTCATCACTGCTTCATGCTTATGGGACTGTAGAGCATGTGGGGTTGACTGGCTGCCATTTCAAATCCTGTAACATAAATGAGATCAGATATAAAACAGATTTGATCACAGTAAGCACAAAGGAATCAATTATTAAATCCTCGAGGGTGGCACCATGTACTATAGGTGGAAGAGAATAAGCTTTTGCATTTCAGGAGATGGAAGAAGGGTAAGAAGAGTAGCAAATCCTCTGCTTGGGATGGGAATCAAGTGTTTCACAGTATGGCAAGAATTCAATTGACCTTGAAAGTACGTGAGCCCATTATTCTTTTTCAGAACCACATCCTCTCAGGATGCTTATTAGGACACCTAATCCTCTCTGTTGACATAAGAGTTTGTTACATATTCTGTCTCAAATGTAACTTTTAAGATATGCTTTTAATCAAGGTAATAAGTCAGTGACCATTTCTTAAGCTAACTACCAAAAAATTGTGTGCCAGAAAACCAATGTTCCAATATTCAATCCTTTACTGGCCTCATATGAGTGCAAACTGAGGAATGCTGCATTTTCTGCCGCTGTTCACTTTTAGCCAGAGGTGGCAGGGGAGGAGCACACCTTTTGCTCTGCTGTTATCTCTTCCAAATCTCTGCATGGACAGTCCCACTAGCCCTAGTGCTCTGCAATGAGAGATGAGGAAGAAGTGAATTGGCAAAAATACCCAGAGATTTTAATGCCTTTCTTAAAGGCTTGATGCTTAGGACTGGCATAATAGTACAGCTTCCTTGACGTGTTCCCAGTTCACATGGGAGCTGAAACAGTCTGAGAGATGTTTCTTAGTCGGACTGAGCGTCCTGGTGTCAGCTGGCCCAGAGTTCATTCTGTTCTTAGCTGCTGCAGGGCTGTGTTTGGGGTGCAGCTGGAGGATGATATTGGTAACACGGAGCTGTTTTGCTGCTGCTGCTGCTGGGCAGTGTTTCCTTCAAGCCCAGGACGTTCTGGTGTCCCGTGCTCTGCCCATGCGGGGCTGCGCAGTGAACGGGGAGGGAGCACAGCCAGGACAGCTGACCCAAACTGGCCAAGCGGAGGCTCCATGCTGGGAGTGCAAACTGGGAGGAGCTGGCCAGGAGCAGCTTGGGGATGGGATGTGCATTAGTCAAGGAGTGGAGAGCTATTGTCCATCCCTTGTTTTTCTTGGGGTTTATTTCTCTCTCTCTCTGTCCTGTTCATTACAGTTATTATTGTTATTGTTATCTTAGTATTATTTATTAGTATTATTAGGATTATTGTATTTTACTTTGTTTCAGTTATTAAACTGTTCTTACCTCAACCCATGAATTCTTTTGTAGCTCCTCTGATTCTCTCCCCCACCCCACTGCAGGGGAGAGCCAGAGTGGCTCTGTGGTACTTAGTTGCTGTGGGGGGTGAACCACAACCCTGAGCAGCAGCGTTTAAAATTATTGCAGCTTGGATTTGAAATAAACACTTCACTGGGGTGAATACGGTACTGAAGAGTGAATGCTTCTGTGCCTTTTTCTGCTGATATTGTTTAGCTGGAGACAGCTTTCTGCAAGACTGGATTACCAGGGCAAGAGTGCATTGATTTACATTCTGAAGGTTATCTTTCTAGTGGGAAAAGGGACAACAGTGTGTGTGTCTGTTTTTAAAGCTGTAGATTTTGAGGAAAAATATATGCTAAAATAAAACAAGGGTTGAGGGGAAATAGTACTGTGGATTTCTAAATAGTGAACTTTAATACTGGAGGAGCGAGGGTTTTATATTCTGGTTGACTTTTCGTTGCTCCTGCTCACAGGCTGGCATGCATCACAATAATGTATTTTCACCCTTGCATTTTGCTTTAGCTATTGACTCATTGACTTGTTTGTTGACAGAAGACAGGCAGCTGAACGAATCCCAGGAGGGGGTGACCAGAGTTTTGATCACTAATGGTGCAGTACCTCAGACCCCTGTATAAGGAATACCATTTGATTTGATTTATATAGTGAAGAGTTAATATTATATTATCTAAAGTGCTTTTTAGGATTGATTTATATACTCCTACTTTCACATTAATTGGGAAGTATCTATTGTTATTGCTCTAAAGGTCAGCTTCTCCTCTGCTTACTCACACGAGTAATGTAATTGATGGCAGTGCATCTGCTCAGGAGAATGAGGAGATCCTGATTTGATGCCATGTTGAATGGGAATAACTCCAGTAAGTCTGTATGTAGATGCTGAACAATAGAACTTCAGAGAAAAGCACCTTATCTCTTGCATATCTTAGTGTAGATTTATTTCTGATTTTGTCTAGAACACCATAAAGAGTACATCTGAGCTCTTTTACAAAGAGTTTTCAAGTTTACTTATAAGGAGATAATCCTGGACAGGCTCAAATCCTTCACCAAATGTTCTGTTCTGGTTATCATCTGCTTAGTGCAGGGCTGGACAAGCATTTGCTTGGGGGTTATTTCAGCTCTGGGCTCTTCCTTTACTGTGCCAATTGTACCATCACAGTAAAGGAACTCAGAAATGGCATTTCTCCATCACTCAGCATTATTCCTGTTGTGTTGCTCAATAGAGAAGGAAAATTAAGCTGGGAGTTTTAAAAGTACATCTATAAGGATGCAAAAGGATTGCTCATTGGAACTAGGTCTTTCCCTGTGCCTGTACTTCTGAAAATCACTCCTATAATTATGCCTCCCTGTCATTCTTCTGATGTGAGTGATGACCATATGCTCCTTTTTGTTCAATTATTTTTGACAGTGTTTATTTCTGACACATTAACCAATGCTTTTAGTCACAATTATCTCAAAGGACTTGGAATTAACATTTTAATAAGATATAATCTGCTTCCATTCATAACTTCTGGCTTTTAAATTATAACACACACAATACTTTAGTGCTGAATCATTTGAGGGATTCTACAAAACATAGAGATAATTGAAATGAGGATTTAAACTTGGATTATTGAAAGGAGGATTAAATTCAATCTCTGAACAGCTTGAAATGTTTTATGTTAATACAATCACAAAAATTCTGTCAGATTTAGGGCGTAGAGCCCACAGTTCATTCAGAAGGAAGAAATAGATACTTTTTCCTCTAGATTTGAAATATATTTAAACTGTAAAGGGGAAAAAGGAGACTTCAAAAATGTGGAACGACAGGAAAATAAAGTTTAGGCGTTTAGGAAATCTTGTACCCATCAACAGAATTTTTTCCATTGTAGAAAAATAAGGCTGAAAAGTACCTTGATACATCTTTGAGTTCATCTCCTTGCTCCACAGCACCATGTGCAAGATACTTCTGCCAGTCCTGGCAGATGCTTATCTCTCTGACTTCATGCTCTGGATTTCCAAAAGTAAGGCCTTTATGGTCCCCCCCAGACAAGTTATTTCCAAGCTTTATTATCTTTGATACCAAGAAAAAAACTTCCTATAATTACCCACAATTATACACCCTCTTTATCTGGACCCAGACTGTGTTTTGTTCTTCCTGGCAGCTGTCATTTATGTTCTTCAGGACTCTTCCCTGTATCAAACACCCGCTCCCCTCATCGTTTCTGTCCATGGGTTTGCCCTCCCAGATTTCCTGTCACAGGTTACATTCCCTGTGTGGATTTCTGGTATAATCCAGGTAGCAGTTGCTTTTTATTTTTTTGCTGCATGATACAGTTCACTAATGCTCATTTTGTAATCTGTTATCTCATTTTTTTGCTCTCCTCAGACCTGCATTTCTGCCTCTGTTTCTGCATAAGCAAGAATAAGTCCTTATCTTTGGCCTTAATTAGTTTTATCTTTTTTTTTTCCACACCAGTGCTTCCGTTAGGCAAAATAATTTTGATTTCTGTTCCTGTTCTCTTGTATACCTGCAGGCCTTCCTGCTTGGGTGTCATCTGCATTAGAAAACATTTCTCCTTGAAAAAACCTTGAATAGAGCCAGACCCAGGATAGAGTTCAGCTTCTCCCCTTCTTCCTGTTGTTGAAGGAAATAAGACATTTTTTGGACATGATTTATTCTTGCAAAATCCACATACCTGTTACCTACCTTATTGTTATCTTTCAGGTGCTTACAAATAATTTTATTCCTTCCTTTTTATTTTTTTTTCCCAAGAGCTGGAGTTAAGCTATCTATCTGTCTAATAAAATTTCCAAGCTACTCTTTTCATCCATTTTTGTATTAGGACTGGATTTATCATTCTAGTAAACCCTTCTCTCTCCAAGTTCCCGTAATAACTTCTGAGACTTTTTCAGCTTGTTCTCTGCATATTTTGTGATGAAAATCATCAGGTCTAGACTGTTTGAATCACCTTAGTTATCTAAATATTCTCTAACCTATTAAATCCTCCTTCTTCTCTGAGATCTTATCCTTTTTTTGGCATTTAAGGCACCTGACTTTTCCTCATGGTTGACTCCCCTGCTAGTCAAGGAGGTGCAGACCCCTCTGCCACGTCCCTGAACGTGATTCCCCCACGCAGCTTTGCTACAGCAGAACTGGAGGGGTTATAAGGATTCTGCAGCAGAAGTTTCACGTGCCCAACCCAGCCCTCTAAGGGCTCCCAGAGCGGCAGAGCAGGAGGTGTCTGTGCTCCAGGGAGCTCTGTGGATCTGCCAGGCCATGGAGTGCCAGGCTCAGCCCACATTGGTGCCACCGCAGCTCGGGGACGGCACTGGTGACAAGCCTTCCCTGAAGGGCTGCTCTGCTTTCACAGCAGCGCAGTCCTGGCCACTCTGTT
Organism: Pomatostomus ruficeps; assembly: GCA_013400735.1. Taxonomy (NCBI): domain Eukaryota; kingdom Metazoa; phylum Chordata; class Aves; order Passeriformes; family Timaliidae; genus Pomatostomus; species Pomatostomus ruficeps. Next base: position 1,074,921 of record VYZT01054259.1, read on the forward strand.
TTCCTTGAGGGACTTCCACGTGCCTCAGTATAAAAGCAGAATTTTTAACTTACGTTGCATTATTGCGGTTTCCTCCTGTAGCACGCCTCTGTGATCTGTTTGCTGATCGCAGAATCATGGCTGGTGGGGCTGTGGAGAGGCATCTGAACCAAGCCCCTGCGCAGGGACAGAAGTAAAAACTGAAGTGCTTCTGGCAGATTTTTGCCTTATCTGTTCTTAAAAACTCTGCAACCCTCCTGAGTCGTACTTTCAGCATCCAGCTGTCCTGGTAGCTGGGAAGGGTTTGCTTGTGTGCTCTAAACAATTCTTGTTGCATTATAGCCGTTTATTTTCTGTTCTGTCCTGTCCTAATGGAAAAGCTGAGAAGTTTATTATCTTTCTCTCAGTGGCAGTTGTGAATGTAGTGGCAGATTGCTGTCTCATGTCCAGGCAAGGTGTTCTTCAATATTTACACCATTTCCCTTGAAATGTGTTTTAAACATGTTGGGGACAGAGAATATCTTGTTCAATTTTGGAACTGACAGAATGTGAAATCATCTATTGATTCTGTTATTAAGCTAAAATATGTTTGATCAGCTTTTCTCACTTTTCACAGCACAATCCTCCATAATGCTACACTTTATTTTTTATTACATTTTGATATTGTCACAGGTACAAGTTTAAACAGGATAAAAACAGAACCTATGGAAGAATCAAATATCAAAGCAAATATTTGATTTTTGTGTAGTTTCCAGAATACAAAATTAGTCCCCAGTGTGAGCAGACACAATTCTTTGGAATTAATGGGGATATGCAGAATTACCATGAGTCTGAGCTGGCTTTTCACTGCACTATCAGTTCTGCGTGTGCAGCAGTCCCAAATCTCCTCCAATAATATTCAGTGAAAATATAAAGTATATAAGGACACATATATGTGGTTCCATGTTAATGTTGTCATGATAGATAATAAACTGAGGCTGTTAATAATAGGTACCAGATTTCTGTTTGCAAGATTAATCAAACAAACATGTAGTCATAAACCAATTTGTAGAGCATCAGCATTGCAGGATTCTCCAGACTGAGGGGTAGATAAACAGTCTCATGTTTAACAAGACGCATGTGAAAGCTTCAAGCTGTGACTGCAACCCACAAGGTCAACCAAAAGGAATAAATACTGGCATAAACAGAATTACATCTCAACATTTATAAACTGATGCGGTGACTTGGGGGAAGGAGGACAGGAAGAATAATAGCAAGCCAGAACATAATTCAGCAGAAACCAGGATGAACATTTTCCTATCAAAGATCAGATATTGATCTTTCCACCCCCCCGCCCGGCAAAGGGTGAAACCTGAGCCTCCAGGGCTTAGCTGTGGGATCTGGTATTTGCCTATGGTTTCATCATCCCACAGCTATAAAGCTGAGCACCCTCAGTGGTATCAATGCCGTGCAGAAAACTGTGCCCCTGAGAAAGAAAGAGGAGGGACGGATAGCAAAGGAGATGGAATAGGCTACATCAGCATCAGATTTGCTAAACTATTGCACTTCACCTGGCATGAATTCTGTACTGAGGCTAAATTCACTCTGAGAGTGAGTTCCTTCTCTCCCAAAAGGCAGAGTGGACACATAATTTGTGTTTGCAGAGTATCCGTGCAGGTTTAGTTTTTATTAGATTTGACTTTTCATACCTGCATGACAGCCTGGATGTGGCACTGCACACCTGTGCAGAGTACCTTGTCAGGTCCTGCCTAGGCACAGCATCTGAGGTGGCTTCTGATAAAAATCCAGAACTCTCTGCATCAAGTGCTGTGTGCAATCACACACATTCCAGCACGTTAAGGCTTAGCAGTAATGCTGGAATTAAAAGTGAAAGATATAAAAAACATAGTTCTTGTATATAATTAAAGTGAAACTGGAGCTTATTTAAATATTTTTGTCAAGTGTCAGCATTTGACTTCTTGCAAGATATATGTCTTTATGGAGTGAATAGAATATCTAAATCTTTTTGTTCTAAGTTTCTTTCCTGGTTTTTTGTTCTCTGAGTAATATCAACCAGAGTACAAGATGTGATCAGAGGTTGCTGTTAGTACATAGCATCTCAAGCAGATGCAAAAGGTGGCACAAAAGATCTCAGCAATAACTCTCACATGTGAACTCTGCTGGGCCTGCATAGCAGGAGAAAATTGTAAGATCCTTTTTGTGGTACTGTGCATAAAAGAGCGTCCCCAAAAACTTGCACATGGGAGAAGATCTCTGTGGGGAAAAGGACATAGCTATTGGCATATTTGAGATAGTTGAAACCAATGACCAAATGCTTGTTAAAAGTTAGTTATTAATATTTATGCTGAGATTTTCAAAGGAGCCTAAGGGAAATGTATGCTCCAGACTCATTGAAATTCACCAGGAGTTGAGTGCCTAACTCCCTTAGCTCCTGCCGAAAATCCCAGCCTTAATCTCTGTGTGACAATCTGATTTTGATGTTTTACAAACCGTCCTACCAATAATAAGGATATGCTCAGGAAGCTGGGAAAATGTGAGTGCTTCTATTTAGTGCCTTTATTTTGACATAATTGCTTAAAGGGCTTTAGATGAAAATTTGTGAAGTGAAGCAGTTTGCAGCTGAAAGTCTCATAGCATAGGCTTCAGTCTGTGTTAGTGATGTAAACACATGCATTAAACTTTGTAATGGGTTTTGTGAAACTTAATGAGCAAATTTTTATTGTGCTGTAATACCACATTGAAACTATCCCTGTTTCTTTGTTTTTCTTTGCCTACAGCTACAAATAAATTTGACATGCCATATTATTACATTGTCCTAGTTCACTGTAAGTTTATAACATTAACTAGAACTAGAGCCTTGATTTGAAATTGCTGGCAAAAGTGATATTCTCTCATGCCTTCCACTCAGAATGACATATAAAATGCACCTGATCATTTTAAAAGTAAGTTGATGGCATATTTTTTATCACATTTATTTCTAATGTCATTGCAACTGCGAATCTCCAACCAAGACAGGCCAGTCAACTTAGTTCTTCAAAGACTCACAGTAACACTGTGAGCAAATACAAACAGGTATGGGTGAAGTATCAAATGGCTGCTTTTGTTCAAAGACACTAAGATCTGTGTGACTATGAAAATTCACGTTATACTCCTGCACTCCTACTGGCATCAAGCTGATTGCAGAAGTATAACCAAAGGGAAAAGCCTCATTCGTACTGGTATTTCTGTCAGCCTGGCTTCATAATCCCAAACTATTCTATTTATAAGGTACCCAAGAGTAGAAATAATTTAATATTTCAGCATGTGTTTCAGATAACTGCCTTCCTAGAAATAGAGTAACTTGCAAAGCCCAGTTCTTTTTACACAACTGGAAATTTTACCAGTCTTTATTGTTGAAACAGGTGAAGGATTCAACCAGAAACATCCCCCCTTTAGTAACTTGGCTTCTTCCACATTATTGTTCCTGTAAACTATCAGATTAAACCACAGGTCAAGTGTGCTTATAGACTCATAAAAATGTCCTGTAAAAAAGAACTGATTGCTAATCAGTGAACTATTGTAGTTAAGCTACACTGTGTTAAAATACTGGAGTAGGATCATTTCCATCTTTCAAATAACAGTATTTTCCCAGTGATGTTTCTTTCAGATGAAAGACATATTTTGGACCTCAAGAGCTGTAGAAAAGCCAAGACAAAATATGTACAATTCACATTAGCAGCCTGTTACTGTTTAGAGACATCAATGGTGAGGTGACTGGATGGATGTAAACAGCACAGCCCGTGAGGGATGAACCCCTTTGTCACTCTTGTAAGGGCTGAACAACAGGGCCTCAAGGCCAGTTTGGCTCCAGTGCCGTGTGTCTGGTAAACAATACCAGGAATACTCAGAAATATCCCACTTCACTGTCCAGCTGAAACCAGAGGATTCCTTACTTGCTTAAAGAAATATTTATTGAGATAGACATTAATGTTCTTCCTCCTGTATTACTGAGGGGCTCGATGCTTCTCCCTTGGTGTTCTTTGAGATTGTATTTACTGAAGGCAAGGTGTTACTGGCATAGCTCGAGGTCCACTTGACTCAGTTAGCTGTGGGATTTTAATATTGTCATGCCTGATTAGAAGTTCAGGTAACAAGCAGAGCTGATTGAACCTCTTTCCATGTGAAAATGTAGGAAAAAATAATCAAACTGAAGAAAATTGTCAGCTTTTTTTGTTAATGCTGCTCCCCCACCCTCTTTGATTAATTATGACAATTTTGTTTTCCAAATCTGAAAGTTTGAAGAAAAAAAATCCAAAATTTCATAATCATTCCATTCTACTGTGATTTCAGTTACTCTGCCCAAGGCATGAGAACACAAGATTTAATAGACACCACAAATGATAGCGTTGGTTCACTGGGCCTCAGGAGCTTCTTTCAGCTTCTCATGCTAAGAGAAAATCTCTGGCACTCAGAGATCACACAGTGAAGTCCAGCCCCACTGAAGACTCCAGGAAACTGCATTTCCCTTTCCGGTGTCAGAGTTTACCAATCTGTTTTTATGATTAATATGCTCCAAAGCTGTACACATGCAGGTTTTCTTTACAAACCTTTGAAAGCTGACTATTCAACAAGCCATTATCCAAGGTGTGAAGAACCTGGTGAGCACTGGCAATCCTGTTAGCAGCATTGTGAGGAACAGGGTGCAGTAAGAATCATCTGACAACAGGCAACAGGACAAACCCTCCTAAGCAATTCACCAGTGTCGTCTTTGGTTTGCGAGGGGAATGGCGCCTTTGTCTTCAGAAACGTGTAAAGTGTCGCTGCCTGACGCATCAAGCTGAGCCTTGTGGTGCCCGTTTATGTGAGCCTGATTGTGCAGGACTAATCTACAGGCTTTGGAACCACTTCCCTCGCTAAATCCAGTTGAAGGCTGAAAAGTGCTTGATAAATCCTTAGAGTGCCTTAACTTTGAAGAATTCTTTTGCAACCGAGACAAACAGGATTAGTACATGTGACCTTCCAAAAGGGAGCTCTGGATCTCCCTTTCACTGAGAGAGCATCCCTTGCCATTTTTTTTTCTCCCATTGATACCTCTTGATCAGAGAAGTAAAGAGATCAATAAGTTTGTAACAGCATCTTTTTAGCCTGGCGGTAATAAAATATCTTTTGAACTCTGTATTACAAGACAGTGATTCAGAGCTTTCTAATTTAGCTGTAAAGCATGTTCTGGGCAACATTTTCTGATAGGAAAGTGTGCTGAAGTCAGTAGAATGCTTTCTAATAATTTCCAGAAGCTCTGGATCAGGTTTTAAAATTTATCCTGGTTTTGGGGTTTTTTTTCCTATGGCAATGTGGTTCCAACTGCATCACTAAATATGTGCTGCTATTAAAAAAAATACCAATAAACCAAAGCTTACATGATCATTGTAATTAAAGGTTTAGAGATTGTTTGGCTCTCTCAAGTGCTTTAAATTACTATTTTCAAAATGAAACCTTGCAAGCTGCTAAAGGCTAAGCAGTCTGTGGTCCTTTGGCAGGTATTTTCACCTATGTGCTTAAGTGGCTTTTAGTCTCCGTTTACTGAGAGTACTGGCAACCGCCTGCCTTTATATGCAGAGGAGAAGCAGACTCTACTCTGGCATCTGAGAGGTGTAAGCAGGATGAAAAATCAAGGCCTTTCACTCACCACGCCTTCCAAACTTACATGTGTTGTGACCCAGTTTGTAAAAGCAATGGCGAACCATGCTGGATGCTGCACTTTGTCTGCAAAGCCGAGAGGGATTGTGCTGCCAGGGAAAATGCCTGCCAGGTTGCAGTGCCTGGAAAGTTAGCTCATTCATTTGGGAACTGTTTTAGGTCCATCAAAAAGAATTCTGTGCTAGGACATGGAAACACAAGTGACTGAATCAGAAGAAAAGCCCTGCCCAGCCCCTTCAGTGCCTGGGGAGCCTTGGTCTGTTTTGAAAGGCAATCTGCCCTCTTGGGCTGAGCTGAGCACTTGCTTCCCCCTGCAGCCAACTGGAAAAGACGCACAGGGTGTCCAAAAGGAAGGCCTGAGCAGAACACGTGAGCACACGCTGACAACCCCAGAGTCAGGTGTGATCCCCTGGTGTGCTCTGACATTGGCATGGCTGCTCCCAATCCTTGTATAACGCTCTAGGAGACTGTTTCCTGTACTCTTTTCAAGCTGAGGAAGATCAAGGCCTCATTGCTGAAGGAAACGCTGCCAGCACCCACACCTGGGCTCTGTCCAAAGCTAAGGTGCCCTTCACCCCCCAGGTGAGATGTGGGCCAGTGCACAGACACTTCCATAAGTGTAGGCCCAGTGAAACTGGGGGTAAATGAAGCTGTGCATGTGAGCAGAGTACTGACCCTGCTGAGAACAGCTCAGGTACCAAGAGCAGCACAGCAGTGATGCTTCTCAGCAGAGCAGTTTATTGCAGGTGGGCTTGGGCTTGGGTGACTTTTCTTGTAGATATTCATAGAGAAAAGCAAGGCTCCAGAAAAAATTCTCTATTTAGCAAACCCCATTCCTTCCCTTAGGTGTCTTGCACCTCACTTTCCTGTCTCCAGTGAGTTCCCTTCGTAGCCATGATTAGGGAATTCTGCTGCCAGGGTTAACTTCCTCTGGGTCTCACTCGCCTGTGTGGTCTCTGGCAAACAGTGCTTTGTGAATAACAGCAACTGCTTTGGCTTGCAACGTTTTTCAAATCATGTTTAGCACAGAGGAAAAGCATCTTTGACAGCTCTGCAAACTCAGTCTTGAGATAAAATAGACTTCTACATCGCTGTAGTTTAAGAAGTTAATAGCACACGGTTTAAAACCTGCCTACCTAGATAGTAACATGACAGATTTTAAGCGGCTTTAAGCCTCTCTAAAGTAAACAATACTAATACTAAAAAAATGTTATTTCAAGTTCCTTCCTTCTTTTTCTTTTCTTCTTTTTTGTGAGGGGAAACCCTGCAAACATGGCAAATGTGTATCTTTTCCGTCACTTCATAGAAAAGCAGCAAAACATACAGAAGAAAAGCCTATCTCTCTGGCTCATTTCCCAAATGTACTTTGAGTTACCAACCACATTTAAGAGGCTGCTGGAGCTTCTTTGTACAGTGAGAAAGTGCTGAAACAGAAAAAGCATTGAGCAGAATATGCAATGACTTTGTCACAATTATGGGCATCAAACACAGGGTTTTCAGACACAATCCTTTATCCTGCAGATGTTTCAGCTCAGTGTGTTGATCAGCACATTGCCCCAGGAAATTGCCTCGCTGATCAAAAAGTGTCTGTGTGTGCTCCCCTTGCACATATGTAGCTTAGCCTTTTCAGGACAACTACTAGTTTCAATATTCAGGAGATAGCAAAATTGTAGACAAACAGTTGAAACATTCCACTGGTGCACCTTGACTCATTAGAAATGCTGCACCTGTAGTAAGCAAAAATATTTTCCATCACAAGTAAGATTCATCATTTAGGATGTGTGTAGGAACATAACCTTTGCCTCTTTGTTTAATGCTCTCCTTTGGGAAACAAATGCCTTTTGAGATACCAGGAAATGCAAGCTCAGTCGTGGTAACATTTCGTTTTCCTTTCAACCTGCTGTGTATAAAATCTGCCAGTGAATGGGAATTTTCTTGGTACTGAGGTCAAATCCTTTCCTGTTATTATCTCTTTTGCTTAGTTGAAGTCACATTAGAATAAAATTTAGTTTTATCTCTCTCTTGTCTTTTTTATTTGCTAAAACTGTGGTCACTGTTGGCTACGTGTTATTTATTTCTGTGCCAGAAATAACTTTCCTTCTTCACAAAGCTGATCAGTGGTTTTGTGCCTTTCCTTTGGCAGATACTCACCTTGTGCCACTTTGCAACTGAATTTGAAGATGCCGAGGGCCAGGACACATCTGTGAACTTCACTGGCAGCTGGATGGCTTTGGCAGAGAGAACCCATCTAATGGGTAAGCACTCAGAAATGGAGTTTCCATGGTGTCCTGACAGTGACAAACCACAGACTGTTCCCCCATGAGTTTAGTGATTAAGGGCTGAACATTTGGATCTGGGCTCACCCACTGAACTCTGGGCATTTACTGGAGGTATCAGGTTGGTTGTTCAGCAAGTCACAGCTCCGGGGAAGGTTCGTGTGGCAGACAGGATTGTCCATCACAAGTACCTCTCTCCCCCATTCCCTGTCCTCCTCCGTGCTGGCATCTCAGGCTGGGGCCCAGCACTAATGAGAAGGCTGCACATTCACTGTGTGTCAGGGAAACCAGATTTGTGGCGAAGAAACACAGGAGGAACACAAGTTAGACCATCTCTTGTGGGCAGGAGAACAGTGAGCCTGTACTTGTCTCTTCAGCCAAGAGGAACAAGGATTTGTGTCCTTCTCCTCAGGGCCCTCACCTATTGTCCTTCCAACCCAGCTGAGCCAAACCTGAGGGAAAATTAAAGTAAAATATTCTATGTCTTGCAAAAGGGAATGGAAGAACAAAGTGTAATCCTTCAACCGGCTCTTTCAGAGGGAAGCAACGTGTCCGTAATTCAATCTAGTGTTCCCTCATTAGCTCTACAAAGCATTTGAACTTTCATTCAGAAATTGGATTTGGTAGATCTGGCGTGTTCTACTGTGGACCAGAAGGGAAGTTCATTAGAAAAATTGCAAGGCTAAGTCCTTTTTACCTCAGAACAAGCTTTTGGATTTTGTTAATCAGGTACTTTTGTCATTTACATTGATGATAAACATTTAACAAGTAATCTGCTCTGGGAGCACTGTGATTTACTGCTGCAATCTGGGTTTCTGCTATTAATAACAATGTTTGGCACCAGTATAGCCAGTTTAAGCAAAGGATAGAACAGATTTCCCAAGCTCTAGCTGGCTCAGTGTGGTTTTCCATGTCCTGATGAGAAGAATTTGCCAGAAACAGGCTTGTTGGGATCAAAAGGACATGGAAAAACAGGAGCAGAGTCTTGTACAAATTTGTCATTACGTTTCAGAATGAATGGTTTGGTTTGATAGGATTTCTTCCATTTCATTTCTCTCAGATGGATTTAATGTAAGACTGAGCTTTTCAGAGTAGTTCTGTGAAAATATTTCATTTTTGATGTTAATTTGGGTATGATTCTGAATAGATTGTGTTGAAGATTTTAACTTTTTCTTGAAGTAAATTAAGCATTTGTTAAGGTGATGGTTATTTTGGGGGTGAGTTTTTTTTATTTTCATAGAAGGTGTTTGTTTCCCTTCAAATGTAAATATTTGTTTTCATTACAAAAATGAAAACCTGTAAACTTAAAATATTTGATTTGGTTGTAAACTTTCATCCTCCCCCCCCAAAGAAAAAAGCTCTGAAATTTAGTTGTTCAAACCTACAGTATTTTCAGGGAGGTAGGGAGGAAGATCCAAGCAAGGAACTTCCAGAAACCTCTCGTATGTGTGCACATTTCAAGCAAGTCCCCCTGACTGGGATCTGTGTGTGTTTTTCTCTATGGCAAAACTATCTTTGATTCAGAAATATTCCTATTTGCCATGAAATTAATTCCCGCCAGGTCCACAGCCGCACTTCTGGGTAGCTGTTCACTTTTCCAGCAGTTGGGACACAGAGAACCAATAACTTCCCCTCTAACTCAGTTATTACACAGAGTCTGGGCAGGATTAGGAGCTGTTTGACTGACAGCAGAGCAACCCCACCGTTAAACCAACGTGAATCCTCCGGGTACACCAGCGCCCTTCTCCTGGAGAGGAGGAGCAGCCACTGAGGGCCTTGAGCACCAGCACAGTGTTTCCTTTCTGTGGCTGAAGGCTTAAATCGTGCAGCTGAGACCCGCGTGGCCCTGCTGGTGCAATGTGATAGGTCTTGGAGGGCAGCAAAGGTTATGTGCCATTTGATGATTTTATTCCGTTTGATTCCCAGCTTTTCAAAGCTGCAGCCTAGCCCTTTGCTGAGATCTTTCTGATAGCTGTGTCACCTCAAAGAACTGTCACCAGAATTTTATTCATATATTTACTTCTTTATTGAAGAATTGTTTTTCTTTCAGGTGTGCCTGTTTGGAATGAAAATACTATTTTTGTAATTACTTGAGCGTTTTTCATTTTGGGCAAATACAAAGTTTGGACTCTCTTTTCATCCTTTCTATTGCAACCTCTGTAATATATTTGATTGATAGATTTTATTACTATGGTTACTCCAATTTCACGCAGCAGATTTTATTTGTGAGAGTAGCATCCTGCTCTGCCCTCATTCAGCCTACTTTGTTTATTATTGTTTTCTGGGGAGAGGGAGGGAAGGTGTTCCACTGCTTTCCTTGAAAACAAGCTTGGCGCAAATAAGGAGCTTCTCATGTCTGTAAATCCACTGTGTTCTGCACTGCAACCTTACAGAGAGAAGAATCTTATGTACTGAAATACAAAGAAATTTTGCTGTCCACAAGAGTTCAGAAATCACAATCCCACAGAGAGCTTCCATCTTATTACATGGTGCTTTTCCTGTCTTTCTTTTCCCTTAATTTTTATTTAAGAAAAGGTTTTGCAGTGCAAGTCACAGTGATTTACGTGCATGCTGCAGGCTGATTTAGGATGCTTATTCAATCAGTCTGCTTCTAATGACACTAGAAATACCATAATGGATGGAACATTCCTGTCTGCTCTAAATTGGATTAGATGGTTTACTAATGTAATACTGGCAAGCCAAATCAGCCTGTGATGCCATGGGGATTAATCTAGAGGGAATACTTGATCTCTAATGCCCATGTGCTAGTTGAAGTGCAGTCATATCTTTTGATTTAATAAACCATTTTTATATTTCCCAACAGTATATGTGTATTTGAGCAGGATGAGCTAATTGGTAAAATTAGGCTTTTTAAATGAAACTTCATAAGTTGCTGCTAAATGGAAGAATACTAAGTACTCCAGTCTTAAAAGATTTGGCTGCTGTTTATGCAATTTCTTCTCAATAGTTTAAATGCTAAGGACCACACAAGGACATGGTGCTCTCTGTTAAGAGACAAAACTAAAAATGCTGGTATATCTTGGAAAATACTCATTTGTTACTGAACTGAGTAGTCACAAAATGCACATACCCCTGTAAGTCCGTTATATTAGATCTGCTTTTGTTCTCATCATCACAGGCTTTGTTTAAAAGTTAAACATTGATATACAAACATTTACAGATTGATGGTCAAATGAAATTTTACAAAATAGGTTGAGGAACAAAGAAAATATATACCGTGCCATGTTGTTGGTGTCACTTGCTGGCCCTGTGGTGTTTGCTGAGGTGCTCTCTCGGATCTGTCTAAGCTTTGGCTGGCAGATGGCTCGTGCAGGGAGCAGAGAGGCACAGGGGAAGGACTGAGAACCACAGAATTACCAAGCAAAGCTTCCTCTCTGTTTAGGTGTGTGCAGCTTTATACACCTGTACAAATTGCTGTTTCCAAAGTGAGTGTAAAATGTCTGCATTATGCCCAAGTAATTTTGCTGTTGAATAAGTCATCCTACACTAAATGAAATCTCCCGTAAAGTTGTGATTGATTTTGAAGGCAGAGAGGAAGTCTTTTGGTTAAATTATTAAATTAATGCATATATATATTATACATATATGTTCCCAGGTGTAATTGCCTTAATTCGGATAGTCATGACATAATGTATAGAAGGGACATAATGTGTAGAGACCTGAAACAAAATCTTTCCCCTTAAGCCCTCTGACTTAGCTGCTTCCACGGCTAATATTTCAGACTTCCATACTAATGATATAATCTTGAAACAGTACCTACCACGACAAGAAGATACATAATTTTCCCCACCAAATCATGCATGCCACACATCTAAGACAGACACATCTTTCCCTGTTCCAGAACTGTGACAGATCCTAAATTGAATATCCTGCCTAACACCTGGGTTTGACACACTTCCTATATTCCATAACACAGCTGGAGTGACAGGATTTCCAGTTACATGTTTTGAAGTATGCACCATGTAGAAGCATGTGTTTCTAATCTTGGCTATTCTCAAAATATCAGACCATAAAATAATTACATGCTAATAAGTAGGAAAAATATTTCAGATATTTTTAATGGTTTAAAAAATTGTTATTACAGATCTCTTTTCACAGTAAATAAGCAAATCTATTTGAAAAGTGCTTTCACAAACAGTACTATAAAAGCAATAAAGTTTCTACATTATTGTCTGAAAACATTTTTCAAGAACCAGCATAAGCAGAAATCATGAGACTATTTACTATTCTGTATCAGATGTTTTGGACAACTTATGCAGCCTCTGTGTAGCTAGATATCAAAATATCAGGCAGTACAATCTCCAGTGCATCATTCTGCATTAGAGGTTGTCTGTTCATTCACTGCTTCACTGGTAATTAAGAGTGGGCTTTCAGGCTACTGTTTCAAATGATGATTTACCGCATGTATCAGAGAACATCAGAGCATATGTTTAGCTTCCCAGCTGTTTTAGGTGGATGTTTGATCCTTTGACTGCCTCTGAAACTTGTCCTCTGAAGACATCTCCAAACATTACTGTATCAGCTGAAGTATTTCTGCAGGCTGGAGTTGCCTTCTCCTTCATCAGACCAGTTGTCTTCAGCTGACCTCTTTAATAGGATATTTCTCTCTGGTACTGAGTCATCCTGAGCTGTGTATCTCACCCCTTTGGGTGCAAGTCTGGTCTCACTCTAACTATTCTGCATCCCTCTTTCTCACTTTGGCTTGATGTGTAGGCCAGAACCTCATGAGATGATAGTCTGGGTGGATGAGGAGACATAGCATTAAGTAAATAATTGTAGAGGTTGTTTCCTGTGGCTCAGTTGGTCAATCATTACTTTTTTCCAGCAGGGAGCTTTCTGATGGATGTGGACAGCTGGTTTTTGACTTAGACTACTAGCTATAAAACATTTCTAGCCAAGGGAAGACACTTGTGGTGATAAATCAAGTTGAGGAGATGTGCCATGCATGATTTGGTGCGTTTGTATGCTGCTGACATGAAGGGACACCTTTTCAAATACCATGGCTTGAATTGTGCACAACTATTTCTGTGCAAGAGCAGAGACTGAGCTTTGCATTTAAGCAGAGCTTTGCATTTGTTTGTGCATGAACATTTGCTGACTGCTCCATGTTGAGGAGGTACATCTGAGGTGTTGCTACACTGGAAATCTGACACTGAAGGGTATCCATCACATGTGATGTGTGAGTGTTCTATTATGCTGTAAATTTTAGTTCAGTCAGTTTAGAAAAGGAGTGTAGTTAGAAATGAAGTTATTAGTTAAAATTTACAAGATGCAGTCATGAAATTAATATGTTTGACTTAATTTCTGAATAATGAAAAATAGTCAAAATAATAGAAATGGAGTGATGTTATGTACTGGAGTATCTAAGTATATTTTTGCCTATTGGCATAATCCCTGCACAGTGCAAACATTCCTGGGCACACAACCTTTGCAGCACACCCCTTGGAGCCCCAGGAGTCTGACTTACTTAAAAACTGCTGAAGGAAATTCAAGAACCTACCCATATAATTATCCATCCCATGTACAGTGATTGCATACATTAAAGGAATGCATTTATTCAGGATGTCCTGTACTGATTTGCAAGTAATAATGACTTTGCCAGGAACTGAAAGGAGCAGGGAGAAGGAGTGCCAGAGTAGTTCCAAATGCCCAACAACATTTGGACCTTGTGCAGTCAGTTCAGTGACTGGAATGCTTTGGTCTGTACCTAATAACTCCAAAAAGCTATTCTGAGGGTGTGTTTTACAATTTTAACTTCTGATCATCCAGATTATGTCAAGCTCAAAATGAAAGATCAGCAGGTTTTGAACAGTGACAGAAACTTCTTACATTTCCGATTTGAAACAATACTAACAGCAGTAGAAATAAAGACGTGGTCTTTACACAGCAATATATATACACATAAAACATTTATTTTGAATTCAGGATGCACTTCCCTGTATACTGTCCAAGACAGTTTAAACATTTTAGAAACCAAAGCATAAATCTATGCCTGCTACTTTCCACAACTGTTTAAAGTTATGAGAAAACAGGCTTTGAAACCTTTGCTCACCCATGTGTGCCCATAAATCTCTCCTGTCTTTCCTTGCTGTCAAGCAATTATAACTTGTAACTGCTTCCAAAGACACCTGACTTTACTGATGAAGAGCTATAATAATAAATTGTTCCAATAAACATGATGACAGAGCCACATAAAGGTAGAGTCAGTAAAGAGCAGCAAACAAGCAGTGCTTCACCATCACTAATCCAGCTCGTGCCTCCTCTGAGAGTGTCACGGGCTGTGCCCAGCACACCCTGCCTGTGCAAGGGGAGGAAAACTGTAGGATGATGGTGATGGCTTGGAACAGCACAGGAATAATCTTCTGGGTTTGTATTCCAGCACTTTGTACTCCTTGACTTTCAGAAGCTACTATTTCATAAAAGTCGTATTTGCTTTCCTTTGATTTACAATTATTGAAATTTTAATAAGGATTGTGCAGCGACTCCAGACATCACATATTGTCAGTGAGAAATTATAACTTTATTGCAGCACACACTGACAGCCAACTCATAAAAATGAATGACATTCTATATCATAACATCTCGTAGGCTGTTCAGAATGTTAATAGCTCACTTCATCTTTCTTTAGCATAATGAGGCAGACAGTGTACCAATATTCAACGTGAAAATGAAGATTAAGAAAATTTGAATTGAAGCAAGAAAGTAGCATTTAGCAGAGGTTCAGGCAACATTCAGATAAAAAGTTTCAATTAAAGTACTCTTAGGGAACCTTTTATCACTGGAGCAAGGCTTTGTTACCAAATACCAACACTGACTACAAAAAAAATAATTTAAAAATGTCTTTTGAAATGCTGCTTCTGCAAGGATCTATAGTCTTTCTCTTATCCCATACAGTACTCTATTTTTCTGTAGACTCAATTGTATAAGGTTGGATTATTTTAGAATAATCTATTTTTCCATAGTAGATCAAGCTAAAAATGGAAGAAATATTTAGGAGAGAGATTTTTACCACTTTTATTAGCAGTTCCAAATGTACCTACTCAAACATGGGCAAAGCTGTCCAATTACTCATCCAAATCTGCTGGTATTGTTAATCAAAAACTCTATAGTCACTGAGAGCCCTGGTTAAAACACTTGCAGACTCACTACATCATCTATGAACATATTTCTCCATAGTATGAACTGAATCAGCCAACTACTTAGGAGTAAAATTATCCAGTAAAATAACACACCTGAAGTTGCTGCTGCTGGCTTTGATTTTGATGATAATCAAAGAAAAACTCTCACTTTAGCTTTTTAAGGGCTCTTTCTGTATCTCTAAATATATCAAAATTAAAGAAATTTTAAAAGTTTTGGAAAATTCCTTAACCCAAATATTTACTTTTTCAAAATCCACACACTTTCAAAACCATTTTATGGATCTGCATTACCTTAGTGCAGCACCTGAGGCAAATGTAGCTCCCTGGATGTGAAAATATGATTGCATCTGTTGGAAGGGGACTCATCCATGGTGTGGATAGAGCACAGTAGATTGATTTTCCTTCTAGGAACAAGAGGGCAGATTTGGTCCTTAATCGCTCAGGAGGGGATTTTCCATGGAGTGTGAAAAATGTCAGCTCTGTACAACGTTTCATCTGTCTCAGGAATATTTGTGATTATCAGCTTACTTTGGGGTCCACCATCACTAGGGCTGCAGGTTGTTGGTGCTCCAGGGCACCAGTCCCAGCCAGACTGGGACTGCCCCCGAGAGCCCTCTGCTGTTGGAAGTGGCCGTGGGCCCAGGACAAACTGTAGTTTAATAAAATCCCCGTGATAAAGAGGATAACTTAATCTTCAGGATTGTTTTTTACCATTATTCAAACCAAAAAGTGATTTCTTCAGAGCATTCCCCTAACGTCTGACACCTGCAATGTTGTCAGCTAAAGTACATGAAATAACAGTAACATCCTGGAAGCACTACCAAAGATACATCCAATTTTCAGCCAATTTAATTGAATTTTCTATGCCCATTCCAAGTACAAAGAAATTAGCACTGTATGTTCCAGCTAGAAGAGACACTGCTCGTGATGTATGCTCTCTGTGGAGATCTGTCTGCTCAAATTTAACGCTCCTCCTCTGTTTGTCTGAACTGCTTTGGCTACTCCTTTTTTCACCCTTTTGATTTTAAGCTGTTATTCCTTTGGTGTACGTTTCAGCTCGTGCCCTCTGGGTTTTCTATCACAATCAACTATGCGTTCTGATTTGTTACTGAATGGCCTAAGCTGATTCCTGATTTGATTCTTGACTCATTAAGACTTTTCATTATGGGTGATTTTGAAATTTATTCTGATACTTTGAAACATCCGCTCTTACGAAGGTTTGATGATTTGTTGAATCTTCTCAGTTTATCACATTATGTTAATTTTCCTTCTTGGAGAATGGGCCATATATTAGAATTGAGTATGTTACTTAATCTTCATCACATTAATATACTATTTTTTTCCCTTCGTATTTGTTCCCTCATTGTGAAACTGAAGATTTCTCTCCCTTTCCCTGCTTGACCTCTGGTATTTCCAGCTGCCCAGGGCTCAGTGGCACATTTAAATCAATGGCCCTGCATGAAGACAGCTCTCAGAGCCAGCCAAAGCCCCCTCTCAGGCCCTTCTTTCTCCCCTCTGGTTGTCTCCTCTGTGTCTCCTCCTTCCCTGAGCATTATGGGATTCCTGCTCAAATTTCCTTTCCCTTAATTCATTTGGTTCGATATACTGTCAAGCACACAGTGCTGATATTGATGTTTATTGCTTTTTTTCCCTCCCCCCACAAAATTAAGATTTACTTCTTTGTATTTCTGTAAATTAAAAAAAAGGTTAGACTGCTTTGCTTTCTTTTGGTGATTTGCCTTGTTTTCAGTACCCTGTATCCATTCCTAAGGTTATCAACCTCTGCTGAGTATTTCTTTGCACTCAAGGTCAGCTTCCAGCTTGCTGGAACATACCTGCAATTACTTTTGGAATTAAGAAAGCTTGGCTAGTCTGGTTAAACGCAGTGATTCTTAATCCAATCTATACCATTCCTTTTATTTCACTGGCAGTTGAGAAGGTGGTAGTGAAATAGCTTTTGCAGCAACTTCATATATTTGATTTTATCAGTAAGTCTTAGTTCCCACATCTGATTGCTCATTGGAAAAGCTCAGAAGTAATTCTCTAAATCTAGTGAGTTTAATTTATCCCTATGTCATAAGTAAGTTCAGCTTGGCACTGGAGGTCTGGTGCAGATAATGCTACTCTAAAGGTTATCTGCCCTCCTGCAGGGCTTGGGAGGCACAGCTGCAGCGCAGTGACCAGAATGCGGCCGCTGTCTGGCAATGCCATGGGCACCAGCAAATGTCCTGGAGGAAGTGCAGGGCAGCCATATCCACGGCTGGCGGCAGTGGGGGCTGTCTCCCAGGCTGATGGAGCCACGTCTCACACCTGCAGTGTGGATGTGCCGCTCACTCCAGCTGCTGGCAGGCAGGGACTGCCTCCTGGGTTGATGGGATCGGCTCCGACTCTTGCAGTACAAATACACTGTAAAGCAGGAATTGTTTGGGCAAAACTTACACACGTGGGAGGGCTTCCTGTGCCTGGTTACTTCATTTGGCTTCCTGTGCCTGGTTACTTCATTTGATTGCCTTGAATTCATGGGAGTTCACTTGTGTAAATCTGGTGCCAGCTGGGTAAAATTATACGGGTTGTCTCATTTTGCACCAAGTCGCAGAGTGGCTGGTAGTGAGAAGCCAAACAATCACTCTGCCTGAAGTCTCTGTTTTCCCTTTTGCCAAACTTCTTTTTTCATGATTTAGGTACCTGTGGTCTTTTCCTCCTCACTTGGGATTTCGACTGGTTTATCAAATTTTGATTTTCTGTCTTCTGTTAATATTTAGCTTGTGCCATTTCTCTGAGAAATTATTGTTGCAACTGCTGAATGCCATTTGTGGTCAAAACACAGAAGTACCATTATTCATATGCATCATCTGTGGTGTCACTGGCATGCAGAAAACACATAAATACACTTCCCAGGCTCCACAGTCTTGAAAAGTAATTGATGTTTTGCATAATTATCTGATAGATACTTACAGATAGATGGCTTCATATTCTTTACACCCTCTAATTCCTGTAGTCTGTTCATGATCACTTGGATTTAGTGCATACTGAAGCCCTGCTTCCTGGGAAGTGGCTGGACAGTGCCTGCTGATAGGAAGTAGAGAATAAATCTTTTGTTTTCATTTGCTTCCACAGATGACCTTTGCTTTTCCTTTATTAAACTGCCTTTTTCTTGACTCACAAGGGGTTTTTTCCATATTATTTTCTCCCCCCAGTCCTGCTGAGGAGGGGAGTGACAGAGTGCCGTGGTGGATACCTGGCATCCAGCCAAGGTCAGCCCACCAACCAAGGGTATATTTCTAACTCTTATTTTAGACACATAGTATTGTGCTGTTATCCTCAAAAGCATTGACTAAAACTTCAATTGTGTACCTTACCACTGCCTTGTCGCTTTCCTCCCCTGTTCAGTGAGGTCAAAGCTTTCCATGTTTCCATTAAAAAGAACATTTAAGTACAGAAGAAAGAGGATCGTCTATTGATTTTAAAGATACAATTTTATTTAGAAAAAAAATCACAGAAACATTTGGCATGGGTATACGCTGATCAAATACATCTGTGCTTTAATAGAGCATATGCAGAAGCAAAATGGGAATTGCAGCCTAGTTGCATAAAATAATAATAAAAAAATAGTAATAAAAGTCCATACTGGATATGTTGTCTGGAAGAACTTCATGATAATTTTTTGATTTGAACAGAACTGAGACCAACTCAATGAATGTCTCTCTGTCCATGTCTGTTTGCTCATGTGTAAACAGGAATAAGAATATTTTATTCCTCAATATGATGTCTCAGATCTCAATTAACATGCTTTCATTGTCTCAGCAATGAAATATTTTGTTCTGTTGGTCTAAATCCAATGTAAAAGATATACAAGGACAACAGCAGAATTAGACTGTATGGTATTAATAGAGTCCTAATAATCATAACTCAAATCACAGTCAATTTCAATTAGGGGGTTAAATTTACAAAATAAAAATATGGAGCCACTGTTGTCCATAATCTGAGAAGGAACGATGGGAGAAATGTGAGATTAAACAGTTGCTAAATTACTATCAACTAACAAATGCAAACCCTATCATACTGACAAAGCATTAAGTAGCCTGGAACTATTAAATTACAGTCTTCAAAATGTTTGATAGGTAGGAAAAAAAAAAGCTTTTCTGGGTTATTGCAAAGGAACTTATGTCACTCATGTTAAGATAGACCCAGTGAGAAAATATACTGATCTGAAGTCTGCAGACGTGAGTGCTGTTATAACTCCAGTGTTGTAAAATATGTGCTTTTGATTCATGACACATATTCAATGTTTCTTCCATATTGTTCTGGAGCTAATTTGATTTAAAACACTATTATCTGAATGGAGCATGTCCTAAAAGGCAGAACACAATGGATGTTAAATATTGACTTTTCAATTGGAAGGATATATTCATTATACAGCTGGAGTTAGCCTGTCTTAAATGCTCATTAAAAAAAACCAGAATCCAAAAGCTATAGAATCAGTCTTGAAAAGTAGCCTTTTTTATATCAGTAATAATCTTCTGACTCTGCTTTTTATTACTTCTACTGCTGTCAACTATCTGATGTCAGAAGTTCCCTTCCCTTTATGGCTTAAATGATGTTATAGACTCATTTAAAATTGTTGTGCACAATAAACTGTTCTGAAAACTGCTATTATAGGTTTTCTGTAGGTGGCCTCACACTTTCTAATTTTCTGATAACCAGAAAATGGCCTTGAAATATTTTTTTCTCTCTCTTTATTTAAAACTTTCTAGATTGTATAGAACTTGCATTACTCAGTAATCAAATCCCTTTTCTTTCTTCTTTTTAAAATCCAGTTTTCACATAGGACACTTTCAGAACTTGTTAGGCTAGTTATCTATATTTATTAAATTCCAGTTGGCTTAGCCGGTGGAGTAGCAAAGGAGAGTATAATGCAGTGATACAACTCCTCACTTCCCAGGTTCTGTGCAGACCAAAGTAGGACAGAGCTCTCAGCCCTGATTTCCAGTAACAGCAGCTGCCAGTGTGGAGCCTCTGAGGCCCTGCTGGCCCCTGTCATTCCCCGTACACATCTCTGTGCAGCTGGGGAATCCCTGGCTTTGTCTTCAGTGGGTTTTCAGGCTGCCTCTGTGTTGCAGTGCCTATGGGAGGGACTCCACCAAGACCAAATGTTGTGCCCGTTCTATGTATTTCCTGCGCTGTCAAACCTATACAGGTTTTAGTTTTGCTCCAGCTCTGGTTATTCTTTGGCTGTGGTGATCACGGTTCGCATTTAGTTCTGATTGGAGGAAAAAATACTGTCTGAGACCAGGGGTTTTATTTGATTCCCAGACTCACTTCTGCTCTAACCATCAACTATTGTGTCCATCCTTCTTCCTCTGAACTAATACATATTTATAAAGTAAAAGATTGGCAACTGTCCCATGTGGCTGATTAGGGTACTCACCTGGGATATTATCCCTGTTCATAATCCATAGCAGAGGCATGGTCTGGGTCTCCTCTCCGTGCCTCAGCCATGCAGCTATTTACTGCTTGGGTCTTTCCTGCTACTTTTTCCAGAGCACACATTCCACACTAAACTTCAGAAGTTGTTCTAGTGAAAATACAACCTAGCAAATATCCTTGACCAGGTTAAACTTTCAGCCACAACAGTGACTGAATATTCAGGAACCCCTCTACCACCGCAAACTGCCGCGGATGGGCATGCCTCGCGTGATGAGAGTCATTGCTACCCTTGGTAAGGCCCTACAGAAGTGCTTTTCCTACAGTCGTTATTTCTGTCCTACCTTCAATGGCCTGAGGCTGTGACCTGCTGTTCAGAGTCTTTTCTGGAAGAAATTAGAGACTGAAAAAATCGAGGTTTGATTAAAAGCTGTGGAGCTGAGTCACTTCAGCAGGCTGATAACACACATCTCTACCAGTCACCTCCCTTGGCATCCTCACAGCTTCAGTCAAGGTGGGGTGGGGAGAGATGGAAGAACCATTTGGGAGGGCGAGATCTTTAGCTATGTGAACCAGCAGCTGTATTTCTGATATCTTAGATATCAGTTTTCAGCTTAGTGGAGCTGAAAGATTTTATTTTTACAGCTTTCCACTCTACTTAGCTTCTTGCCAAGTCATAAAATCTAAGGTAGTGCAATATTTAGTCTATTCATGTCCATATAGAGAGCTTATATTTGCAATATCCAGCATAAAGGTGGCTTTGCATGACTCCTGTTTAAGCAGACGCTTGGGGATCCCTGCAATAAGGGAGTTCAAGAAGAATCATCCATCGTGTAAGTGCTTCAGAAGGTGTAATACATTTCTTTCCTACATCCAGGCATCTTTAAATGCTGATTATTCCTGACTGTCAGTATGGCCTGCTGTAGCCACCGGTATGGGATGTAATTGAGAGCATCCATCAGATATCTCTCCATCCTAGCACAGTACTACATCTGATCGAGATTAAAACTGGGTAAAAAAGAGGAAAATTGTGATGCAGCATTTTGCCACTGCAAAATTTTATTGGATTTAAGTTTATTGGAGCATTTCAGAGTAATCTGTTTGCTTTATCAATAATTGCAATCATAATAGAAAAATTTAGCCATAAAAACAACATTCATTTCATTGAGATGAAGTGTTTCTACAAAATAATTTGACATTTCTTTGAAACATTCTCATAAATTTTTTTAATTCATGGGAATTTCAAAAATTTTTGCCTTTTTCAGATTCAGGAAGACAGGAAATTTCATAATAGTGACATATCCTTTTTAGGAATTGTACAGCTGAAATTCTGTGGTGAAGAACTTTATTAATATATTTCAGATGACAGTGAAAATTGTGGCAGAGATATCCCAAAAAGAGTGAAGCTGTTCAGCACAGCTTGTGATTTGTATGAGAGGGCCTGCTTGGGGACCTGCTCACTTCTGCAGAGATTTAAGAATGGATATAAGGTTGGACAGAGGAATCACAGGACTAAGCCAGAGGCAAAAGCAGGAACCAGGAATCATGGGCTGAACAGGCAGGAGTGGCAACACCTCTGATGTCTGAAAAAAAAGGGAGAAGTTCCTTACCCTATAGAAATGGAAATACATTTAAATAATACTATAGCAAATAGAAATTGTTAAAAAAAAAAAAAGTCCTATCAGGTCACAAGTACAAAGAGCCCACTCTCATTTTAAACCCCACATGTCTGTGTATAGTGAATCTGCTAAAAGTTTGGCTTTCCTTTTCAGAAAAAAGCAAGCAACAACCAAATGAATGGTTCAAAATAACTGCATCTTTACTTTGCTTGCAAAACAGTAAAGAATAAGCTCAAGCCTATTCATTTTGATGTTTTTGGTTCCTTGGGTAGACTCAGGTGGTTTAAACAAGCTCAGGAAAAGGCAGCCATTATTATAAACTCCTCGTTGTGCTTTTATGGTATTTCTCCCTAAGTGCTTGTGCACTACTGCTAAATAAACTCTGCTTTAAGGCTGTTCCTGATCCCTTCTCCACACTGGTCACAGAGCTCCAGAGAGAAAGATTACAGTATATTGTACATTAAATGTAACTTTGTAATCCAGGATATATCTGCATTACCTGGGATGTTCCTACTGCTTTTATTTAACTGTTTTCACTGGCTAATATAGACGCTTCCAGCAACATAGCCAGGAGACCATGGGTTTAACATAATTTGGGAGGGGGAAAAATCTGAATAGCTTGAAAGGGGAGACAGAAGCCCATCCTGGGAGAGGCTGTGGGACAAGAACTGATTCTTCAGGGGCAGTTGGGAGAGGGTGAGAGTTATGCAGTGGCTGTGGAAATTGTCTTTTTTTCTTTTTTTTTTTTTTTCCCTTTTTT
>VYZT01054259.1:1097823-1119210 GCA_013400735.1 Pomatostomus ruficeps
TTTTTTTTTTTTTTTTAAACATTGCTATATTTCAGTTTCTGTAAAGCAGGTGACTTTTTTCAAAGTAGTTGCTGAAACTTGAATCTTGACTTGATTGTGTCTGGGTTTCTTTTATTTGTGAATATTCCAACATCCAGCCTTTGATGTTACCTTTGAGCAGAGCCTTATCACGTCCTGAATATAGCTTCACAGATGAAAATTTTTTTCTATTGTATTAGCCTGGTTTGAAAAGAACCTAATTGACCTGCTATAACAAAAGATTTGACTTTAAAGTTTGATCCCAGCTTACAAGGGTTTGCATCTCTTGGTTCTGCCTTTTGAACACTTAAACAAGAGACATTTTTCAGCTCCTAAAAGGCTTTTAGCTCATCCACATGTATGGTCAGTACTTAATGGACCCTACCCATTTATTCATTGGTCTCTACAGCTGTGAAATGTGATTCTTTCACGTTTTACAACTTCAAAATGCTTTCTATTTTTAGGTCAAAATGAAAAATCCATTTGTCTTATTTAGCTTTTTAAATATTTATTTTATGGTATTTTACATTCTTTCTGGTTTTGCCCCGGGGCATTTCTTCAAAACTCGTTTTAAAATGTGCATGTGATTGATTTGGTTTTTGAGACTGGCAACAATGTCAGGTTTCACTTCCTCTGAAACTGCAGAAAAGTGATGGGGCCTTATTAGAGAAAAGGACTATTGCATTTGCCTTGTAAGGAAGAAGAAAAGCTGTCCTAAAAAGAATTGCCGTGATGGAACTTGATAAAGAATAGGCTGGATTCTTTCTTAGATGTGCTGGCACTGCCAGGTGAGAATCTGGCCCAAGAATTTCTCTGTAGTCTGTAACTTGAGGGAGGCATGAAAAGTCAAGCTAACAACAATTTATTGTCCATAGATCATACCGCCCCAAAGGAGAAATATGATGATTTCTTATTGAGAAGCAGAAACAGATTCTGTATTTGCAATGTCTGTCCTATTTCCCCTCCATAGGGCTGCATAATTGAACCTGTCAGGTCAAAGGATGGCAAATTTTCCTTCCAGAGGAAGGCACTGATTGAAGTGCTGAAGCCTGACTCGGCAGGCGGTGCTCAGGTGCAGGGCTCCTGCTCATTTGCACAGACCTATTGATGGGAGCTGGAGCTCTGCACTTTGCAGATGCTGGGCTGGGGCTGAACAACCCAGCTCCATGTTCATGCAGTCAAAATTCTCCCATCAGTTAATGGGAATTGTGTGAGAACACAAATTTAGTAACAAGCGAGAATGGCAGGATTTGGACCTGCACCAAATGCTGAGGAAAGGCTGTGCTTCCTGCCCTCTCAGTTAGAAGTTGGGTGTTGTGAAACAGTCAGTAATGCCAAGACAGTTGGCAAGTGAGCAAGACCGAAATAATAGAATTAAAGGAGAGAAGGACTTTTTGCAATTAAAATTGCATGTGCTGGCATTTCTAGTATGTGGCAGAGATCCTGCACATTTTACTCCTGAGTAACAAAGAACAGAGCTGTGTATGTCACCATGGAAATGTAAATGGAGCTCCTTTGACAAACAGAGAAATGTGTGCCATGCCTTTATGCTCAGATGAACTGTTCGTAGTGGGACGCAAGAGAAGAATGGGATGTCTGTTACAGAAAAGATATGAACATGCAATTGTAATACCTTGTTCTCCATTCTGTTAGATTTTCATTAGGAGCTTAAAACATGCAAGGAGAAAAAAAGAGAGTGATTTTTTTCCAGAATTAGTCCTTTAATATAGTATTTATAGCAGGCAGTGAGAAATAATAGTGTTTAAACACGTGGCAAAGAGCACAGAGGTAAAAGTGTAGGTTTATACACTATACTGCTTCTGCCTGGGATGTCTACCTGCTTATTTTTCCATAGGAAAAAAAGGATGGATATTTATGAATGAAAGGAGATTTCAAAAGGGGCCAAGGAAGCTGTGTTAGAATATTATGAATCTAATTGGAGAGATTTTTTTTGTTTAGTTTTTATGATCAACAGATGTTTGGGAATTTGTGTTCTAATTCTGACTGCATCATTCTTTTCTTGCTTGGGGCATGAGTATGTGTAGAGTGCAAGTTAAAAAATGAACAGCAACCTATACTGGGAGATCAAGAACTCATAACTTTTCTAATATTCTGAAGATATCAGCTAATAGTTTTGCTCTGTTCCATTTGAAACAGAGAGCTAGGTAAATAATAGCAAATATTTTCTGGGGTTTATGCTGCTGCTTTAACATATGTTTGTGCTTGATTCCACCAACTACATCTGAGTTCAACTCCCACAGTGAGTCTGAGAACTGTGTCTGGCTCATACATTTGGATATTTGAACTAGAAATGTTTTAGGAGATCAGCAAAGGGAGAAGGAGTTGCCAAGCCTGTTGCTCTAGAGTCAAATCACAAAGGCAAAGGAAACAGAGAAGGATTTAAATCCAAACTCTATATTTACCTTTTTACTCCTTTTGGAGTTATGTTTTACAACTGTCGTAAGATGAAATAACTTTAAAATCTTCAGCAAGCCAATAAACTTTGCAGTATCCTGTTTTCCTCTTAGGAATAAGGAGGAGGTTTCTGCAACTCTGAAAGAAAAAATTTTAATGGCATCTGTTGTTCACTTAATTTTGCTTATTTTCATTTCTTTCTAACAGAAACCACCCAGTCGCTTCTTTAGCCCATATTCCTGATTTAAAATAAATCACTCAGAGTAGCAATGATGCTTCAGCCAGCTCCTGTTTTGGATAGGGAATCTTGCTCTTTGTAAGTTACAGAAGATATTTTTTGAGTAAAGCTAACAGAAAAAATGAATGGAAATCATGAGCAATCTGAAGATTTTCTAATAACAGAAAAGGTCACTAAATTAATAATTGCCTCTGAAACATAATCATAATACTGCCTAGTGACTAAATTGGCTTATTAAAATATGCTCAGGAGTGACCATTAAATATTCTTTATGCATTATGAATTAAGTATCGTTTTTTTTTAATTTGGAAGAAATTCACATTTAGGAAAATTAGGGAAAATGCAGTGCATTCAAAGATAATGATAATCACATCATTTCTGTAGATAGCAGGGAGCAAAAAAGTAAGCTAAGGTGATGCTCTTTGTCTCCTTGGTACTAAAATGCTGCTGATTTTGAAATGAAATTGATGCCAGGCAGCAACACTTCACAGTCACCTGGGACAGAAAACAGCCAACTGACCATGCAGGATTGCTGTAGGGAGACAGAATATTGAGTAGTCAGAGTGAAAACCGCGCTGGAGAAAGGACTACAGTAGATTGTGTCTTCATTTTCCACAAGCTGCCTGTTTTTCCTTTAAAAGTTAGTGTTTCTTTAGAAGTTGGTATTCCACATCTAGGCTAATAATCCTTCAAGACAGCTTCAAGGTAGCTGTTTCCCAAATACCTTCTGAAGGATCTAGTACCACTCTCTCCCTTCTGACCACCATGTCTCATACGTGGATCTCATCCTCATTCCTGCTAATTAACAGAATTTTGATGACTGCAGCCTCCCTTTTCCCCACCACATCTGTGTATATGGATAAATAAAACTCTTTACTTTTGTGCTTTGGGCTTTTTTAAGGGAGAAGTTGCCTGAGATTGGTTTGTTACATCTTCATGCAATGTTTAATATGAAGGAAGTACAGTCCTCTCTGCTGACACGGCCTTCAGTGTCTCGTTTGCCCCTCAGTGCAAAGTTCTGCACACAGCCTGGTGTTCTGGGAAATGTCTCATTGTACAACTTTTTCTGATGTGCTCCATATTCTATTTGCAGGGATGTGGGTGCTGGGGGGTGGTTATGGCAGGAGAAGGAAGAGCAAATAAGTAAATTTGAGGAGATACCTGTGCAGGCCTTAACATGGAGCAGTTATGACCAGCTGTTTAAAAGTACACCCCAGTTATAGTGGCATCCCAGGGGAGCTGCTTGGCCTTGCATTGTGCACCCCAAAAGTTCTTTTTTAATGACATCTACAGTTCAGCAGAAAGCACAAAATTAATAGCATTCTGCTGTCATTGTTCTCAACCCAAGGGCTTCAGACAACCCTGGATGCACATATCACCTTCAAGTCTCCATGCTGTTTGAATTGTCTCAGGAGCCAAATTTGGGCTACTCAGTTCATAAACCCCATCTTAACCCAAAACTGAAGGAATTAATGAAACTGATAGTGAGTTTGCTTTTCCTCTGTTTGTGGCTACAATAGACATGTTTGTTCTGTATTATAGTTGAATTTTGCAACCATCTGCCCCAGCTTGTGCTGAGTTTAACAGTGAGAAGATGAAGAGAGCTGGTGTGCATTGAGGAATAGGGGAACAAGATTGGGAAGAAGCTTAAGAAGAGGGGTGTGGGAGCAACAAGTGTGCATCCTGCTTTTAGGATTTGTTACTGCAAGGACATAAAACTCACAGCATTAGGTTTATGGTATTTTTATGCTATAATGAGTGACTTGGAAATAGGAGGATTAAAAGACAACAGGCAGAAGGAGACTTGTAGATTTTAACTCTTCCCAAAATGGTAATGAAGAGCTGGATACAGAAAAATGAGGTTTAAATTCTTCCTTGTGCAGTTTATGAGATAATGCCATTCATTATATTTAATAATAGGTCTCCTTCTGTTGTATAGATTTTTACTTAAGGATTTGGTAACTCTGTAAGTGCACTTTAGCATACAATTTTTCACTGTCTGCAGACAGAGGCCATGGTCCAGGCCACAGGTACCAGAGGAGCTGGCCAGGGGCTCATGGATCTTGGCCATCCCTTCCAGCAGGGAGACAGCAGGAGCAGGTAGGAAACAGTCACATATTTATTTCATTGCTAACAGGACACAATAAAAATTTATAATGCCTCTTGCCGTGACCTGGTGAAGGAAATTTTAGAACAGTTCCTGTTGTTTTCAGCTCCATTTTTTTTTTTTTTTTTTTTTTTGCCAAAGCTTTTCTGTGTTGCCTCACTACTGAGATCAGATTTGGATGTCTGCTTTTCATTTATTCTTACTGGATCTCATAGGTACTTTCACTGTTTGGAAAGGACTGGTTGTGCAGGTCTCCAAAGAGATGAATTAAACCTCTAGTGCACACAGAGGCACCTGAAAACCAGCCATTTTAAAGGGGATGTGACACTTGGTTATATGAACTCTGTTCTATCAGGAGTCTAAAATGAGCTGCTGACTCTCTAACAGCCTTTGAGGAGAGACAAGAAAATGAGTCCATATGAGCTCAGAATTGCTGTGGGTGCATAAATGCCCTAATTTGAGGTACAATACAGTATAATAACCATCAAAATAGAGTAAAAATGTGGGTTTTGGTTGCCTAGAACAAAGAGGTGGTAAATGGTGTTTGTCATGTTCCAGGGGGATTACTCACACAGAAATAATATGCCAAAGATAGGCCTTAGAGTGAAAGGATTTTAAGCATAAAAGAGAAACCATCCCCAACTCCCTGTGAATAACCTGGTAGTTTCAACGTAGTTCCTGGGATACTGTTGTCATATCACAAAAATTAATGGAATTTATACTAGTTGCATTTCAGCTGTCAAATTCATCAGGGAAACAGTGATTTGCAAACTGAAGTAATGCTTGGTCCAGTCTGGAGAGTGCTCCTGACCCAGCTCAGAGCTGGGGTCCCTAAGGGAAATCTCACACCGCAAACTTTGACTGCAAATTTGGTGTCTATGTACAGAGAAATGAAGCTTGCAGGGCTGTCAGTCAGGCACCATTCTGAAGGAAAGACTTCATTTCAGAAAGGGAGAAAGGAACTGCCCAGAACAGTCTGGTTTGGAAAGAGAGAGGAGCCAGCTCTGTGCATTGTCTCTAGACAAAGATTCACTGAACAAGTCAATGGCTTGGCTTTCTGTTAATTGTGGAAAGGTGGCACTGTGACATGAGGCTTAGCAAGTTCAGCGTGGGTTCTTTTTTTCAAATATGAACCCCAGTAGTGATTGTATTCAAAAGAAATAGCAAGATAGCCTGTATTTCAAAATATCATTTTCAGCTAAAATCTCACTCTAGGCAGGGTAAAAGAAAGGATACAGTAATGAAGAGGAAATTACAGAGATGGAAGAACTCAAGCTAGCTCAAAAACCTTCTCTAAAAAGACTCAAAATATGAAAGCTGTCTGTATCAGTTTTGATTACATGGCTCTCAGGGACATCTGAAGTCTCACAAAATATTTGAGGGTCCAGAACAGAAATGTTCAAGAGAAAAACTGGAGCAGATTTCTCTAGGAAGCACTAAAGAAAAATTCTAACATAATCTTTTTAATTTTCTAAAGACAACAGTTTTAGCTATCTTGGTAAAATGGACAGCCACGCTTGCAGGAGACCTGCTGTGTATAGAATTGCTGCTATTATTATTAATATCAGTAATAATATTCATAATGTGAATAATAAGAAGTACCACAAAATCAGTTATAGGTCTGAATTAATATTGATGAAGCCAGACATAACAGTTATACTACTAAGAATAACCTTTTACCCAACATTGTCTAGAACATCAGAAAAAGCTTGTGAATCAAATAAAGATATTAAATTTCTAACATGATGTTACTTCAGAAATGGAGCGCAGGCAATTCTCTCTTTGATGTGTTCTCTGAATGGGAGTTCCCTACACGTGTAGGCTGCCCATCAGCAGGGTGATGCAGCACACAGCTCATTTCCCAGCCTCTTCCTACCCAGCATCAGAAACATCATGTTCAGCACTGGGTTTGCTGGTGTAGACAGGTCCGTGAATGACAACTCAGGAAGCCAGAAAATTCTCAGTGAAGTAGACAGCTGGAGAGCTTGTCACAGAAAAACTGCATTAAAAGATTCTAATTCACCAAGTCTTTTTTCCCATATGCTTAAACATCTGGAATACAGAAGAGCGTTCTATATGTATGTGTGTAGCCAGACAAAATGTTGTACTGACTTCTACCTGCTAGAAATTGGTATATCATTTGTTGTATTTAAATGCCCAAGGGACACACTACAGGCAGGAGCTGACAGATACCAAGGATCTACAAAGATTTATAAAGAAGAGCTTGAAAAATGCTTGAAAGTAATGTAACAAAGAAGGAAAAATAAATAATAAACTGGTTCTGTTCTGATTTACATCTGTATACATCTGAGGTAATTTATGGCGATCAAAGCAGAATTCTAGATTTGCATTTTGACTGAGTTTGATTAATGCAGCGGATACTGATCTTGCTATAAAGTTCTAAACCTTCCTTTTACAAGTTATTAAACAAAACAAAATTCTGTATGTTATTCACAAAGAGATGCTAATGTTCTTACCTTTCACAGGTTTATAACTAATTTTCCAGTATAAAGTACTGATTCATAGAGAGTCACTAATAAAATTAAAAATACAGCACAGGATTCTTTTATGGTGCCAGCACTGCCTAGCAGTGCTCTTCACAAAGAAGATATTCTTGTCAGATAAAAGATTCCACAACTAAATTCATTCATAAAATTAAGATTAAACAATTTTCTTGTATCTTTTCTACTTTCTGGAGGAGTCATGACTGCACTAATGAAGGTTAAGTAGGCTGAGGAATGATTGGTAGAATATCTATGGCAGACCTCAGATACGTGTAGCTTATAGAGAAAGCATTGTAGCACCTACCACATCATCTGTCATATCAGGTGAAAAAAATCTTTCTTCAATTCCCCAGGCATTTCAAAGATAATTATTCTGAATACAATGGGTGAACAATCCTATTAGTTACGAGTCAAGTGTTCAAGCTCATTTTTTTCCCTCCTTCTGTTTTATAATATTTGGCTGGTTTTTCACCATCACTTTTTAAATGTACTACTGTGTGAAGTCCTACATGGAAACTACAATTGAAACTGAAGCCACAGGAACGTGTAAGACATGCAGTGCCCCAGGTCAGCTTGCTGTGCACGAGCAGGACAGCAGGAAAGGAGTCTTCTTCTGCCAGAGGCTGATCCAGATCCAGTCTGCGTTCTCTGGTGTAAAGATCAGTGCTGGGACTCCCTTAGCAGACAATGGAAAGTAAAAAGCTTTGATGTGTCCTTGTATCTGTTCATAGACTTGTCCAAACATGCACTGAGGGAGCACATGTTGTGTATTATGAAAATATTTCAGCAGATACAGAGCCATCCTGTGAGAATTTGAGACTGGGCATGTTGACTGTGTGCAGAGTGCAGTTGGTTTGGCAGTGAAATGTCTGCTGAAGGAAAAGAACAGCTCATGATTGCCATCTCTTTGCAAAGGCTTGAGAAAGGGCAATACCAAAGCTATAAATTTTGCTATTTTTGCTGTGACTGTGAACTTACAGACCTTGTTTTGTTTTAATGGAAAATCCCATGACAGACTAACAAAAGACTTGACTGTGGCTGGAGGAGACGGACTTCTTGCAGACAAAATGTCTGTCAGGGAACCAAACTAAAACATGAGGTTTGTTCATGAAGAAGGGATCCTTGTCTATGTTGCTCTGAAGCTGATGAGGTGTAAGTACATGGGGTGAGCACAAGTAGTGCTGGTCCATCCCATTATACTCTATATTTCCACTGCTAATGTAGATAGTGATTTGTTGTTTAGATGGTTATTCTGACCAGCGTACACATCTCCCAAATGGGAGAATGCCACAAAGTGCTTGAATTCAGGTGAACAGAGTGCACAGATGTATGCAGGGTTCGACAGTTCTGAGCAATGTTGACATTTCTTCCCAGAAGAGACAGCTGGGTGGGAGTGAGGTTGAAAGCTCAGCGAGGAAGCATGTCCAGCTAACTGCATATTCCTAACAGTCTCTCCATGGGCTCTCTGTAGGGTGTGTTCAGACTCTACTCTGAGTGCATATCTTTAAGCCCTAAGTTCTGTTACACCTGAGAGTTTAATCAGATTTAAGAAAACCCAATGTTTCTTTTGCCCAGAGCAATTGTGGGCCCAAACGTTTATAAGAGACTGATTGACAATGATTCTTTTCTCTGTTGGTAGGAAAGTCACAGACACTAAACTACTCTCAACCATTAGGTCATTTGTGAGGGAAGACACACAAAAATAATCAAAAAGAGCAGTCAAGCAACTTAAAATCACTGATGCCAAATCAAAATCCTTCAAGATCAGATGTCAGGCAAAATAGTCACATTGGAAGGCAACATGCCATAGCAACCATACTAGGAACAAAGACTTCAAGAGGAATCATATTAAAAATAGGAAATATGTTTGTAGCGGAAAATAGAAATGTGACAAAATATGAAATAGTGAAAGCCATACAGCAGTACAACAAGAGTGAGAGTTTTAAACTCCAGTGCAGTCTTG
This sequence comes from Pomatostomus ruficeps, assembly GCA_013400735.1. Taxonomy (NCBI): domain Eukaryota; kingdom Metazoa; phylum Chordata; class Aves; order Passeriformes; family Timaliidae; genus Pomatostomus; species Pomatostomus ruficeps. Next base: position 1,107,069 of record VYZT01054259.1, read on the forward strand.
GTGCTAACGTATGGCTGGAGAGCTGGAGCTACTCAGAGTGTAAAATCGGACAGCCCAGACACTAAATGTCTAGAAGAGATTCTGATTCTGGATAAATATACTTTTAACCAGCATGAAGAGATGAGAAACCAAATTCATCAACCAGTAGCTTATCTCCATCAGTAGGAAGAGCACACTTGGTAGATGCAGTGTGTACTTGGGCTGCCAGGACACAAACACTCACCCAGAGCTGCCAACGCAGACTGGCCGGTGTCACAAAAAGAGGCCATGCAGGAAAGGCCCTTGGAAAAGCCATCAGCAAGCAGGAGGCATTAGCAAGGCAGGCACAGCTCTGTAGGGCACTTGGACACAGCAGCAAATGGCAGGGGCAGAAAAGACTGTTTTCTGACCCATTCACTTACATTGGCGAGAAGCTGTGGAGGCAAAGAATACAATCGCTAGAAGTGACCACATCTGTAGGTCAAAATAGCCGATTTCCTGATTAACCCAAGTGAGCACAATCTTCTACTAAAACTCTGAAGTCTCTGGCACTCATAGCTAAACAAACCCACCTAATAACATCTGCAGCATTTGTATTATTATTTTGGACAGAGAACAGAATTTGTCAGAAACCTTGAACGCTTTAATTGTATACAGGAGACTAGCGGGGAAGGGCCAGGGGTTCAGTGTGTCCCAGTTTACTTACTACGTGTATTTTGAAACGCATTTCTTCTCACGGCTTTGAGACACCAGTAAGCTATATGAAAAATACAAAATATTACCTTCCCCTTTCACTTGTTTTGAAAGTTGGAGGGATAAGAGGAGCTGTTGGGGCAGCTGTGGCAAGAGGGTGGTGTAGAGGGGAGGTTGTTGGCTTCAGCAGGATTGATGTTACACACTTGCTAACAGTTTGGACACCTGGCCTCAGGTTACAGAGAGAACACAGAGACTGTAATCACAAAAGAGAACATTTCCTTTGAATTTGAGTGCCCTTCATCTCTGTCATCCAATGTATTTTCAGTTTCTTCATTAGATGTACATAAAGGTATTAGTGAAAGGCTCAGTTGCTTTTAAAAGCTTTGCTAAGCAATTCTGCTTTGAAAAAATTTATTCTGTGAAGTAAATAAATAAATAAACCTGACAAACGTGTTTTTCCATAACTCTGCAGAACTGCACATCACCTGCTGGCACTTCTGAATTCAGTGTGCTGCATATCTAATTGTTTTTGCTCTCCTGTATTTTGCTTCCCTTTCAAGCGCTTTTTCTACTGCAATTGGTAAAACATCTTGTGAGCAATTCCTCTGCTTGCAGCCTTGCCTGTCACATTGCTTTTCCTTCACAAATATTATAAGGAAATAGAGAATGACTGTCTGGGATGATATAGGTTCTTTTGTTGCTATTACATATGGAGAGACTTGTGTTGTAAACCAGCTACCACCTGTTTTCTTCTGAAAATGAAAAAGCGGTTTCTTCTTATAAAGCGCATGAAACATCTAATTAATTTTGTTCATATACACTCATTTACATAATAAATCCTTATAGAACCACATACTGAAACCTTAATCAAAATTCTCAGTAACCCATTAAGACTTTGTGTGTGTTTAATAGTAATATTTTCATTATTTGGAAAGGGAGGGGGTGTGTAGTGTCATACTGTGATAACAAAGCCAAGAAATCCTGCCAATCATTCACACTCAGTTTTGGAGTGACAGCTCCTCTGTAGCACTGTGCACATCCTCTCGGGTCAACTCTTCTCAAATCCCATGACTTCAGTGTTGGTGCCATCCTCTTGCAGATGGCTTGGGCAGTATTGCTGCCAGTATTTATGTGTCTATTTCTCCCAGAGAATTTGGAGTTTGACACAGGTTGGCCTGTAGAGACCAAGAGGGTGTGCTCCACCTCCAGCTCTGCAAAATCAGTGGGATCTGTTGTAGAAGGATTAAAGGCTTGTTGATAAATTGTGAAATCTGGAGTTTTCACTCTTCACTCTTTCACTATCTCTCAACAATGCGCAAATCACGATTTAAAAATGTTGCTACCTTCTGCTCCATCAAAATGTTAAAAACTCTTTCTATACTGTCTCAGCACAGTATTTGTCACATTAAGAGCTATAAGACATTTGTGCCTCAAACACCATTCTGCCTTGATCAGGGAGATATCAACAATTTAGTTAACAATCGGTCACAAACACCGAAAAAAAAAAAAAGGGAGAAAAGCAGTGTGGCAATCAAGGCCGAGCACAGATAGATGGAGTTTAATCATCTCTGGGGCCTCTCTGGGGACTGTGAAGGATTTTAGAGAAGGCCATATGTGACTGTTAAATTGGCTTCAACAAATCAAAATTATCTGTAGCAAAATTTGATTTTTAAATCTATTTTTTAATCTAAAGCACTCAAATTTCAGATAAAACAAGTGAAAAAGGAACTGTCATTTTTAGGACAGAAAGCTGGTTTTTTTCATAGAAAGTAACTACTTCTTAAATTTTTTTCTGAAACTGTTTTTCTCCAATTAAAAAGACTGTCAATAATGAAACATAATCTAACAATTATGCCAAATTCTCTTATTCATTTAAATTCTGATATGGTGCAGTATTGTGCTGACCAGCCTTATAGCTCTTCGAAAAAACTGCTTTACAAAGAAAGATGAGTTTGGTTCATGTGAAAGGGCTAGTTTTTATCAATTCCATCTCCTTCTTGGGGATAAAAGGGCCTGTAGTTTTTAGCTTTTTTAGCTCCAATTTCTAATTCTCTGAGTTCACCCCCTACTCTCTGTCCCTTTCCATGTTTCAATATTCACTGCAATGAATGAGGAGCAGCTGAGGGAGCTGGGGGGGCTCAGCCCGGGAGGCTTTGGGGGGACCTTTGCACTCTCTACAAGCACCTGAGAGGTGGGGGTCGCTCTTTTCCCAAGTAACAAGTGATAGGGTGAGAGGAAATTACCTAAAGTTGCTCCAGGAGAGGTTCAGACGGGACATTAGGGAAATGATTCTTCACTGAAGGGGTTGTCAAGAATTTCAACAGGCTGTCCAGGCAAGTGGTGGAGTCACCATCCCTGAAGGTGTAACGATGTCATGTACACGTGGCACTTAGGGACATGGCTCAGCTGTGGGCTTGGCAATGCTGAGTTAATGGATGGACTCAATGATCTCAGAGGTCTTTTCCAATATAAACAACTCTATGATTCCGTGATTCCACCCTAAATTAATTCCAACAAGGTAACTGGTTAATTAAGTATTTCTAGCCAAACACTCGTACAACTTTGAAGGAGTATTTTTCCCAAGGTGGTCATAAGTTGCAAAGATAGTTAGCACTAGGCAATTACCATTTTGAAGAATAGATGTTGTCACCATTAAAAGTGGGTACTTAGAACACAGAGTAGCAGTGTCACATTCATCACAGCATCGAAGAGACAGGATGCCTAAATGCAGTGAGAAGGCTCTGAATGCAGAAATGTTTTAAAACTGCCATCAGATCTCATGTAGTCAATATTGGTGCTTTACATAAAAATTGCACTGATGATAAGGTAACTTGTCTGAGCTTGAATCATTGGAGAACAATCAAATATGATAAATGATTGCCAGCTGCTGCCATTTTCAAAGTAGAGACAAAGAGCTGAGATAATACTGCTAAGACAATTCACAGGAACTTCAAAGGAGCAGCCCCTTCAAGTGTTGTGTCGTCCCTGACACTCATGCAATGTAAATGATACCTGATTTTTATAGGCAGCAACAGGTTTATCTTCAACACATCCAAAAACTTGTATCTATATTCAGAAGACACATTCTATATTGAAATATAGCATTATATATCTGACTTGTCCATAATTATTATTTGGACCACTCATTATAGACACTGCCATAAAGTATTATCAGACCATCTGTACGGAGCAATTGCAGTTGTTGGTGACTGTTCATGGTCAAGGGTGCAGAGCACTGTTACAAAATGATGCCTGACTGAGCTTCAATGCATTAGCAGAGTAGGTACGCAAACCAAAGGATAATTTTTATTTTATAATACAAAATTGTTATAAATATTATGTGGTTTTTTGTTCAGGAAATTTCCATGAGCTTACATGCAGCAGGGCAAAAATACACCTAATTTTTTTCAAGAAGAAAGGAAACACCTGTTTGGGGACCAATTATGAACTTCATAGAACTATCAGTCCTAATTACTAAATAGCTACAGGATTCTCATTTAAGCAAAATCAACCACACTTGAAAACTAAACTTAGAATGTAAATGATGCAATCATTCATAATTCATTCTGCCAAGCACACAAAAGCAGAGCCTGCAGTAGGCTGTTTTTAAACCTTTTGTGCAGATTACTACAGCCAATACTAGATTTTTTAAAAGCTGTTAAGAAGAAGCAGATCTTCTAAGGGTACTATTTTTTATCCGGCATTTTATTACCAGTCTTAAACTTGAATACATCTGCTTTAGAAGAAAGACTTAGCAGGAAAGGTAAAGTTATAAGCAGCCTGTCATTGGGGAGAATAATCTACATTTCCTGCTCACCAGAAATATTAGCTGCTCGTTAAAGGATGTTGTATGGCCATTTGCAAGACTCATACTTGCTTGTAACTGTTCAGTTAAATCTTAAATCTGGCAGTAGATAATGGCTACTGCCCATACATTAGTGGAATCAATGATCCAAGGTAATCCAAGGATAATTTCTCAGGCGAGCTAACTGAGGGCAAGACCTCAAGATCTCAAATACAGCTACAGCTCTCCTGGGGATGAAGAGAAGACTCTCAATATCAGTCCTTGATTTGCAGGTCTCAGCCCTTTTGCAGGCTAGAACGACCACGCAAATTAGTTGTCCAAGCTCAGGTTACTGTTGCTCTTATCAATGGAAACTCACAGGAACAGGTGAATATCAGCTCGTCTTACATGGCATTTTTATGTGAAATCGCTTCTTGCGCTCAAATAAATACCACCCCATGCACACATAAATATTATCCCCACGGAAAGTTGGTTACTTTAGTACAACACATTCTAAAGCAATAATTTATAGTGGTTTAGACAATAATACCACCACCACCACTAATAATAAATAAAATGTATAGGTTTGTCGTGTTATTCACTTTTCAAAGGGCAAAGTTTAGCTGAAGCTGAGAAGTTCAGTGTCTATGGTGTTTCCGTGTACCTGTACGAAATACTTTGTAAACCACTATTAATGCTACAAGTAGCTTGGGAAAGAATTTGCAGTAAAAATTATATTTATAAAATTTAGTTTGCCAATTGCTTGACCTGATTGCAAGATCCTATTTCCTTGCCATCATTTATTCTTTATCAATTATTATGGACTCGAGAAGAACTGAGCCTGGTCATTGATCACAAATTCTTTGCTGATGTTGTAAATATATATAAACATAATGTATTCCTGTACATATAATAATTTCATATTCCATCTCTGTGATCTATCACTTCAGAAAATATTATTAAATTATAATAGTTACCTGTGCCTTAACCTTTTTTTGACAAAACATACTGCATTTCTCCAAAATCACTTTCCACAGATATTCCTAAGCAATCCAACCATTTTTCCTGTGGATTCTGCACGACCTGACCGCTGGGACTCTGTTTCTCTCATGAGGACAGTGTCCAGCCAGGAGCCGATTGGATCCGTGCTGGGCTGGCAGTCTCAGTGATCCATAGGAGTATAGCACTCGCAGGGATGACTGGGTGTGTACTCTCCTGAAAAACCTCTTTGCCATTAAAGGTGATTTAGGACCTTCTGTTAACCCTTGTTTACTCCTGATTGTTCAGCTTAAGACTGGTAATATCATGTATTGCCTCCACCTTTTATTCGCACTGGTAAATCACATTAAATGGGCCTTTCTGCAGCTGGTTGCTGTGTGACTACATCTTTGATTGAAGAGAGATGGTGAGAAAGGAAGTTTGACACTGCAGCAAACCATGGATTCTTGTCCCTCCTGTCCTATTGAATACCTATAGATTCACTCAAGCTTTTACTTGAATTGAGGTTTGTGAAGTTGAGTTCCCTAGAGGCTGTGCTGAGATTTTTAATTTAACGCTCATTACTTCAACAAATACAACGCTTTTGCATTTGCAGGGCAGGAAAAGCAATGTTTAAATGGAACTTCATCCCGTATTTTGAAAATCTGCAAATGATTTGAACTCTCTTACTGGTCACTTTGGATTTCATTAAAGAATAATGGCATGGAAAATAGGAAGCCACAGTATTCTTTCCTAAGTTCAAAATATAACATTACAGATAATCGAATATAATTGTCCAGAGATTTAAGGAAGTGTTTCCACAGACAATAATTTATATAACAAGAAAGAAAACCCCATTGTCCACTTAGAAGGGTTAAAGGTGAGGAAGTGGGAATATAAGTTATGCTGTGCAATCAAATTCTTGACATAATTGCATTTGTCTTTGTTTTGTGTGCAAAAACCACATTAAGACGCGTTCTAAGAGTAGTATTTACTTTAAAGAAATCTTTCTGCACGTGTATTAGGAAACATGAAAGAAACTGTGTAAAAGTTCAAGCCTTCAGCATGTTTAACCATTTATGAATAGTTTATGAATATTTTATTAACTATTGCTCAAAAGAACAACAAAAGTGCTCCTTGCCAATTCAGAGAAAGTAAGTGATCTTTAGTTTAATGATTTAACACATATAAGCTTTATGAAATGTGCTTGTTGCTATGGTACACATGCATTTCTCTGACAGAATGGATGGGAAGGTAACAGGATACACATGGCATTCCTTTGCGTGAAGAATATCATTCCTTTTGAATCGTTTTAAGTCTGTCTTTTTTCTCCTACAGGCTTGGTATCCTACCTTTACTCTTTTTTACTGAATAGTATTCTTTGCTCTTGGAAAAAATGCATCGAGCAATTGAATCACCCCCTTTCTGAAAGTGAACAACCTTGTGATGCACTTCTTTAAAGTATCTGTTGCATTTACAGTGGTTGAACTGTGACATATTTTGAAAGATTGTGAAAAAAATATTGCTATTTCTGCCAGTGGGAAGTGTTTCACAGATGCAAGAGCTTTACTGAAAATAGAGCTCAAATTCCTACTATATAGGGGATTTTTACCTCTTTGTATATCAAACACTATACAATGTAACCTCTCCCTAATTTCTGTCTTACTCTACAGGATATACACTTTGATGAACCATTCATAATAATAATAATAAATAACTGTGAAATAGTGGTTGTTATTTTGACTGTGATTGTTTTAAAGTGTCAGGTAAGCGTAACAGATTATGCTGTTTGTGCAGATCTGAAACAAATTCTCAGTAAAGGAGGTACAAGTGAAACAATCATTTGTATGACTAAGATCGGATTGGAATGTAAGAGATATAACGTTGATGGGGAACTATCAGAGAGGATGATGTAATAGGACATTTAAATGTATAGACAACTCAGAAGAGAAGAGGCTGGGGATGTAATAGAAGAATGTGTTAGCTAGGACATGGAATTACAAAGAATGATATTTGACACACTGAAATGGCAAGTGTAGCTAGAAAGTTCAAGAGAATGTGTCTGTTTCCTGATGCGAATAAGGAGAAGTAATGAGGGGATACATACTTAAATTACAGGCCTAAGAAATCTGCAATTCCCACTTAAAAATATGGAGATTCTAAGAGTTTCTACTTAGAGATTAGATTGTCTGTGGGACACCTGTTTCCTGGTTAAAGCAGGGGAGATTATGACTGGTTTGGACTACTATAAAGACAAGATCACATCAAAAACAACACAGAGTGTAAAACAGATACAGTACCACCAAGAGAAGTTCAGGTAGGAGGACTGGGACAGAGAGACGAAGACTAATTCAGTGCATCTCCAGTTGAGAGAAAGAAATAAAAATGCTTATTAGAGATGAGTCATGAGGCAAAACTAAGGACTTCATATTCCACTGCAATAACCATCCAAACAAAAAATGAGAATTCCAAGGAATAAGAGGATATCTGCCATATGACCTGAATTGCTTCACAAGCTCTTGATTTAAATGCTCTGCAGGAAAAAAAGGCTTCTATATTTGCAATTGAATTATTAGATCACAAACCAATTCAATTTCAGCTGAATCATGGGACCAGATGCAATATGAGCCTCAGAAATATTGATAATATTACAAATATTACACCAGAGAAATGTAGCTGAGAGCTGGTGGTATTCAGTATATGAATTGTGAGTCCTGTAAGCAAAAATAAGTTCTTAATAAGAAATCTGTGAAACAAGCAACATTATCTCTTGGAGTCTGTAACAGCTGACAGGCAGAAATACCTGGCAGAGCAACAGTGTAGCATAAAGAGCAATTTGCGCAACAAGGGCCATCAAAAGGGCTCCAAACTGAAACAGCGAGGACGGCAGCATTGATAGGGATCATCCCCTTCCAGCAGCCCTAAGAAAACAAGTGAAGAAGAAACAGGCATGTCTCCAAAGGGGTTGTTCCTTGTCAAAGCAGCACGGTATGGATCTGCCTCCAAACAGTGCTGACAAAGTCTTTTGGTAAAGCAGACATCGGCACTGGCTCAGAAACTCTAATGGTGAAGAACAACATTTCCCACAAACAGCCTCTGAGGGCTCTTGCCTGCTTTGCTAACGTTCAGGAATGCCTATTTTGTGTTAAATTATAAAAGCTCTCCTGTCACCTGACAAAGTCTTCTTCATCCTGTGGTAAGGACCTCCAAACCCAAGTAACTATGGATGCTTCCAGGAGGCATTCTAGTTTACACTGAACGGAGTATAAACTGAATGAGGCATTAAGATCACAGCAGATAATAGCTTTTATTTTAGGAAATGGAAAGGGCAAGGAAAAAGTTATGCAGTGCTATGACATTAAGTTACAGTGACTGCTAAGAAAAGAAGAACACAAGGCTGAGTGGAGAAAAGCTGGTAATAAGCTTCCCTACTTTCGTCAGACAATTTCTTTGTTCATCCAAACCTTAAGAAAGTTACCAGGAGAAACATCACCACGAGAGTCAAAAACACCTTAACCCTCTGGGCTCAGTTCCCTTTGTTGTTAGTGATTCACATCCACATTCCCATATCCAGGACCAGTGTCCTCCAGCAGGCTGCAAAGCAGGGTTCCCTCCTGCCTCCCTCGCTGGAGCACTGTTGAACTCTATGTGGAAATAAATGTTGGCTGAGAAGTATGAGCAGGACTTCAGTCTCCTGGTGCTTACCTGAGAGAAGACTCTGATCTAATTCCTGCTTTAGTTAATGTTATTTGTACGTATTGAAAAAGTATTGGCAGGAAAATAATCTTCTTTTCTCTCTCCTTGCATCCCCAAATAACTTAACAACTTAGTTGATGACAATGAGAGTTCAAATTCACTCAGGCAGAGAAGAGACGAGACCTGGATCTCCTTCATGCTTCAAAATTTACCTAGCCTTTAAGATACTAGAAAAGGGAAGATTGAAGAAAATGACCAATTTGTCAATCTTTTCCTGAAAATACACCAAAAACCTATTCAGCAACGATAATCCAGATCTGTTAAGTATTTGAGGGGACTAAGTGAAACTGCATCTTTGTTGAATTTAGTGCATGGAAAAAAATAATTCACACACCATTTATCTACAATTTTGTTTGAAGGGAACTAAGCATAAATTCCAGGCAATTTAATAACTGAGTTTATAAGACAGACATATGCTCACAGCTTGAAGCAGATATTGTCAAGAAGGAGCAAGAAAGGTGGGAGCACTCTCTTTTCCAGTAATGAGTGTTCAATCGAGATCATGTATGGGGCAGCAAGGGAAGTGCAAAGAGTACAGTGACTGACAATGAACAGAGATTTCTGCCCCATGTGGTCACAGTGTAATTGCACAAAGGAGTCTATAGGATACAAACGCACAGGCCGACCTGGCTCCAGGACATTCACACAGGTATTGTCATCAGAAGCTGAAAGGTGCTACTGTCTGCCCAAGTGCCCTGCTCAGACAATGTTGCGCTGCAGTGAAATGGGAGGATTTCCTGCCAAACGGGCATTTCAGCACAAGAAATCTGACGCTGTACCCTCAATGCCTTCTGCAGAGTCAGTGGGAAGGGCAGCCAAGAGCTGGGTGGTGATGGCAGGATGGACAGAAAATGACCCCTGGGGCAGTGTGGGAGCGTCACAACACACAGGAGTTCATAACACAGGCGGCGCTGGAGCTGCTGTGCTCCGAACAGGATCGTCTCCTCTCCAATGACCAGTGACCCAGCCGGCCAGCCACCCACCTCGCCATTCCATCCTCGACTGGGCAGGGGACACAGCGAGGTGGAAAATGTCGTGGATCAAGATAAAACCAAGATCACTTACCAGTTACTGCCATGGGCAAAACTTGATTTGGGAAAAGTTAATTTAATTTATTTTAATTTAAAATGGAGTAGGAAACAAAGTTTAAAAATACTCCCTTCCCCTGCTCTTCAGGGGAGCCTTCACTGCCTCGCCCTGACCCTTCTACCTCCTCCTGCCCTGAGCTTCTGTGAGGGGCCGAGCCCTGCCCTGGGGTGGGGCCCTGGGCTGGGGTCGGTGGGAACCCGCTGGAACCGGCGGAATGCAGCCAGGACAGCCCCCTCACCTGCCCGCTGCCCCCGCACCTGGCGATGGACACCCGGGACGGAGCGGGGGGCGCAAGGCAGCCGGACGAGGTGAGCACAGCCGGGCCAGGGCCGAGAGGTGCCGGGCTCCTTCCCACCTCGGCAGCCACAGTCCTTCTGCCTGGGTCTGGTTCATGGTCACAGAGACAAAGAAATCAGACGCAATTGCAGAATAATGGCCGACAGTGAGTCCACTCCCAAAACCAAAGAAAAGGGACCCTGAGGGCTTCAGTTCGTTTGGAAAAGTAGGAAGAAATGGGGTTTGGAAACCTGCAAAACGCCACCAAGAATTAAAGCAGGAAAAATACAGGCAAATCACCCCAACAAGTAATCCCCCAGTGTGAGACTGACCCAGCACACGGGTTTTCAGGGCAGAGTGAGGGGACAGGCTGAGGAGGGCTGTGGGACAGGCTGTCCCTCCGCTGGGCTCTGGGCTGGCAGGCAGGGCTCAGCAGAAGAACAAGTGACAAAGGCTGTGGCACTGGACCTGCACCTGCCACTGATAAAAAAGGAAGGAAAGGATTTCAGAGAAGAAATCAAAGTTAGCTCCCCTGCTTATGTCTTGAAGCCAAGCTGCTATTGCAGAATCTGAAAAACAAAATTTGCACTAGAGAACTTTGAGCAGGAAAAAAAAAAGTGTACAATAGTGTCCTCATGCCCACACAAGTATCACTTTCCTCTGCAGCGAACTTATTCCTTATTTGTAGAGGAACCTGGAACCTGCACCTGGAGAAGGGTGTGATGTTTTCCTTAATAGATTATGCTTGAAGATAAACTGCAAAATAGTTTCTCATCTATATGCTTTAGTTTCCATTATTTTCCAAAGAGAATATCTGGTTTCTGAACTCAGGTTAGGACTAAGCAAATTATTTTTATTTTTCAGTAAAAATGAGAGTAAAACATTCAGATTAGACATTAGGTTGCAACTCCACGAATATTAGTCTTCAATAAACAATAACAAAAACCCCAGAGGCTGCAAATAAATGAGCTTAAATTGATATTTTTTTTTCAAATTTAAAGCCAGCTATCTCTGGTGTTGGCTGAGAGAGTGCTCTGAAAAGTTAGCGATGCAAGATCTGCAACGACACAAGCTCAAATCGAAACGAAAGATTTCCGTTTCATACCAAAGTCAAAAACCGGGGCTTTTTTTGGAGAACTTGGACCCCGTCGGGAGTGACCCTGAGCTATCTGCTCTCACTCTATTGCAGGTGTTGAGGAGGAGCGGAGGCACTCTCGGGACGGCGGTTCCTCGCCCGGACGGGACCTGGCAGCCCCGGGAGCCAGGTGAGCCCAGGGAAGCAGCCCGTGCGCCACGGGAAAGTTCGCCGGGGTGCAGAGCAGGAAAAGTGAACGAGATACTGTGCAGAGGACAGTCTCTGCCTGCCACCTTTCCCCGCAGCTGAGCCAAATCACTTCTGCATTGATTGCTGAGCAGCCTTGGTAGCGCAGCTGGGGCCGGGCGGGAGGTGGCTGGGGCAGCTGCCGGATCCGCGGGGCCGCCCCACGGCCGGGGACAGCTGGGGACAGCGCGGGCACGGGAGGCGACGCCGGGGCCGGGGCAGGTGTGCGGGGCGGGCGGGGCGGCCCGCGGACAATGGGCGGG